>WAAF01019543.1:0-30310 GCA_013400475.1 Tricholaema leucomelas
CTGCAGAAAAGAGATTCTGTGTGAATTAGATATATCCAGTATAATTATAAAATAAAAGCAATCAGTTCCAGAAGTTACACCTCTGAATCCTTGTGTGTTGTAAGTAAATAATGAGCAATTTAAAGAGAAAATTTCATTTCCTTTTGCAAAAAGTTTTAGTGAATTGTAGAGCTTATTCTATCACTGACTCAGAAAACACAATGTCCCTAAATCTGCCACTTTTAGAGTCTCAGGTTCTGTTTCAAAATTTGAAAGAAATAAAATGAATTTGTTTCTTATTTGCTATAGTTTCCAAAGTCACAGAAAGAGACAATTTAAACTGTTACCTTGAGGTGTTTCTGCTGTTGGAAATGATTTGTTCATTTAAAGATGAAAGAATAATTGTTGATCTCTCTGAGAGTCTCTGAAGAATTGCTCTTTCAAGGGTAAGGCTCGGGAAATAGTCTACCACCAGTCAGAAATGAACACTGAGAATGATAAAGCACCCTTATTTTCTAAGCCAAACAATGCTTATGTGGCACTTAAATTCCACAGGACTTCTCTGAACAGGTTTATGACGTGCAAATGCCAATTCATTTTTCTTCTTTGCTTGAAAGAGCAGAATAGCAAAACACAGATTTAAAAAAAAATAAAAAAGGGCAGTAAAAAATGCAGTCTCTGGTCCAAAGAGCTTATACCTGAGCACATAGAAAGGCAGCATTGTAGAACTCAGAACACCACCTGTTCCATGACTGTAGAGCTTCTGAAAGCATTTGTGTCTTACTATTTTGTGAGCTTCCCTTTCACTGCCTTGAATTTTAACTAAAACAGTAGCAAACCATCCAAGACCATCCTTGGCTGCCAAAACTTCAGTAGATACTTAAGATACAGAAGACAAACCTCACAGCATTAATCACCCTTTGTTTACAGATGCACATTAAAATACCACTAATGGAAACACAATTTCTCCCACAGGATGACTTTAATAAATTGAAAGTAACTTATTTTCCATAAGGTATGTAGCACTTGACACCACACCACCAGCTGCTTTCGTCTCAGTGACAGACCACGTACATTATGTAGATTCATCAAAGATTTTCAACCCTTGTCTGTCTTGTGGAATTATCCCATCATAGAATAAAAACAACTTGGCCAGAATAATTAAATATTTAATTTTTAAACAAAGCCTAAATAAAAACCTGCAACATAAACCTTAGTCAACAAGTCTCTCTAAGAAAATTTGCACAATTGAATAGAATAATGCACTTTGAACAAATCTATGGTATTATCAATAAGCAGATGGATATTCAGATCTGAGGAATATTTGCCGATCATGTACAGAAGACTGCCACGTATTACTCTCTCTCATGTTTCTGTCTGTGAAAGTACTTGTTTGGATGCTCAATTACCTCTAAACATTTAAGTAACATAGTCGTAATTAATATAAGAAAATACTGGCGTTATCACCAGGATTTACACAAACTGGGAATGCAGCTTGCTTGGTTGAGAAGGTGATGCTCCATGCAGCCATGGAATGGGATGCATTTCACTTGAGCAGTTTAAAAATGGGGCATCTCTCCGAAATTAGTTATCTAGGTCTACTTGCAGTTTGTAAAGAGAGGCGACTATCCTCAGAAAGTCATATCAGTTTAAGCAGCTTACTAAGACACGGAAATGTACTGCCAGAAGTTAAAGAATTAAGTAAATCCTGTCTCATGAGCTCCACCCAAGGGCAATCCTGCAAACTCTGAACACAGACTACTCCACAGCTAGAACCTGGGTCAAAATCATTATGCTGAGCCATGCAGTTAGACCAGTATAAGTTCAATATAACAAATAATACCTCTCTTTTCCCTTTTACACTGATTTTAACACAAACTGGGGGCACTTGTGCTTCCATCTGACCTTTCATAAGAACCCTCCCTACAAAACACCTATCACAAATGCGGGATAGAAATAATATTCTGGAAATATTCAAGTATAATTGCTACATTTAATGGATACATTTATCCATTAAAAAACAATTTCTGACCTCATTTTCTACACTGATTTATACAACCCATTATGTATGCCCCATTGATTTTGCTGGGTCTATTTCTGCAATAAAATTCTACTGAGTAGATTAAAAAACATCTGCTTCTGTTTACAGATGACCAATTTGAACTCCTGTCCACAAAAGGTGAGCAATTATTTATACATCAGGAGCATGTCACAGGCAAAAAGGTAAATAATGATTCAATGTATTGGAAGTGTTCATGATCTGAAAGCACACTAAGTATTTTAATTGATTCTTCATAAAATTATGAAAGCAGTTAGTTTACCTGTACTAATTACACTATAGAATTAATAAAATTATTAAAAATACAGAACTACATGGGGTAATTCTGGTTTCTAACATCTGGATAAGTTAAACTTTCTTTAATATCAAACATAATTAATAGAAGGATCATGATAAAATGACTAATTTCTTTTGGTCTACCATTTTCTTTTCCCTTGCATTTCAGATTTAACTTGTTGATGTGCTGTAAATCAAGTATTCACTAACAGAAGACAGGCTGGTTTGTATGAAGTTCTGTATCAACAGTGTATGATTGTAATGGTTTAGCATAAGGGCTAAATCGCCTGCTCCCCCAACACAAAAGTGAAGGGAAGAGTAACACACAAAACTCAGGGACAAGAGAAAGAGATAAGAGTTTAATGTAACATATCACAAGCACAATGTATAATTAATCTAATAATACAACACATGATTGCCTTAGCTTAGCCTATTTGCAGAAGAAACACAAGTGAAATATATGAAGGGGGAAGAAAGGAAGGGAAAGCAAACAAACAAACCAGCATAAACCAGAAAACTCACTTTTTCTAACACCCTGCCTGCAGAAAAAGACCACACCCCAGAATCCTGAACCCAGAAGCAGCAATTAGAACAGGAAGCCTCCCATGTTGCAGTCTGAACTTCAAGCCCCATAATACTTTGCTCCAGTTAGCGCTTTCATTTTTGAAGCAGGCATGATTGCACTATCAAGAGTTACAGCAGCATAATCAACTCAATCCATGGCAATTATATGTCATTCCTTATTCCAATATACGTGTGAAACGACATTTTTTTTTGCAGTCACAAAACTGGACAAGCAAGCTGCTTTTTTTTTAATGTACTCAACAAATAAGTACTGGCAAATCCAAATATATTAAGTATCTTGAATCATTGCATATTCCAAGAATATTAAAAATAGCTTATAAAGATTAAGCTGTGTATTAAATAGATTTCCCCCCCCGCCCCGAACAGCTAATCAATGGAGTAATGTAATGCAACGTTAGCTTGTAGCTGGTGCAAACAAGTACCAAGAGCAGTTAAAATTTTCTTCACATGAACTCCGCACAGAGAGGGCTCTATATCCATATGACTTACTCAGAGGGGTCAGTGTTCACACAAGAGTGCTATAGTAGTTGGATAGTGGTCAACAGATCTGACGAATCACTAACCTCCTATGAGGTTACAATGAGATCAGCCTGTCTGACTTCATCCAAGGACCTTGAAAACTATGCAGCTAATGGTCCTTCTTGAAGACTCAAACTAAGTTTTTGCTGTACTACTTGTATTCCAATGAAGCATTTAATCACGTACCAAGTACACACACCAAATGCTTAAAGCACTGCAACCTGAAATGCTGGAATAGTGGCATGGATTATGCATATACAACATTGAACCTGTTCTTTCAGTCCTATCACAAGGCAGGATTACAAATACTTGTTCAAAAGCAAAACCAAAAAACATATTTTCTACCTGAAGAAGTGTATCTGGGACTCTTGCTTATTCAGAATCTGTCTTCCTATTCAGAGCATGGGTGTTTGCGGCAGACCAGAAGATCAAACGCTTTAACTATTGACTTTTCTGTACTACTACCATGTATCCAACATGTTCAGGCTGATACTGGAAACGATGCAGTAACTTCTTATTGTCTCTTAGGAACAAGGATTATGTACAGATGACGTTTTTACCTGTGCAACATTTAAGTTACATCACAAGTAATACCGATTACAAGGTTTTTTAGGTCACATTTGAGAATGCGCACTTTGTGTGTTTGCACAAATGCCTAATTAAAACAACAATTTATTCACTAGCATAGGGCATTCCTGTAGAGGTTCTGAGGAGGAACAAGAATTTCTGGACTCATTACTTGCTAGCAAACATATCCAGGTATGTGCACATACATATGTGTATTAAAGTATTCCAGTTTGGCAGCAAGCGTATCAAAACTACAACGCGAAGATACTCTATTTAAATGATTGTGCAGTGCAATATGACTCATAACTTTATAAAACACTATAAATTTAAAACTGACACATTTTCTGACAGAATACAAGACTTGAATTCCTATTTGTGAATAAAATTATAGAGAAACAAAGACGTCTACAGAGTATATCAACAATTTCTTCTTCATTCTGGAATATGAAACTTTTAAATGACAAGTTGTGTAGGTGAATCTAAGATTTGACAAGAGAATTCAGAAATGTTATTCTGATGGATGTATTATAAAGAGATTTTAAAACAGTAACAACTGGTAAAATAACAAAAAGGATGACAGCAAGTGAAATAAAGAAATCAAATCAGTGAATGGGCAGAGTATGTTAGGTCCTCTCATCTGACAGCTCTCAAACACTTTGAGTAATATTTATGCACATTAACAGTTCCTGGAATGAGACAGTATTCAACTTGAATCTTCTGTAATTCTGTAGCTTCTGTAATAAGAGCCAGAACTGGCCCTTTGTAAGACAACCAGATGTGTATTTTTTGATCAAATATATCTTAAGCTATGCTCTTCTACTGCTCATCAGTCTACCAAACACTGACAGTATAGAGTTTATGACTGCCAGTTCTCCACCATCCAGAGAGAATTTGGTCTAAACATTCTAACCTGATCTACAGCATGAGCAAGTCCTTATTGCAGCCCCTTTTAGCTCAGGCAGAATGTCACTCACTGTTCTCAGATATCATTTTTTTTCTATGAAATTGACTACTCAGGATTCTAAAACCAAAAAACTGAAAAAAATCTCCAAAAATGGTGACTTTGTGGCCTATGGTACACCATAAAAAGAAACTGAACTTCACTTAAGTTATTGGAAGAGGGTTTGGTGTCACCTAAGACATAATTTATTGTCCTAAGACCAAAAGTAAATGCTCTCTAGCTCCATATATAATTTAATGACACATGATGCAGTACAATTTAATGCTACATTAGAAGCCGCTTGTGACCCCTGTAGTGCAGCTACCTGTAGTGCACGATTTTCACAGCTCTCAGATAACATCCAAAGAAGAGTGAAAAACAGCTCAGACTATGGCAAATATCAACATCTTTTGTGTCCTACTGATGTGATGGGCAGCAAAGATTCAGAAGCTTGGCTCCTGCTTAGCATGGTGCAAATCTGACTACTGTGAGTTTTACACTGTACTACTCTACACAAACCAGCAACAGACATTTCATCAATGCAAGTAAAAAGTCAAATTCACAGAATAGAAACCACAGAATGCAGAGGGTTGGATGGAACCCTAAAAGATCATCTTGTCCAATCCCTCTGAATTAATCAGGGACTTCTCCAATTAGATCATGTTGCTCAGGGTCGCATCCAATTTCACATGGAATGCTTTTAGGGATAGGGCTTCTACCACAGCTGTTTCAGTATCTCATCGTTCTCATTGTAAAGAACTTCCTCCTCATGGCTACCCTAAATCTACCCTGCTCCAATTTAAACCATTGCTCTTTGTCGTATCTCTCTATCCTTCTAAACATTCCTTCTCCAGCCTTCCTGCAATGTGTTTACAAGCTGCGTTTTAAGATTTGTCCATTCTACTCTTATGCTTAAGCATACTGGTCACAATAGACAAGGTGCACAAACAAGGAGAGCATGAAGCTCTTTCTGTGTGCTCAAGAACAGATCTTTAGTGCCTGAGTGCATTTTGGGAATTGTGGTGCAGCTCACCATGTCTCAACTTCATATATGCTGGGTTTTTTTTTAAACTTCCTGCAGGCCTCATAGAATCACACAATCACAGAATCAACCAGGTTGGAAGAGACCTCCAAGATCATCCAGTCCAACCTATCACCCAACCTATCCAGTCAAGTAGACCATGGCACTAAGTGCCTCATCCAGGCTTTTCTTGAAGACTTCCAGGGACAGCAACTCCACCACCTCCCTGGGCAGCCCATTCCAATAGCAAACCACTCTCTCTGGGAAGAACTTCCTCCTAATATCAAGTCTATACCTCCCCCGGCAGAACTTGAGACTGTGTCCCCTTGTTCTGTTCTGGTTGCCTGGGAGAAGAGACCAACCCCCACCTGGCTACAACCTCCATTCAGACAGTTGTAAACAGCAATGAGGTCACCCCTGAGCCTCCTCCAGGCTAAACACCCCCAGTTCCCTCAGCGTTTCCTCATAGGGTTTGTGTTCCAGGCCCCTCACCAGCCTTGTTGCCCTTCTCTGGACACGTTCCAGTACCTCAACATCTCTCTTGAATTGAGGAGCCCAGAACTGGACAAAGCACTCAAGGTGTGGTCTGACCAGTGCTGAGTACAGGGGACGAATAACCTCCCTTGTCCTACTGGCCACACTGTTCCTGATACAGGCCAGGATGCCACTGGCTCTCCTGGCCGTCTGGGCACACTGCTGGGTCATATAAATAAACTACTTTAGGAGTGATTTTATTGTAACAGAACCATTATTCCAGCTAAACAGCAATGCAAGGTATCTGGTTAAACTTTTCAATTTGTTCTGTACATTTTCCAGAATGTGGCTGCATACACAAGTAAATCTAGCTATTTCTATTAATATTTTCAAGTGAAATTGTATTTTCAATGAGGTTAGTTAAAAGAAAACAATTAAATAATGTATATGTAAAGTTCCTGCATATGCATGGTGTCTATTACACTGCTCTGTGATTTTTTTCCCATGAAACAAATAGTTTAGTTTGATAGAGGAAACTGAAATTAGACTAATTTACATAGGTCTCTGTATGCTTTTGGAAACGCTTCCATGTTTACTTTTAGCAGCACAGTCAGTCATCATAGTCAGTTAAATGTTGATTAGGTTTGCAGAGAGGTTAAAATGCTAACCATGCAAAATAAGACTACTTCTGTAAGGATGTGCACGAAGGAGGTTTTTTCAATTAACTTTTTTTGGTTTAGGTTTTATTAAAGGGCCACATTTTGCTGTTCAAAGATTGTAAATACTATGATAAATGCATGCCTTGAAGGAATGCTACAGGGAAAATCCAGAACAACTCTCAATGGAACTGTATCATCCTGTCAGACTCTAATTTTAGGCTACCACTGTACACATTAAAACATGATACAGTAAGCAAATTCATGTTAGATTTCTATTTGTTTATGCACACAAGCATAAACGTGTGCACAAATATATAATATGGATGCAAAGAGGAATTCTTAAGGATTTTTTACATTGAAATCAAATATTAACACCCTGTGAGGATAATGGAAGCAAATCTGAGTACATTTCATTTAATTCTTACCCTTCCTCCTTAACTCTTCATTATTAACGTTGCTGTCTTTTTCCGTAACTGTTTTGGTCTTCTGAAAGAGTGATGGTGGTACTGTCATCCCACAATTCAAACACAGAGAGTAGTCTGGGATTTCTTTGTTTCATTTCCAAACCTTCATATTCATACTTTAGTACATCTCTCTAGAAACCTAACTTAAGGTATGTCTGACAATAGCTCAACAACCAAGAGCTGGAATTAACAAAACAACAGTAATAAATCTCATCAGTCCACAATACTTCTAAGTAATGCTAAACCTTCAGCTACCAAAAACTTGTCCCACCAGTTGCCTCAAGTGGGAAGCTGAGAGTATGAAACAATTTTACAAGCATGTTAAAGTAGAGCAAGAGGCATACTGGCTCTGCCATCTCCTGCAACCATGGTGCAAGGATGAATACTGCCTCTGTCTGTAGAGTTTTCTGCTGGAGCACAGGGATGAGCAAGTTTCTCATCTCCCCACTCCTTGTTCCAACAAAGATTCCAGTGCTAGAGAAAGGCTACTGAAGACCCCTGAAAGATTCCACCTGTGTGGAAGCCCAGGTTGGAGGTTGGCTTTGCATCCAGTATAAAATGGCAAATTGACACTTTAGAAAAGCATAAATAAAGCAAGGGAGAAGGTGCAAGGGGCTCCTGCCTTGAAAGAGTTCCCATCTTGACAGAGCTCCTGACAGAACAGGTTCCTGCTGTGACAGAATTCCCATTTTGGGTCATCCCAGCTCTGCTAGTTTGAAGGTAGCTAGAATGTTTTAGTGAGAGCAATTAGATTATAGGCTGTGAAAAGGAAACAATGGTGATGTCTGCTTCACTCATAGGCTTGCTGAGATGTATAAGAGCAAGAACAAAAACACAGATAACAGAGTTTTGCTCTCTGGCTTTGGGCTGCACTTCTCTCTCTCTAACCTGCTGTCTAACTAATCCATCTGCTTCCTAAGCCCCCTGGGTGATCCTCCAAACTCACCTTGCACATAAGGCAAAGTCTAGGGTAAGGTAGAGGAGTGGGAATAAGGTGGAAGGGGGGTTGAGAGCCCCTCCTGGGGACTCTGGTTTCTGTGAGGGGTGTTGTGTTTCTGTATTTCTTTTTAACTTGTGTATTCCTGTCTATAGCTATATATCCTGTAAATATCTGCTTGTATATTGTGCTAAGCTGCGAACATAAAGCTTCATTCAATTTCCAGCTCAGCTGAGTCTAGTCTGGGTGATTTTCACAAGGGAGAGGGGCAGGTAACACCCAAACCATCACACTCGCTTTTGGACAGCTCCTACCTTTTTATATAGCTCTTGGTTTTACACCATCCCTGCCTTTGGATGGTTCTCTCCACTTTTACAACATTCTGTGCAAACTTGCAAGCTTGGCAAGTCCTGGGGTCCTATTGAGAGAGCTGCCAGCGGTACCCAGACCCAGCTACTCTCCGATCATATCACAGCTAACTTCCTGGCTGCCATCCCGAGCTGGGGCTGCCCTAGCAGTTTGGCTCTCCCATGCTGCTGCAAAGGCAGCATCGCTTCCACCAATCTCTGTCTTATGGAAGCTGTGTCCAAAGACATTCTGAGTTTGGCAGCTTTGTCACTCACCTTGGGCTTCTGCCGCATGGATCCAGACTACTGGATATTGCTTGCAGCTCAGGAGGCAGCCAAGCCACAGAGAAATCCAGCAAGGGATCATCTCCAATTCCCTATCTCGCCTTTGTGAGTAAAGCCTGCTGTTCCCTTAATTCTCTGTTCAGCCTGATTGATAGTGGGGTAAAGCTGTGTTTATAGCTTAGCCTCTTCCATTTCCTGACTTCTGAAATCTCTGAATTTGGCCATAACATCCTTTGAAGAATTCCCAATCGAATTAGAACCTGTAACTGAACCTAAACTACTTTTGTATATAGTTTGGGGACAGGGGTTTTCAGGAAAATAAAAATAATTCTATTTTTATAATTCCTGACTCAGCCACATTAATTCCCTGCCTCCACGACATACACTACTTTTTACTTGGTGATGATGGTAAGAAAAATCATACAGCCATTTGTGGTAACATCTAGACCTTCCCCAACTACAGCACATAGAGCACTCATTACATCTAAGGAACTTTTTAAAAGCATCTATTTTCCAATTAAAATAGTTAAAATAATCCCTCCCCAGGCATGGGCAACTACCCAATCATGACTTACTGCTACATGAATCAAGGCCAAGGAGTAAGGGATTAGAGTAATGAGTTATCAGTTACATCAGTGAGGAACTGAATGTCATGAGGTTTATGAAGTATGTGGCAAATGGCAGAAGAGAAAGCACTGTTGTTGAAGTGAAAGAGTGCATGCATGGCTCTCATATTTCTGTGTGAGATACACCTGCACATTGTGAAGCCCCATGTAACAAGTCTTCAAATTGATGGCACAGTAAACACATCATAAATCCGATGGTTGAGCAAGTGCAGGACTAAATGGTGCAAGTATTTGGAGACTACACTGTATGCGTGTCTGACAAACCCAAGAGAAGTGGGGTGCTGGTGTGCAGCTTTTGTTTGCACACAGTTTGGAATGGTACCCACATAACAAAGGCTGAGTGACAGTATGTCCCAATTTAAGACAACCTGCTTTCACAAGCAGTCCCCCCACAAAAAGCCCTGGGTTGAAATAAGGAGTGTGTAATGAAAGTATCACAGTGTAGAATTACCTAAGCTATTTCACAGAAAAGCAAAAGCAGAAGCCAGCCAGAAATAAAACAACTTCACTACCACCCAAAACCACAGCAAGATCAGTGGAAAAGGCCAACACCCCAAAACCCTGAAACTGGAAGTAGCAACAGGAAACAGGAAGCCTCTCATGTTAAAATCCAAGTACAAGCCCCATGATAATTTGCTCCAGCCTGCACTTCATTTTGAAGCTGACACCCACATGGCATTTAATACTCATAAGCAGGTTCAATTGGCTAAACCTATGACACAATGTCACGAGGCAGCCAGCAATCTTCAAACAGCAAGTGAACAAAATTGTTTGTTCTATGTGGAAAATATTATTCAGTGAAAGGGGGAAAAAAAAGGGAAAATCAAAGCAATCAAAGCACATCGACAACTTATGTATGCAGTGCAGAAAAATGGGTATTGCTGCTGCTGCTACTTGCAGAGTCACTATCACTAACACTGAGACTGGTGGCACCAATTAAGGAAACGACACTGGAGGCCCTGACATTAGGCAAAAAATACCTATACAAAAAATAACATAAACAGTCTGCTGCAGTCACAGAATACTAAAGGTAACACTCTTATAATAAACTTTGTGACAGTGAGAAGCCAGCATCACATAGAGAGATGAAACTCAGAGTTACTGATGTAATTGTCTGCATATGATGCCTGAGCAAGCACGTTTGAGAAAGCAGTATCAGTTACATTGTTTTTGTGCAAACTTCATAGAGAGTTTCAACCTTAAAATACAATAAAGAATCCTGTTCTTTCACAACAAGAACATATTGATTTGATTTTTATGTTATCCTCAAACGTAGTTTGTAAACTAAGTAAGGAGTTCATGACTTGACCTATCATCAAGACTTCAGTAGCCTAAAGAGAGATTCAATTCTCTGCATATACTTCAGGGATAATGATATGAGAATTACTGTTACGTGCTTGTTCACTTAAAAAAAGAAATCATATTGACAGCTATAGATGGGGTGAGAGAAAAGGTCACTGGAAACATGAATGGAATTGAACCACAGGCACAGGTATTCAGCAAAATCTGTACCATCATTGGATTTGTGCAAATTAACTACTAAGTTTCTCAAACACTGTCTCTGAATTTTTTCCTTTGATGAAAAATGTCATACTTCTCACAACACAATGACATGCATTAAATAACTGAAGGGAGCCAGAGAAGCAATGAAACAAAAGCCATTCCTTTCCTGCCCTCCAATAAACAACAAATAACGTTTTACTTTCACAGTTACCTGTGCATTTCTTGATATTGCTATTTCTTTTTCCATGTGATCCTAGCTTGCATCCAAAGTTCTCTTCCCAAAATTCTGCAAACCAGACATTTCTTCGATTGTTAGCAAGTGTTCGACTCCGAAAATATCTATCGAATCCTACATTTAAGATAAGTGAAAAAAACATTAGAACATGACACAGCATGCAAATAGCCATTTAAAAACAATAAAAGATTTTTCATAACTACTGCAGCAAGAAAAATATTTAGGTATAAACTACTATAATATTTTTATGAACACAGTAGTATCTAAGGTAATTTTAATAGTATTTTTATTACTTTGTAATTTCTATCTATCACAGGCAGATTTTCTAAAGGTCCAGCAGAATTCTGTATTTGAAAAATGCAACACAGAAAGTCAGGAAATTAGCTTAACTTTTAATACACAGGTGAGCCAAATAAAGAATTGGTTACCTACAAGAAATTAAACAAACTCTAATCACTACTTAGACAAAGATTGTGATCCGGATAAATTTTATGTCAAGACTACCCAAAATTATTGGATACCTCTCCATTGTGCACACCTAAAATTTTGCTTCTGTTTATGTGCTTAATAACTCATTTGAGAAACTAAAGATTCCTGCTTACATGTGATCAGATTCTGTACCAGCCTTACCTCTACAACCCAGCAGCCATAATGAAATCATGACACCATCTGGATGAAGCTCTTTACAAATGTTTCCATGTGGCTAATTTCTCCAAGTAGCATCAACAGTACTCAGTTTTTCTAATCATTTACCAGTTTAGAGCACTTACCCAGACAGTAAGCCACGTTACCAAGTCCAGTACTCTCCTGGGAATAAGATAATTTAAACCAATGGCTTCTGTTTCATCTACTAAGTCAGAAACTTCAATACAGTTGCTTCTTAAAGTAAGTTTAGGAAAGGAAAGCAGAGTGTAGATTGCTCTCCTCCCAGCAGAATGAGCTGACTCATTATCACCCGGCAGTCTTTTTTTTTTGGTCCCAAAAGACCACCAGGCTATGGGTAAGCAGCTCTCCACCACACATGCTCTCATTAGTAGTTAATTATAAGATTGCCTAATTGCAGATTCAGCATTCCTCATCTCAATAGAGATATTAAGTGAACACTGGATGAGGCCAGCTCAACTTCTTTAGTTGGAAAGTTTTCCCTGATTTCCCTGTGAGGACTAAATTTTTTTTTTATAGAGACCTAGGATGCTTGAACATTGTCAGAAAATGGGGTTTGTGCCATGTGTATTCCTACCATCTATTGACGTTCTTTTGGGCAGAATCGTTACTGCTCCTTCCGCAATCTCCTCCTGCTGCTGAACTGGTGAAATTTTTGACCCCCAACTATCTGAGCCAATCCAGAGGAAATGCCCAGATTGATTAGCTTTTTTGGCAGCTTCCAGTATTCGCCTGCAAATAAACAACAGAATAAACAAACTGCATTTACAAAGCACTTCAGAACCCCCAGGAATAATTTTGACAATACCTAAGTGCACTCATAGCAACCAATCAGCCAACAGCTTTTACAGTCTAAAGCATGTTCAGCAGTAACTGTAGTGAACTCAAAATACAGGACTGTGTAAGTTGTTTCATCTTTATCCATATTCTGTGTTAGAATAGAATCAACCAGGTTGGAAGAGACCCCCAAGATCATCCAGTCCAACCTAGCACCCAGCCCTATCCAGTCAACTAGACCATGGCACTAAGTGCCTCATCCAGTCTTTTCTTGAACACCTCCAGGGACAGTGACTCCACCACCTCCCTGGGCAGTCCATTCCAATGGCAAATCACTCTCTCTGTGTTTATCTATTAAGATATGTTCCATCTTTATCCATACTTTTATATCATTCTTATTGGATTCTTCCTTTTCAATCACCAAATAATACTCTTTTGGAGCTACACTCTGAGGATTAGATCTCCACAGAGTAAAGGATGAGCAAACTGTGTAATTGCAACTCAATTTCTTATCAACAGATTTCCAGTAATTTTTACACAGGATTGAATCCAATACATCTTGTGTTATTCTATTCTGCACCAGCCAACTGAGCAACTCTGTAACACAAAGTTAAAAAACAAGCACCTAATATCATCTTCATTTGCAAACATGATGACTGCACGAGCATTTGGAGTCTCCAATAACCGCTTGATGATCTTTTCAAATTCTCCTGGTCTTGGCTCCCGAGGGATTTTGAGTGACTGAGCAATGCAAACACCTTCTGAGAAACAATGAAAGACCAAAAAAAAAAAAAATTTAACACATTAAATAAATTCACATTTCAGATAGCTCATAGTTAACACGTAGGCAAAGAAAACAAGATGCTAATCTGAGTTAAGGCAACACAATGAAAAGTTTATGTATTCAGAAACATGCACTGTACAAGCTTACACATGTAATGCTTCATTAAAGAGGTCAAATCAGTCACCTGTTACTTTGTTTTTTACAAAACACATCCTAAATTAGACCCTCAAGCACTGTATTCTGCTTCAACTGGCCTGATTGCCACAAATTTACTCCAAACTGTGACAGCTGAGCCTTGACGCAGGAGTGCATTCAACACTAGAGCCACCATTTGGACAGTTTACATTCACAATGCAGTTCTTCAGTATCCAGTGCTGTCATACATCTCTGCTTCTTCAACAGAGGATATATGGTTAACAAGAAATGCTGTGCTTACAAAATCAAACACAGAACTTGAAATGTTCTCTTAGGACCAAATACATACAGATAATTTCTAATAGTTATTATAACATTCTCAATTAATTTGTCTCAATTATTCAGGTTTTGGGTTATCACTGAAAATTCTAAATTACTAATTCACAAAATGAACACAAACTCAGAGATTATATCTCTTCCTGACAGAAGGACCAAAGTGCTAATTGAAATCTTCAATATCCTGCAAAAATAGACAATTTTCTGCAGAAACTCAGTGATTTCTAATGGCTTCCACACAGTGCTGCAGGAGAATCTCTACTTCCCACTATTATCAGACAGAAGAGGAGACAGAAATTGCCTGAGCTTGCTTCACAAAGCACTGAAGCCAGTTTACAACCAAATTTCTATACTACAGATGATGCTTCTGTGATTGTTTACAATTTAATTATTTTTTCTTTAAGAACTACTGCCTGATTTACATTCTTACATCTATCTCCCACCAATGTTTGCTCTTTCCACTTGTTATTCTCAAAACAGAGCCTTTTGTGGAGAACCTAATTATTAAGAAAACCAGAAAATTAAGAAAATGTTAACTTCTAACAAAAACTAAGACATAACTAAACAAAGCCAAAGTAAGCAATATTTCTTGTGAGCTCTGCACTGAAGACAGCCTTCAGTATGAGCAAGAATTAAAATGTGTTCTATTTTAAATAAATGCTGGTATTTATTTTCTGAGGTATAAGATCATTTTAGGTGTATACACATCTACATACTAAAGCTGATTAGACAACCAAAGTCAGTTAGGCAGCTACGTTATATATGGGGAGACTTTTCAACTTTCTCAAGTCCTCTTCTTCCTGTCAGAACATCAGCCTCACATCTTTCCAAAGTACTTCACCTGGTACATCAAGGCACACTGTCGGTGGTAGGATCTGAACAAAAACAGAGACTCAGCCAAGTGCAGCTTGGGATGCACAGCATCACGAAGAAGTTACACAGGTCTCATGCCTTTGCTTTCTAAAGCTGAATGTATTTAAGCAAAACAAACAAACAAACTCATCTTGTGGCCTTTTTAAACTATTTTTATTAAAATTTAATATTCAAGTAAAATGCTGGGGATTCATTATCACATTTTGTTCTGCCTTTGCAGAATCTCATCGATCTCAACAGTTCTCTGTGCAGGCAGATCAGGGAGTTGGACTCGATCTCTTTGGGTCCCTTCCAACCCCTAACATCTTAACATCCTATGAACTTAAGGTGGATCAAGTTTAGACATGGCATAATTGAAGCATGGAATTATCAACTGCCAGTAAAAAATAACAACTTTCAAATTAAATCATTCAGTTTTAGTCACAGGCAAACATATCACCTTTACAGCTATACATCAAGTTCTTGGAACATTGCATCATTATTTTATCAGACTGAGAGAGATCTTACTATATAGGTAGCTTTATCCCGAATTCTTCTCTGCTTTACATGAAAGAAAAAAGTATTTGAAAAGTAAAACATCTGCCATTTCTAACAAAAATTGTTTTTACACATTTGTTTTTTGCCTATAATGCTAAAAAGATAAAACATAACTTTTTTTTTCTTATCTGCTTTAGAATAGAACATAGTGTCTTTCTCTGCCAATATATGTCTTCACATTTTTATCAATAGCCTAGCTCCCCATGACAGACAGCAAATTTGCCAATAAGAAGAGATGAGCCTGTAGAGCAGACGAACCTCATATTCACTGGGTACCTTTGACAATACAGTAATGAAAAGATGGACAATGCACCACAAAAAGCTTCACCAGATTTTCTAAGCCAATATTATGCTATTGTGATAGAGACTTAAAAAGGCCTTTACAACCTCAAGTAATAAGGACGAAACATAAGACAAATATTTAGCAGACATCTTTGTAAACTTTTAAAACAGCAATCCACTGTTAAAACACAAAACCTGAAAAACAATGACAAGCTGTTAACTGTCCCCAAAGT
Source organism: Tricholaema leucomelas (assembly GCA_013400475.1). Taxonomy (NCBI): domain Eukaryota; kingdom Metazoa; phylum Chordata; class Aves; order Piciformes; family Lybiidae; genus Tricholaema lacrymosa; species Tricholaema leucomelas. The sequence goes on from WAAF01019543.1 coordinate 16,097, forward strand.
CACTTGGACACAAAACATAAAAGAGATCTTAAACAACTATATAAAGGAATAATTTTTACCTCATAAATTTTGAAAGTGCACTTTTCTACTATTTCTATTCATGTAAAGGCCCTTGGAAAGAAAAAGGAAAAAAAAAAAAAAAGTTGCAAAACCAATTTTTTCCCCACAAGGATCTTAAATGTAAATACTATAAAACGCTACACTATATGCAGCCATCTGCAATCTGTGTGGAACTAATACCAAGAAAAAAAAAAAAATTTGCAATATCTTAAAAAGCTATTTTCAGTCAAAATGGTATAGAAGAAACACTATTCCATCATGGCACCAGCAATTTCAATCATGGCTGTACGCTGCATCTTACCATCTCTCCTTTGAAGAATGTGTTACGTACTACTAGGAACAAAATAAAATTCACTTCAGCCTTGTTGCTCCATTTATAATGAATTGTGTAAGGCGTCTCTCCAATACACAAAACACTTTGTGTACAACCTATCTATATATTGCATATACAGCTGTTGCTCAAGCAAATAACAGAGTATCAATTTTCAGCTAATGATGTAACGCTAGATCGACAAAAGGTACTTACAATATTACGGTGTCTAACCTCTCAGCACCCTGCTGACTTTGAAATCTACAGCCTGGGCTAAGTGCCCAGACACACAGGGAGATGAGTGTCTAGGAAAAGGAGACAGCAAACTGAGTAAGGAATAATTATTCCTCAAAAATATCTAGCAGAGGTGCTAAAATGAAAGCTTTTAAGACAGTAGTAGGATAATCCCATGAAGTAGAAATAAAAACGATTTCCCAAAATCAAGAAGAAATAGGGCTTTAGAACAGACATCTCACACGCGATACCAACAGATTTACCATTTGCTGCAGAGGTGCCGAAGGGCAGATGGTTCAGACACCTAATGCCCCTAAAGGACTTATGACTATGAATCATTAGCACAAAGAGTGTCTACCTGTTTCACTTTGTCAGCATTTCTGACTTGGCATAATGACTGCATGTCCCTTTTTCTGATTTCTAAAGCGTTTGTTACCTTTCATTTTCTGCGGATGTACCTAAAATACATAGTTCTACATTTCCCTTGGCTGAAATTATGATTACTCTAACATTTGTATGAGGAAATGAAGGCTATTGTTACCGAAATCCAAATGTCATGTTTGAACCTGGTCAGTTGAAAGGATTTAAGTTAGGGTTCAGAAAGGGCTTCACTAAAGCTGTTGCTGAGATCAAGAAGGGGGTCAGACAGACTCATTTTAGGTAGCTCAACTAGAAACAGATACTGGTAATTGTAACCACTCCTATTGCACCCATTCCCTAACTCATATAAGACACAGGAGACGAAAGCAGAGGTTTGAATCTGTCACACATTTTAAAGACATTAAGATGTCACTAAGAGGAAAGTGTTGTTCAAGTAGTCTGGGGAGAAAAAGAAACAAAACATCTTTGCACCAAACTGTGCCAAGTCTCTTTTGTCTGTTCTCAGATATGTAAAACTAAGTTTATACTCAGTCACCCCAGAGCTTGATTTGAGGAATAAAAACATTTAATGTGAACTGCACTGTGCCTGTGAGGACAAGTATCCATTTGTCTTCTAACAGCTATCCACAGTGTGATATCCAACAACTGGGGCCCACAGAGGATGAAAAGGAGAGCAGAGGTGGGATCTGAAAATCAGGCTCACAGCAGGAGCTGCCCCACTCACGATCAGGGTCAAAGCCCAGCCACTCTACACCACAGTTAACAGCTGGTAACTCACGTGCTTTTAAAACACATCTATAACCAGACCTGATACGCAGTTATATGGCTTTGAGCTGTTTTCTCCATTGTGATAAAATGCACATTTTAAACAAATTGTTCCATGCAAGGCTTGTCTTGCTTACAGATGCTCTGTATAACACAGCTTGTGGGAAATAGGTTATTAACAAACAAACAAACAAAAAAATCCAACAAAAAAAAAAAAAAAGAGTAGCTTTTGGAGATATTGTTAGCACACTAGATCAATGAGCATATTCCTTTCTCTAAGTGCTCTTACAACAGTGATTCTACCAATTTTTAAAAAATAGGAAATTTAGTCATGCATCATTTTTACAATGATTTTATCATGATAAATATTCATTTCAGCCTTCACAGGTTCTGAAAAACCAAGAGGGCATGCTGATTGTCGACCATTAAATACTCAAGTATGTGGTGGTGGGTGTTGAATGTGTACTTGGAAAATAACAGACAGACTTGGTCGAAAACTTGTACTAACTAATTGATTTCCTGAAGCAAAGACTGAAATTGAAGCTAAATGTAAATATAAGGGCCACATTCTCTCCTACTCCAGCAAGGAGCCAGGACTACATTAAGAACCAAGTAAAATATGCATGAAAGAAAGAACACTGTATATTTTTAAAAAATGGATACATTTTTCAGTTCAAGTGTGTTCAGTGTTGAGACCATAACCATACTTCTCACTTCTCAGAACTGGTTCATCCTCTCCCCGTGTGTATGATTAGCCTTACCATTATAAAAGGGAAAGGGATCAAGAGAGGCACTTGTTTTGCCGAGTTGTCTTTTAGCATAAGGAGATAGATCTCACCTGATTCAGCATACATGAATACAAATCAATTACTTCATGCCAGCTTCATTACAAACCACATTGTTCCTGAAAAAGCTCAAGTCAAATAGCCAAAGCACATCTGCAATCCTGTCCTACCTGGCATGAGTTTCTCAGCTGCCTTCATTTTTCTTTAAGCTTATGTGACTGGTGACTAGTCTGAGAAAATTTTAATGTAGGCCTGTGGAATATGTCTAAAAGACATTACAGAAATATGTGAAGGCAGAGAAGTTCTTATTCCAAGTAGGAGACACATGTCAGAGACTCAGAAGAATCCTCAGTAAAAACTCTACTGTGAGGCATGTAGGGTGCTGTCATAGGCAGCCATTGCCTCTGTCTGACAGGAGACTGCACGTTTCTAACAGCAGGGTCAGAGAAAACAGACAATTGCATTTCTCCTCCTCTTCCACTCCTTCAGATTATATTGAAAGTCTAGATGATCTAGTGCTGGTTGCAATTGCTAGGAATCTAGTTCAACATGAAAATTGTTGGAGGTATTAAAAACAAGATGCTTCACACAAACATCAGGATAGTCTTGTGACTTAATGAATCCATTAAAACACTCTTTTTAAGCAGAGAGTTCATTAGTTGATAAATTCATTAAAGAAAAATAAAGTAACTGTTCTGCATGGGACTTTCACAGTGCCTGCATAGGACGCAACATGAGATGTGCTGCAGCTGCATCTGAAGTATTGCATCTAGTATTGGGCTCCTCAGTTCAAGAAGGACAGTGAACCACTGAGAGAAACCAATAGAGGGCCTCAAGAATAATCAGAGGACTGGGCCATCTCTTACAATTACAGGGTGAAAGATCTGGAGCACTTTTTCGTGGAAAAGAGAAGACTGACAAGGGATCTTGTAAAAATATCTTAGAGGTGGAAGTCATGAGGATGGAGCTGGGGTCTTCTCAGTAGTGGCCAGCGACAGGACAAAGGACAGTGAATACAAACTAGAATATAGGAGGTTTCACTTGAACTCAAGCAGAAACTTCTTTACATTGAAGGTGACAAATAATTGGTACAGGCTACCCAGAGAAGTTGTGGAGTTTCCTTCCCTGGAGACTTTCAAAGCCTGCCTGGATGTGTTCCTGTGCAACCTGATGTGGGCATATCTGCATTCACAGGAGCATCAGACTAGCTAATCTCCAGTAGTCCCTTTCCACACCTACCAATCTACAAGTCATTGATTCTGATAGTAATTCCTAAAAAGTCCTGACTATTTAAACTACAGGCAACTTGCTGCCATCCTCTTGTGTATCTCTAGATGCCCTTAATAACTTTCTGGAGTAAGAGGCAGCAGGAAGTAACACCTAGAAAAACACAATTATAAAGTAGTAATTCTTCAAAATGTGCCATGGTCTAGTTGACTGGATAGGGCTGGGTGATAGATTGGACTGGATGATCTTGGAGGTCTCTTCCAACCTGGTTGATTCTATGATTCCATGAAAATGTAAATGTCTCCTTAATGACAAAGTACTGTAGTACTCAATACAGGCCATGCACTCTTTCCAGAGCTACCCCAAGAAATCACAGGATCACTGATATGGCTTCACTGCCACTCATGTCTAAATTGGTTAAATAAAATCTCATTCCTAAACTCTTGTTTTTTACTTCCTCAGAAGTTAAGTGTCCTCAGCAAACTAAGGCATAACAATAAGACATTTTGTTATAATCTTTTAACAGACAAAAACATTCTGCATTTTGAGTCCATGCATTGCTGGAGTTTTTCCTTATTTTCTCAAAATCCCTTAATATTTATGACAATGATGTTTTTATTGTACAAGCAGGTTGCTGACACTTCTCACAAACATGTCAGGTAGTCAGGAGCTTTTCTCCTCAAAACTCACAGCCTTCAGAGATCAAAGTCTTCTTTAGTTTAATGTTTTAGGAAAGACCTCTTAGCAATGTTTTAATTGTCTTATTTTTATTCATTCATCTGAAAAGAAATCCATGGGGAAAAAAATAAATTAGAAAAAAATCAATAAGAAAGCATTCAGTGAAACCATGAAGGTACACAATACATTCTGGTAAATACAATTCATCCATTCCTTTAAAACCTGTTTCTTTTACATTCTTATACATATTCAGAGGCATACAGCCATGCATATTTCACAAACACATGGACTTGCATTCACACAGATATATATAGGCAACACAGATGCTAATCATAAAATATAAAAGGAAGTTACAAAACAGTTTTGGCTTCATAAGACCACTGGCTGGCTTCAGTCACCAGAGTCTGTTTCTGAGGTAATGTGAAGCAAGAGAGATCTGTTGTTTATATTTCCATTTTGACCAGTAAAAAAAAAAACAAACAAACAACTCTTTTCCCAAAAGAAAAAGTTTGCCACTACAGCTTGAGTTAACAGAATCACAGAATCAGAAACATTTAGGTTGGAAAGACCTTCAGGATCACCAAGTCCAACCAATAACCCTACTCTACAAGGTTCACCCTAAAGCATATCCCCAGGCATCACATCCAAATGACTTTTAAGCACAGACAAGGGTGGTGACTCAATCACCTCCTTAGGCAGCCTGTTCCAATATCTGACCACTCTTGCTGTGATTTTTTTTTTCCTAATATCTAGTCTAAACCTATCCAGTCACAGTTTGAGACCATTCCCTCTTGTTCCATCCCTAAGTACCTCTGAGAAAAGATTTGCACCAACCTCTCCACAATGTCCTACTGTGTTCATCTCCAGTGTCTGAAACATAAAAAAATACATGAACCTGTTGTAATGAGTACAGAGGTAAGCTATGAAGATGATCAGAATGGCAGAGGACCTCTCCTATGAAGAGAGGCTGAGAGAGTTGGGATTGTTCAGCCTGCAGAAGAGAAGGCTCCAAAAGACACCTCGTAGTAGCCTTCTGGTACCTAAAGGGGGCCCACAGGAAAGATGGGAAGGGACTCTTTATCAGAGAGTGTAGTGATAGGATGAGGGGTAATGGTTTTAAACTGAAAGAAGGTAGGTTTAGATTAGATATGAGGAAGAAATCATTTACTGGCACAGTGGTGAGGCACTGGAACAGGTTACCCAATGAAGCTGTGGACACCTGTGCGAGCCCAACAACTGTCTCAAAACAACGTCTGATGTACCTGGTCTGAATAAGAGAGGGTGATGGCTTTGATAATCCCTAATAGGTCTCGAGGAGAAGTGCTGGCCTGACAGAATGGCTTAACAATGACAAGAGATAAGTTTTGCGGAGATAAGAATTCTCCTTTTCCTTATTTTAAAACTGCTGCAACACCGCCCTGGAGCAACTGGTTTTGCTTCAATTTGGTCCAAGGGAACTTTTAAATCTTAGCACAACCTCCCTTGGTGCCAAGGGTTGGCTCGGAGCACCAGGTCACAACCACACAAGGTCGCAACAATGCCCCACGCCTGGAAGCTTTAAATGCCAGGCTGTACAAGGCTTTGAGCAACCTGGTCTAAATTAAAGTTTCCTTGCCTGTGGCTTGGAGTTGTAACTAGATAATCTTTAAGGTCCTTTAAAATCCAAATAACGGTGTGATTCTATGAAAGAAGAAATATACTAACATTTTGTTTTCTTGCTACACACCAGATACATCCTTAATGATAACAAAGGAGACTCTTTATCTTGGTTATTAAAAGACATTTCATAGTGTTCTTGGTTAAGACAGATTAATAAAAGACTTTCAAATTGTTTTTTTAAAAATAGTATCAGTTCTGATTTATAACAAAGTAACAGTGTAAAGCCAAGCCCTGGTCCGTGGTTATCTAACACACTTTTCTCTGAAGGCAAATTTGCTTAAATATGCTCCTTATTATGTTCTCCATTTCTCTAAAATTGTCTGTACTAATGGGCGTAAGTAGTAGTAAAAATCTGGATTTGATGGTTTAGGCAGTTTAGATGCAAATGGCTGCTTCAAAAGATTCTAGAGGTGGGTCAGGAAGAAAAATCACCAGTTCTCCTCCAAGTACAGTTGATGAACAGTTCCAAAACACAGTCCCCAATGGGTGCATTCAGCAAAATGAAGATGACACAGAAGAGCTCGTAGAGTTCCTTACAGCTATGTTTAGTCAGGAAAAGAAACCATCACAAGAGCAGCCCAATTTTCTAATAACAGTATTTCGGAAAAAATATAACCTTTCCTCTTTCAGGATAATTTGTTCCCTACAGGGAACTTTGGTTTAACCTTTTTTTCTTTTTTTTTTTTCCCCTCCTCTACTCCCCATCCTGTTTATTTTATCAGTGATATAAGTGATTATCTTTAGTTAGGTTGTCCTCAATTGCCTGATTTCAATAGTGGGCTCGAGTCCAATTTTCACCTTGCATGCTTCTTACAGTTATTACAGTGTTCAGAGATTGCCTTCAGTCACCTCCTTTGTGCTTAAATGCTGTACACAGGCAGAAGAACCTGACTTTTTAACCATGCCTTCTAAGAACAATAGCAGTGAGCAATTTTGAATCATTTTGGTCTGTTTTTATAAATCACAGAATCATAGAATGGTTTAGGTTGGAAGGGACCTCAAGGATCATCCAGCTCCAACCCCCTGCCATAGGCAGGTACACCTCCCACTAGAGCAGGCTGCTCAAGGCCTCATCCAGCCTGGCTTTAAACATCTCCAGGGAGGAAGCATCCACAACCTCCCTGGGCAACCCGTTCCAGTGTCTTACCACCCTCACTGTAAAGAACTTCCTCCTAACATCCAGTCTGAATCTCCCCTTTTCCAGCTTAAACCCATTCCCCCTCGTCCTAACATTACTAGACCGTGTAAATAGTCCCTCCCCAGCTTTCCTGTAGGCTCCCTTCAGATACTGGAAAGCCACCATAAGGTCTCCTCGAAGCCTTCTCTTCTCCAGGCTGAAGAGCCCCAACTCTCTCAGTGAAGACATTCCTCTTCAAGGTCATAAAATATACACAGATTTATTGTAGTCAATGGAATATTAAAAAAAAAAATAAAATCTCTTCTGCTTTTTCCTATCTTCCAGAATATTGGGGGTAAAAATAATTACTTTCATCTTACTTAATGTATTCATTTAATCAAACAGTCTAGCATCAGGGCATTAATCTTAAAATTAGCCACAGACTTTTTAGGTTAGGTTATCTTCAGTTATCAAATATTTTATTCCTCTGAATTTGAACTATTAAAATAGTGTGCATGTAAAGACTCTCTTAACTTCCATGAAAATAAGTCTAAATACTGATGTTTGAGCTCAGAGGTGGTGATCAAAAAATAGCCTTAAGCATGAGGTAAAACAAAGTTAACTGGCAGCTAAATTTTGTTTGTAACTGGAAAAAGAGAATTCTATGGTTTCCTCTATGTGGTGCCCACATTTGGATTCAAAATCAAGAAGAGATTCTAAGTAAATCTAATCCCTAGAAAGCAAATACGATATAGATTCACAGTTTTCTATAAAAAAGTCTTGCACATGGATGTAGTAGGGTTTTCTGCATGAATTCTCCACATGGCATGCCTAGACTGAAGTTAAGAACATACTAACATAGCTCGAGTGCCAACTTGCAACTTTGTGCTGAAAGACACTTGTCTCCTTTCAGGGAAATCATCATTCGGAGGCATGCAGGAACAAGCTGAAGCTCTCTTCCAGGTCATGATTAACTTAGAGGAGATGACATCATATTCGAGGAGCTTTGTTTAAAAGAGAAAAAATTTCTAGGCTCAAAGAGACAACTGCCATCATTTACCTTAGTCTCTTCCACATTTGATCAGGATTTTTTTCAAAGACCTAAAACTTAGCTTTTGAAAAGGCAGCTTGAAATACTTTGGTTTCTTGACAATATGTTAAAAGCTTAAAAGGCATACTGATTGATTTTTTTTTTCATCTTAGCATTAAAAACATTAAGATAAAATGTGACTTTTATTATTTCAAATGTAAGATATTGATCTTTTTTCTTCTTTTTTTTTATTCAGTACATGTTGTGGTAGGCCTGATAGGCTCAAAATAGGCTTATACATGTACTGGCTTGCCCAGGCATGGTTTTCTCTTGTGGTAAACAAGGTACACACACTTAGCTTGTGTCTGCCTTGTGCAAGGCTGTCTGGGGTTAGAATTAAATCCCCAGAGACAATAATAATTTTGATAGAATAACACACCAAATAAATCAGTCTCACTCAATTTGGAAGTTAAAAAGGAAAACAAGATTAACAATAACTTAAAAAGGGTATCAAAGGTAGGGAGGTTACAAAGGGTGTAGGGAAGGGAGGATAACAAATACAAAAAGGTATGAATACAACCCGAGTTTGTGATGGTGGTGGCTACGTGTGTGTGGAGAGATGCGGTGTCCCAAGGGATCAGTGTCCAAAGAGCAGCGTGAGTCCCAAGAGAGAGAGAACAGGAAGTCTCCCTGCTTTTAAGGGACAGGAAGGGGGAGTGGGCTAACCCTCACCTGGGGCTGTCCAGACCCACCCCTGAGGAGGGGTCAGGACCCCCTGAGGTCAGGTTTCAAGTTCAGGGACACTCCTCCTGGAGTGTTAACCGTATACAAAGGCCTATGCTTTTGCCAAATTTGGGTAAAGCAAGCCTATGGCTTTACCTAATATGGTCAGATTTGGATAACTGCCATTCTGATTGACTATTCTGTGTCCAAAGGCCCATTGATCTCAGCCCACATTGATAAAAGAGAAACACAGGGAAACAACGTGTTCTGCCATACACTGCTGCGCTATTCATGCCTGAGATTGCCTGCTGCTATTGCTTACTGCCTTACTGTTTGCCCTGGAAACTCCACTGCCACTAGTTTACCAGGAAGAGACTCTAAATGTCTCCATGTGATCGGCCTGCATAACCAGTGTGACATCATGCTGAGACTGCACATTGCAAGACATCCTGCCCACACCTGAAAGTCTCCTGCCAAGACAGGAGTCCTGGAGATACACAGATCATCCAGAGGAGCCAGAAGACTAGGTCAGAGATTGTCTGCCTCCTTTCCCCAGAAGCCTGGGAAGAACAAAACCCCCTGAAAGCATTTGAGTACTGTCTGGGACTGTGGCAAGCCCTGTGAGTCGGGTAATAATAATTTTGTGAGCAAACACTTAAAAGCCTCTTTGTAATTCTCCATTGCCTTCTGCCATAAGCAGAAGAAGCTCCTTGAGTCCGTCTAGTGGGCAAGTGGTATATTGACCAGGAGTGGTATTTGGCTGCAAGAATCTCTTCTTCCAGTTCAATTAATGTTTATATATTTTGCTGGTTATTACTAGAACTACTTATTATCTGTAAAATGTTTCCATGACCATGCAAGAACCTGAATATTATTAAAATTAGTGGTCAGGGGTGGCAAGAGTTCTGAATAGCAAAATTAATAAACAATGTTAATTTTGGAAAAAATACCATCTACATTAACTAATTTCCCCTTCATAACATGACATGATGACAAATTTTCAGTACTTTTTCTTTTTTAAATCAGAATTTACAATGAAATATAACTAATTTGAGTGGTTCCATGTGTAGTGAGTCAAAGAACATTACACTATAATGTCTGAAAACAGCTCAAGTTCATATAGTATCATTCATGAGCTAAAATTCCTATAGTTAAAATAATAAATATTTTGGAATATTAAGAGTGTCTCACATCCCTGTAGAAGTGTTTCCAATGATTTATAATCCTTATTAATGAAAAAAAAAAATTCCTTTTCAGCAGTCTAATGTTTCTAACTTCAGTTTACAACAACTTAGTCTGGTTACACCTTTTTCATTAACAGAAATTATCTTCCTCCTGTTTCCAAAGAAAACTTATATGCTATTAACTTGCAATTAAGTAATAAATTACATAACCTTCTCTTACAGAAATTAGGAGAGGTGAGTTTATTTAATTAGGTACTTAGACTGCAAGTTATGCTTGCAAAATCCATATAATTCTTTTGTATTAGCACCAGACTGTTTTTATCTGACTTTAGAGTACTTTAAGCACTGGGTACTTGAGTAAGAATACTGTTAGGATCTAAAAATATTAATGAAATATGAAAAGAATAAAGCTAAATCTTGTGTATTGCTTCAGGTCATGTTTCTTTACACCAGTTGAAGATATAGTGATATTGAGAAGCAGCAATACTTCTTTTGTAACACAGAAGTAAAATTAAGGAATGAGTAGCTTCCCAGTGTTTCTAAATAGGCAGGAATGCACTGTCTGTCTTTGTGAGAAATGGCCAGCAAGTAGGATCAAAGTCTGCTCAACAGTTGTATTGGGACAGAATTTAACTCTGCCTATCTTTTTTTCAGATAGCAGAAACATGGCTTCGGTCTCACTTTTTTAAAAGAGCAAAGGCTCTATCTAACATCAAAGTAAGAAATACATGGGGAGAAAGCTATTACCCATGCAGGAAGAAACATAAGAACCTGCTCTAAGTGCACAGCTAATGCAAAATGCCCTGTAAAGAATGGCTGCTAAAGGGAATTGGTTTTCTTTTCCTGGGCTGAACTCAGAAAGGATCAGCCAGAACATATGGATCACAGTCAAGCTCAACCAAGCTGCTCAGAGACGTTATAAGAACAAATGAAGCTGTTTTCAGAATTAAGTATGCTAATGGTACACTACAGTAAAAGGGAAATGTGAATACTTTTACTGAAGTAGCTACCAAATGAATGAAAAGCAATGTCTGTAAGTCAAACAAGACTTGGGACATAGAAAATGGATCAAACACTGGGAAGATGGTTGGATTATGTTTCAATCCTTGCCACACAGCTGTATCCTTTTTTGTTCTACAAGAGTTGAAATATTTCAAAAGCTCTTTAGGCTTTGTTACTGCCTAGATTTTAATGTTTTAAAGCTAAAATAATTCAGATCTGGGTCCTCATATGCAAGTAACAGCTGTGCCATAGGAAAACTCCATTAGCTGCAAAAGAAATGGAAGGAAATGGTTGGTTTGTAATAGATTTTGTATTGAATGTGTCTAGTAAGTGACAGAAGGATATCTGCAGCTCTTTTCCTTCTAATAAAATGTCTGATGGATCCACCATATTTTGTAGACAATGAAGCAAAACACCACCCCACACAACAGCCACCAAATCTATTACACAAAAAACCCTGTAATCACTAAGTACAAAATTACTTTTACTAAACATTGCACAGTAGTGGACACCATTAAGCTGTTAATATAAACTGAAATAAAAGCCTATTTTACTGTGCACCTAATCTCCACACAGAGCTATCTTATCAAGGGCCCAAAGGACTTTTCTATGTCCACGCTGCTCATCTGATCACATGGTTTCAATAATTTGACACAATTTTTCTATTACATAGAATATTTTTAAGCATCCTTCATTATGGTTTTCTTTTTCCCAAAAGCTATCAAAAATTATACCAGACAAAAATCTATTATCCACGGACCACTTATATCTCAGTCATTAGAAAAAGAAAAATGCAGAAATACATGTTTTCAAAGGTAATTAATTCTAAAATGTATTGCCCATCACAGCTGTCAAAGGATGTAGCAGAGGAAAACTACATAAAGGCACTTAAATTTGCTCTCAGTTATATCTTGAATAAAGACATATGATTAGCTCCACGGACTTGAGAGAATGAAACTCCACCTTGCAGTAACAAAAAATTTATCCCATATAACATGATGAAAGTATCAAGCGAGGATGAAAAATGAAGATAATATGGAAAACAAAACAAAGATAACGAAGTGAGTAAGGACTGGGGAACTGTCCTAGACTCATCCATTGTTCAGTGTAATGCACAAATAGTAGTGCTGATTCTAAAACAAAAGTCTTCTGCAAATGTCTAGTGCTAAGACAATAATATACCTTTGTGTGCAATGCTTCATGATTAATCACTGTCAGGCTTTCAAGTGGAAAAAATACACAGTAGGAATGACTCCTTTATTCTCCAGACTTCCAAAGAACCACCTTCTTGTGCTTATTTGAGAAGTTTTGCCAGTGAAATACATATACACTTCTGCCAAGACCGAGTAAAGTACCAAGTATAGCTTTTCCAATCCCTTCACAATAAAAGTACTTTGGGAGATTGCATTCAAATACTGAAGTCAAACATATGTTTTCAAGTTGCAGAAGAGCTAAGTAAAAGTTACTAGACATTTGAATATTGCCATTTTAATTTCCAAATACAAATTCTGAATTCTGTTAGCAGCCAAAATAGCACTTTTTCTGCATGCAAGAAATATCAAAAGCAGGCAAAGATGCACAAAGTTCCACTGAATTTAATATTTTAAAAGGTAATGTCCACATTTCAGCTGGATGCTCATGTGAGAGGGAGCCAGGGCCACCACCACCAAGTCCATTTATAAAGTTTTCAGTGATGAAAAAGAGAAAAACAAGAAAACAATTTTCAGTAATAAAAAGCAAGCAACAGCCTTGAAAAGCACATACAGCTCCTGCTCTCTTTGTTCTGGTGTTTTCTGTACAGATGAACTGACTTCTTTTAAAACTCTGAATAGCCAAAATATGAAAATAAAAGGAACACAGGAGAAACAAGCAAACAACTAATCACAAACCCAGCATTTGTTATACACACACACAGAGCCCCCAGTTTAAAACAAGCTTCCATGTATATTATCTCTACAAGATTGATCGGTAGTGGTGAGACATTGGAACACACTGCTCAGAGAGGTAATAGATGCCCCATCCCTGGAATTATTCAAGACCAGGCTGGATGGGGCTCTGAGCAACGTGACCTAGTTAAATATGTCCCTGTTCACTTCAGGGGGCTTGGACTAGGTAACTTTTAAAGGTCCCTTCCAACCCATTCTATGATGTATTTTCTTCTTAGAATTGTGACAAGTCAGGAATAGTGAGCTTATGATGCTCATGCCATTTCCACAGTGTAGCAAGTTGACATGAGGTCTGCTACATTCCATACCAGACATGTGTATCATCTAGAAGACATAGAATCATAGAATGTCAGGGGCTGGAAGTGACCTCAAAAGACATATTCTAGATTGCAGCCATGGGCTCCCTGGGTCAACGCTTTATAATGTCAGTGTCTAAAATACCACTCATATGAGGTTTTGTAAAATGATAAATTGATTACTAGCCTGAACTAGCCCTTTTCACAAAGGTTACTTTACTTCTTGATAAAAGAACTAATTACTTACTATGTCAAGTAAACTGTGCATAGCAACCCTAGTGACCAAAGTCCAGCCATTCTCTATTCATATTTTCATGATCTTTTCCTCTCCCATTAAATATATACTTACTTGCTTTAACATTAATTACTTGCATAGGAAAAAAATCACTAGACATGAGACTACAGTTGGTAGGGAGCAGAGGAGAGAAAAGGTACACTAATGATCTTCAGCCTCTATGTTAGCCTCTTAAGTCCAAGCCAATATCTATTCCAAATACATCATTACTCTCTAGGAACTCCCTCCAGATAAGAAAACCCAGAAAAACCCTACAGTGCTGCACACAATTTATGTCTTTTCCCCATACCATACCTTTCCCTATTTCCCATGAGAGAGGAACTGTCCTACATCGTTGTATGTGACACAGAAGTAGAATACTTAGTCTCCTCGCCACCATTCACATCTGTAGGCAAGCCCAAAACTGTTTCATGAAGGAAATGTGTCTGCTGTGCACTTACAGAGATTCCAGCAACTGCAATGCTACAGAGGCTTTTGGAGTAAAATCCTGTATGGAAAAAGACATTAAGAGTGCAAAACTAC
>WAAF01019544.1:7141-22887 GCA_013400475.1 Tricholaema leucomelas
CCCCAGCCTGTAGTGCTGCTTGGGGTTGTTGTGGCCCAAGTGCAGAACCCTGCCCTTGGCCTTGTTCAATCTCATCCCCTTGGCCTCTGCCCACCCATCCAGCCTGGCCAGGTCCCTCTGCAGGGCTGCAGCAGATTTCTCACAGGGAACAGTGACTTTTGAGTGCTATTTTGGGCTTTGATTTGTCAGAACTGTCTGTGGCTGACAGATGGGTGAGGGGGAGATTGGCAATCGATGCCTATTGCTTTTGGGAGACAAAAGCAGCTTTTGGAGGTCTCTCTTTTTTAGGGCCAGTCAGTGAAAGGTAAGAAGGAAAACCAAATTTCCTCTTCCCTACTTTAAGTTTCTTGCAGATGTTTTGATGACTGCTCTGGAGATCTGACTTCTTTTAAGGCAAGGTTTTGTCCTGCTCAGTTTATGAACTCACCTTGTCCATCTGCTGCCCTTTGCAGGCTGTTTTCTTCCTGTGGAAAGCTGCCAGGTGTAACTCCTCCTTTCAGCTGATTTTCCTTTTCTCAGACTTCTTGCAAGACTGAGTTCTGTAAGTGGAGGAGAAGGCAGAGGCTTCCCACTGAGCTGTTATTTCTGATGTCACCTCACACAAAAGCTGTGTCCTAGCAAATTTTCAGCCTCCACAAATGCAAAGCAGAAACAACTTTGGCTCCTCTAGCAGCAGAGGAGCTCCTTTGGGAGCTCCATTGCTTCCGGCCTCTTGTACCAGGGAATCATGGAACCAAGCAGGCTGGAAGAGAGCTCCAAGCTCCTGCAGCCCAACCTAGCCCCCAGCCCTGCCCAACCAACCAGACCATGGCACTAAGTGCCCCAGCCAGGCTTGGCTTCAACACCTCCAGCCACGGCCACTCCACCACCTCCCTGGGCAGCCCATTCCAGTGCCAATCACTCTCTCTGCCAACAACTTCCTCCTCACATCCAGCCTGAACCTGCCCTGGCACAGCTTGAGGCTGTGTCCCCTTCTTCTGTTGCTGGCTGCCTGGCAGCAGAGCCCAACCCCAGCTGGCTACAGCCTCCCTGCAGGGAGCTGCAGACAGCAATGAGCTCTGCCCTGAGCCTCCTCTTCTGCAGGCTGCACACCCCCAGCTCCCTCAGCCTCTCCTCACAGGGCTGTGCTCCAGGCCCCTCCCCAGCCTTGCTGCCCTTCTCTCAACACCTTCCAGCACCTCAACATCTCTCTGCAATGGAGGAGCCCAGAACTGGACACAGCACTCCAGGGGTGGCCTGAGCAGTGCTGAGCACAGGGGCAGAAGAACCTCCCTTGTCCTGCTGCCCACACTGCTCCTGAGCCAGCCCAGGATGCCATTGGCTCTGCTGCCCACCTGGGCACTGCTGCCTCCTCTTCAGCTCCTCTCTCCCACCACCCCCAGCTCCCTCTCTGCCTGCCTGCTCTCAGCCACTCTGGCCCCAGCCTGTAGTGCTGCTTGGGGTTGTTGTGGCCAAAGTGCAGAACCCTGCCCTTGGCCTTGTTCAGTCTCATCCCCTTGGCCTCTGCCCACCCATCCAGCCTGGCCAGGTCCCTCTGCAGGGCTCTCCTCCCCTCCAACAGCTCCACAGCTGCCCCTAGCTTGGTGCCATCTGCTAACTCACTGCTGCTGGACTCAATTCCCTGCTCTAGATCATCAATAAAGATACTGAACAGGACTGTGCCCAGCATTGATCCTTGGCAGGGAATTAGCAACAGGATGTATGGTGACCACTCCTGTCTGGTCAAAGTGTTCCATGCCTTAGGACTTCTGCAGGTCTCACAGAACAGAGATGCTCCCTGCTGGACCCCAAGACTGCATTGAAATACCCCAGACCAAGTGACCCACAGGGAAGAGCTGCTGCAGGGAAGGGAGCTGAGGCAGAGGAACAGCTGCAGTCCAGAACCACACATCTCCTCCTTGAAGTCATGGAAACATGGAATTGTTTGGGTTGGAAAACCTCTCCAAGATCATCCAGTCCAACCAGCAACCCAACCCCACCATGGCCACCAAACCATGGCTCTAAGTGCCATGGCCACAGGTTTCTTCATACCTCCAGGCATGGGGACTCCACCACCTCCCTGGGCAGCCTGTGCCAGGCCCTGACCACTCTTAAACCAAGTAAATTTTTCCTCATCTCCAACCTAACCCTGCCCTGCCACAATTTCAGGACATTTCCTCTCATTCCATCTCCTGATCCTAGAGAGCAGAGCCCCAAGCCCGACCTCACTGCAGCCTCCTTGCAGGGAGCTGTAGACAGCAATGAGGTCTCCTCTCAGCCTCCTCTCTGCACACTAAACACCCCCAGCTCCCTCAGCTGCTCCTCCCCAGGCCTGTTCTCCAGACCCTTCCCCAGCTTCACTGCTCCTCTCTGGACCTGTTCCAGCCCTTCAATGCTCTTCTTGGAGTGAGTGGCCCAAAACTGGCCAGCTGTGGCCTCAGCAGCACCCAATATAGAAGGACAATCACTTCCCTGCTCCTGCTGGCCACACCATTGCTGATGCAGGCCAGGCTGCTAGTGCCCTTCTTGCCCATCTGGGCACACTGTTGGCTCATCTTCAGCTGCTGTCAACCAGCACCCCCCAGGTCCTTCTCTGCTGGGCGACTTTCCAGCCACTCTGCCCCAAGCCTGAACCATTCATGGCTTTGTGTTTCTGCTTTTACATCCAAGGAGAAGAGCAGGAATTTGATCTGCTGCCTGCCTGAGATCCTCTCCTGAGCATCAGCTCCTTGTCAGGAACAGGAACACTGCTCTGCCTTGCCATGAGCAGCTGAATACTTTCAAGTGGCCCTTCAGTTCTCACAGGCACAGGTGAAGCTCACTGCTGAGTGAGCTGCCTGGAGAACCCCAAGCAGCCTTTCATTTTGGAGGCATCACTGGTTTCAAGAAATCCATTTTGGAGACCTTTTCAGAATCATAGGATCACAGAGTCTTAGTCAGGGCTGGAAGGGACCTCAAGGATCATCCAGTCCCATCCCCCCTGCCATGCCCAGGGACACCTCACACAAGATCAGTCTGGCCACAGCCTCATCCAGCCTGGCCTTAAACACCTCCAGGGATGAGGCTTCCACCACCTCCCTGGGCAAACCCAGTCCAGGCTCTCACCACTCTCACGCTCAGCAATTTCCTCCTCACATCCAATCTGAATCTCCCAATTTCCAGCTGTGTTCCATTCCCCCCAGTCCCATCACTCCCTGACAGCCTCAAAAGTCCTTCCCCAGCTTTCTTTTTGCTTCATTTGAAATACTTTCAGCAGCTACACAAAGCCAAATGCTCCAACTTTAGCATGGTTAGGAGGTGATCTGCTAGAAAGCATCCCCTTGGAAAAGGACCTGGGTGTGCTGGTGGACAAGTTCTCCATGGACAGCAATGTGCCCTTGTGGCCATCAGGGCCAGTGGGGTCCTGAGGAGCATTAAGCAGAATGTGGCCAGCAGATCCAGGGAGGTTCTTCTCCCCTTCTGCTCTGCCCTAGTGAGGCCCCACCTGGAATATTGCATCCAGTTCTGGGCTCCCCAGCTGAAGAGGGACAGAGATCTACTGGAGAGAGCCCAGGGGAGGGCTACAAGGATGCTGCAGGGACTGGAGCACTGCCTGGTGAGGAGAGGCTGAGGGCCCTGGGGCTGAGAGTCTGCAGAGAAGTCTGACAGATTTGAGCAGTGTCTGTCAATAGCTGAGGGCTGGGGGTCAGGAAGGAATCATAGAATCATAGAGCCAAGCAGGTTGGAAGAGAGCTCCAAGCTCCTGCAGCCCAACCTAGCACCCAGCCCTGCCCAACCAACCAGACCATGGCACTAAGTGCCCCAGCCAGGCTTGGCTTCAACACCTCCAGCCACAGCCACTCCACCACCTCCCTGGGCAGCCCATTCCAGTGCCAATCACTCTCTCTGCCAACAACTTCCTCCTAACATCCAGCCTGGATCTTCCCTGGCACAGCTTGAGGCTGTGTCCCCTTCTTCTGTCCCTGGCTGCCTGGCAGCAGAGCCCAACCCCAGCTGGCTACAGCCTCCCTGCAGGCAGCTGCAGACAGCAATGAGCTCTGCCCTGAGCCTCCTCTGCTGCAGGCTGCACACCCCCAGCTCCCTCAGCCTCTCCTCATGGGGTTTGTGTTCCAGGCTCCTCACCAGCTTTGTCACCCTTCTCTCAACACCTTCCAGCACCTCAACATCTCTGGACAGGCTCTGCTCACTTGTGCCAGGTATAGGACAAGGGCAAAGGATGGAAACTGCAGCACAGGAGGTCCCATCTCAACATGAGAGAGAACTTCTGGACCGCGAGGGTGGCAGAGCCCTGGCACAGGCTGCCCAGAGATGTTGTGGAGTCTCCTTCTTTGGAGCCTTTCCATCCCTGTCTGGATGTGTTCCTGTGTGACCTGAACTAGATTCTATGGCCCTGCCCTGGCAAGGGTGGACTCGATAATCTCCAGGGCTCCCTTCCAGCCTGTAACATCCTCTGATCTGAGATCAAGGTACCAGTGGGTGTTGCAGCAGGAAGTTCTGCTGCCAGTCATTAGGTTTTACAGCCTTTGGGGTTTTTTTTAAGAGGTGCCTGCAAGAAGCAAGGTTTATCTGCAGCTTTTACAAGATTATCCCCAGCTTTTATATGCAGCTTTGAGGCTGCTCATTCTGCTGCATCTGCACAAGCAGCCAGCACAGTGAGTCAACAGGACAACTGCTGAGGCAACAGGTACAGGAAAAGATGGGACAGGGTCCACTCTAGGAAAATGTGAGACATCTGAGGAGTTGTAAAATCCATTTATAGAAGCTTGTAAGCTCAAAAGCTGAGATAAAACTACTAGGAACTTGTTCACTGAAGGCTTCAATGAGCCCAGGAATAAAGGGACTGAGTTAAAGATGAACCAGCCTGGGGCTGCAGCTTTGTCCTTCTGCCCACCTCTGTGATTCACCACAGCAGCTCAGTGTCTGCAAGGATCAAGGCTCCACTTGGCAAGGTTGTGAAGGTTGGATGTGAGGAGGAAGTTGTTGGCAGAGAGAGTGATTGGCACTGGAATGGGCTGCCCAGGGAGGTGGTGGTGGAGTGGCCGTGGCTGGAAGTGTTGAAGCCAAGCCTGGCTGGGGCACTTAGTGCCATGGTCTGGTTGGTTGGGCAGGGCTGGGTGCTAGGCTGGGCTGGATGATTTTGGAGGTCTCTTCCAACCTGCCTGATTCTATGATATGATTCTACAAGGACACTGCTGGCTCCTGGGGATGTGCTCAGGAGCCAGCAGCCCCAATCTCTTCCCTCAGAGCTACTCTCATCCCACTCTGCACCCTGCCTGCCTTCCCACAGCCACAGCAGCATTTGATGCTCCCCAGGAGAACCTGAAACTTCCACTACAGGTCGAAAAGGACCTCATCAGGTTCTGTTAAGGAGCCATAAGTCAAAGCAACTCAAGACAAACCAACAGTCCTATGACCCTTCTCCAAATGCCAAATGAGGTGACCCTGCACTGCACTCCATCCCTCTTATCAGCAGGCTTCCCAATGGCAGGGGACTTTGCAAGCTACTCCAGGCAGTGCTGTGCTCTCAGAGGATTCCACAGACCACTAGGAAGAAGAAAAAGAAGAAAGCTACCAACAGCAAATACTTCAGCAGCAGAACAAAGCCAATGCTTGCACCACTTCTCTTTCTATTTGCTCTTTCCTTTCTAAGGATCTCTTAATACAGCATGAAAAGAAACTGTGTGTGAAACCCTGAGCTTGCCACTGCTGTTCCCTGGGCTTGGGGGAGGAAAGGAAAAACAAACTTAAAATTATTTGAAACTCAAAAATGTTTACCCACAACTGATGTGAACTTGTTAAGGAAACCATGGTGGGGAGGAGAAGGGAGGAGGATGGGGGGGAGAAGCAGGGAGGTGGGGAGGAGGGAGAGGGCAAGAAGGATAGAGGGCAGAAGAATCATAGAGCCAAGCAGGTTGGAAGAGAGCTCCAAGCTCATCCAGCCCAACCTAGCACCCAGCCCTATCCAGTCAACTATACCATGGCTCCCTTCAGATCCTGGAAGGCCATTCCAAGGTCTCCTCTAAGGCTTCTCTCCTCCTCCAGCCTGCAGAGCCCCAGCTCTCTCAGCCTGTCCTCATAGGCTTGTAGGAAGGAAAGTTCATTGCACAGAGAGGCTCTCCTGGCTTCATAAAGCAGGTAAGAGAGATATATTCAGTTGAAAGAGCAGTGGACAACCAGCAGCTTCCCTGACCCTAGCACTACTGGAAACAGCAGTAATACTTTGCCCCAAAGGTCACATCTTTAGTGACCTTCAGGGTCACAGTCTCACAGTATCACCAAGGTTGGAAGAGACCTCATAGATCATCAAGTCCAAGCTGTTACCACAGAGCTCAAGGCCAGACCATGGCACCAAGTGCCACGTCCAGTCCTGCCTTGAACAGCTCCAGGGACGGCGACTCCACCACCTCCCTGGGCAGCCCATTCCAGTCTCTGCAGCACTCAACATGAGGATATTGAAAACATGCACAGGAGAGGTAGAAATGTCCCTGCCCATGGCAGGGGGTTGGAACTAGATGATCTTTAGGATCTCTGCCAACCTAAACCATTCCACGAGGCTATGAGATGCAAGGCTTAAAAGTGTGGCTCTAAACTATGCTTGAGGAACCCTCCCCAGATACCCTTTCCATCAGAGATGACAAAGGTGGTAGAGAAGGCAGTGATAAGCAGGGGCTCCTCTGCCACCCATGGCCTCACCTCTTTGCTGCTTTATTGACTTAATGCAAATGATACAATCAGTAAAGAGTGTCAGGACCTCAGCTTCCTTCCCAAGCCTGCAGATCATTGATAATCTGAGGCAAGTGTGAAAGTACTTCAGCCAGGTTAAGCAAACAGAGCATGGATTACTCAGTGCATGTTTGACCAAGTCCATATCTAACCAAACGCAGCCCTCCTGATCCTGCAGGCGCTGCAGCTCTGGCTGCAGACACACACAGGCCACCTATGGCCACTGCCAAGGTTCCTCAGGGGAAACAAGCTGGTGCCCATTTCACTCTGCAGAAGATGAACTCCTCCTTCTTCTGTCTCTTCAATCCTCTGAGCAAGGCAGTTCCTTTCCAGCAGCAGAGCTCCATCCCTCCTGGTGGCCCCAAGCATCCAGCAGCTCAGAGGAGGGCTGAGCTCCCCACGCGTGTCTGGCGGTCGGTGTCTGCTGGGGAGATTCAGAGCAAAAGCAGAGTGCACATTCAGTGGACAGCACCAAGGGGCTGCTGTGGCACTGCTGTGGCAGCCTAGCCCAGTGGGCATCAACCCAGGTTAGAATAGAATCAATCAGGTTGGAAGAGACCTCCAAGATCATCCAGTCCAACCTAGCACCCAGCCCTGTCCAGTCAACCAGACCATGGCACTAAGTGCCTCATCCAGGCTTTTCCTGAACACCCCCAGGGATGGTGACTACACCACCTCCCTGGGCAGCCCATTCCAATGCCAATCACTCTCTCTGCCAACAACTTCCTCCTAACATCCAGCCTANCCTGAGCAGTGCTGAGTACAAGGGAAGAATAAACTACCTCCTCCTACTGGCCACACTGTTTCTGATACAGGCCAGGATGCCATTGCCACTCTTGGCCACCTGGGCACACTGCTGGCTCATCTTCAGCTACTATCCACCAGTACCCCCAGGTCCCTTTCCTCCTGGCTGCTTTCCAGCCACTCTGTCCCCAGCTTGTAGCATTGCTTGGGGTTGTTGTGGCCAAAGTGCAGAACCTTGTACTTGGCCTTGTTAAATGTCATCCCATTGGCCTGTGCCCACCCAACCAGCCTGGCCAGGTCCCTCTGCAGGGCTCTCCTACCTTCCAACAGCTCCACAGCTGCTCCTACCTTGGTGTCATCTGCAAACCTTCTGATGCTGGACTCAATGCCCTGCTCCAGATCATCAATAAAGATATTGAACAGGACTGGGCCCAGCACTGATCCCTGGGGCACACCACTGGTGCCAGCTGCCAACTGGATGTGGCTCCATTCACCACCACTCTCTGGGCTCAGCCTTCCAGCCAGTTCCTGACCCAGCACAGAGTGAATCTGTCCAAGCCACAAAAATATTTTTTTTCTCTTTGACCAGGAATCAGGATCTGCTGCAGCACTCAGCACCGACTCAGCGGCTGGAGCCTGGGAAGGAGCGGCACAGAGTGCGCTGATGGCGCAGCCAGGGCTCTGCAGAGCTCTCTCCATCTGAATTTCAAACTGATGCAGATGATCCATCCATAATCACACCAGAACCACACCAATAATAGCTCCAGGCTAGAAGCATCTGAAAATCCAGCAACATCTTGAGGAGAACATTCAGCTCAGAAGCCAACCTGCTCCTTTTCACTCTGCTTACTCGCTGCAAAGCAGCACATAACGAGAACCAAGGCTCTTCTCTGCCTGGTTGATTAGAATCAGTCAGGGTTAGAAGGGACCACAAGGAGCAGCCAGTTCCAACCCCCCTGCCATGCCCAGGGACACCCTACCCTAGAGCAGGCTGCACACAGCCTCAGCCAGCCTGGCCTCAAACACCTCCAGCCATGGGGCCTCAACCACCTCCCTGGGCAACCCATTCCAGCCTCTCACCACTCTCCTGCTCAACAACTTCCTCCTCACCTCCAGCCTCACTCTCCCCACCTCCAGCTTTGCTCTATCCCCCCACTCCTGTCACTCCTTGAGAGCCTAAAAAGTCCCTCACCAGCTTTTTTGTAGGCCTCCTTTAAATACTGGAAAGCCACAAGAAGGTCACCTGGGAGCCTCCTCTGCTCCAGCCTGCACAGCCCCAACTCTTTCAGTCTCTGCTCACAGCAGAGCTGCTGCAGCCCTCTCAGCATCCTCCTGGCCCTGCTCTGGACACTCTCCAGCATCTCCACAGCCCTCTTGTCCCAGGGGCTCCAGAGCTGGATGCAGTACTCCAGGTGGGGTCTCAGCAGAGCAGAGCAGAGGAGGAGAATCCCCTCCCTGGCCCTGCTGGCCACACTTCTGCTGCTGCAGCCCAGGCTCTGGTTGCTCTCTGGGCTGCAAGTGCACACTGCTGGCTCCTGTCGACCTCGTCCAGGAGCACCCCCAAGTCCCTCTCCTCAGGGCTGCTCTCCAGCCACTCACTGCCCAGCCTGCATTTGTGCTTGGCATTGCCTCAACCCAGCTGCAGGACCTTGCAGTTGGTCTTGTTGAACCTCCTGAGGTTGGCTCCCTAAGATCACAGATCCTTGCAGCCTGACAGTCATTTTCCCTAGAAACCTTCTGTGCCAAGCAGAAAAGCTCTAACAAATGAACTCCCAAGCAAGAAAAGTCCTCTCCTTGTGTAAGGAGCCCCTGAGAGCAAGAAGGAAGCATCTCTGCAGGTGTGAATTAGTCCAGCACCTCCCTCTGCTGCTGGGCCTGCTGCTGGCTTCTCTTCCATCCCCTGCAGCTCCACAGCAGGCAGTGGTGAGAGTGTTTCAGTGACACAGCTTCTCTCCCACATCTTGCAACCCTCAGTTCTGTCCAGGGGAGGTTTAGTTTGGAGATGAGGAACAATTTGTTTGCTTCAAGAATGGTCAGAGAGTTTGGACTGGATGAAGAGATTGGGAACTGCAGCCCAAGTCTGGTCTAATCTGGGCTGTGCCTGCTTACTGCAGGGAGTTTGGACTGGATGAAGAGATTGGGAACTGCAGCCCAAGTCTGGTCTAATCTGGGCTGTGCCTGCTTACTGCAGGGAGTTGGACTGGATGAAGAGATTGGGAACTGCAGTCCAAGTCTGGTCGAATCTGGGCTGTGCCTGCTTACTGCAGGGGGAGTTGGACTGGATGAAGAGATTGGGAACTGCAGTCCAAGTCTGGTCTAACTGAGGCTGTGCCTGCTTACTGCAGGGGGGGTTGGACTGGATGACCTTTAAAGATGCTTTTCAACCCACTGCATTTGATGATTGTCTGGGAGAAAAGAGACTCTTTGTCCTTTAGATGGTTTTGCAGAGCAGCCACTGCCTTTCTCAGTGCCTTTAGGCTGTTGTATATTCCATGGGTGCCCACTCACCTTTCCCAGCAGCTTCTCAGGACAAGGGCTTTGTGTTTTGGAAGTAAACCAAATGTTGCTTTATTCTCCCTTGGTTCTCTCCAACAGCTGCCCCCACACTGTGCCTCCCCTTTTTGGTTCCCATCTCCCTGTCTATATTTGATCACATTGTTTGTGCCAGGGCAGGGTTAGGTTGGAGCTGAAACTTTGCTGCAACAGTGGTCAGGGACTGGCACAGGCTGCCCAGGGAGGTGGTGGAGTCCCCATCCCTGGAGGTGTGCAAGAAACCTGTGGCCATGGCACTTAGGGCCATGGTTTGGTGGCCATGGTGGGGTTGGGTTGCAGGTTGGACTGAGTGATCTTAGAGGCCTTTTCCAAGCTGAACAATTTCCATGAGTCCCTGAACAAAAGAGAAACTGCAGTGCAGAAGCAGCTTTGGCACCTGGATTCACAAGCACAGGAGGTTGCAGTAAATCCACCAAAGCTTGCTTGATCTCACAGAGACTCTTGGCAAGGGGGGAAGCTGCTGTCATGCCCTCCCCCTCCAGCTAAGTCAGATAAGGCTGCTGGAGAGCTGGACCTGCTGAAAACAGAGGGGCACTTTTAAGCCTAAAGAAAGAAGAGAGTCTTCAGGGCTGGATGACTTCAACATCCCTGCTGGCACCAGAGATATGTGGCTGAGCAGAGAGAATGCCCACCCAGAGGCTGTGAGCATCACTGAACAGAGTTTTCCTGACCTCCTCATGTTCACATTTAATTAGTACAATGGCATCAAACTTAATTAGTACAATGGCACCAAGTCTCTGGTCTGCAAGAGTGGAGCATAAAGTGCCTGTAAGTTGTGCCAGGGGAGGTTTAATCACAGAATGGCTCAGGTTGGAAGGGACCTCAGAGATCAATTCCAACCTCTCTGCCATGGGCAGTGATGCCTCTCAGCTAGACTTGGCTGCTCAAGGCCTCATCCAACCTGGCCTTGAACAATTTCAGGGAAGAGGCATCCACAGCCTCCCTGGGCAGCCTGTGCCAGAGTCTCACCACCCTTCTGAAGAACTTCTTCCTAAGATCCAGTCCAACCCTACTGTCCTTTAGCTTCAAACCACTCCCTCTTGTCCTGTCTCTAGACACCCTCACAAAAAGTCCTTCTGCAGCTTTCCTGGAGGATCCCTTCAGGCACTGGCAGGCAGCTCTAAGGTCCCCCTGGAGCCTTCTCTTCTCCAAGCTGAATACCCCCAGCCTGTCCTCACAGCAGAGCTGCTCCAGCCCTTGGATCATCCCAAGAGGTGTTCAAGAAAGGTGTGGCCATGGCACTCTGGGTCATGGTTTAGTGGGTGTTGGGTTGCTGGTTGGACTGGATGACCTTAGAGAGCTTTTCCAACCCAAACCACTCTGTGATTCTATGATCCCTCTCACAGAGGAATGAGGGAGGCAGAAGTAGCTTTCCTGAACTGGAGCAGGAGCAGTTGTCCACATAAAACCAGCCAGCAATGGTTCTCTGAGAGCAAGAAAGCACAGCCTGGGGAAAGGCAGCCAGAGCTCCCCTGGCAGCACACACACATGCTCTCTCCTAACCCAGACTTCACCCAAGCAGCATTCTGCTCTGACCCCTGAGGAGCACCCATGGCACCCACAGCCCAGTCCCTGCCCTTACCATGCCCTTCATGCCCAGGGCAGCTGAAGAAAGCATCGCCCCTGCTGCCGAGCTCACCCTGCTGGGGGACAGAAAAGGCTCAGGAGCTAGAGATGGGCAAGAGGGAAAGCCAGCAGAGAGGTGAGAGGAGGCCCAGGAACAGGCACCTGCCACTCACCTGCTCTTCCACGACTTCTGGTTTGCTTTCCTGGGTCAGGCAGCCCAGAGAGGGTGCTTCTGCCACTGCATCCTGTCCTTGGACCTTCTGCTCCAGCTCTGGCTCCGCAGCCTCCTTCTTACACAGGGCACTCCCAAGCAGCGTTTCCAGGGCTTTCATCAGCTGGGTTGCCTCTTGCCAGGAAGGATCTAATGAACCCAAGGAGGAATTCAAATGGACTTCACACAGAACAAAACCAGAGCAAATCCAAGAGAGAGAACTTTTCCTTGGAAGCTCCCCAAGATGCTCCTGCTGTGACACTTCCAAGTAGCCTCATGCTGCCCCACTCCCAAGCTGCCAGACCTGTCTCCCCCTCCAGCTCACTTGAAGACAGCTGTCAGCTCTTGCAGAACTGCAGCACTTGGAGACACAATCACAGACCCAAAGGACTATTTTGGTTGGAAAAGCTCCCTAAGGTCATCTAATCCAACCTGCCACCCACCCCCTCCATGGCCATGAGACCATGGCCCCAAGTGCCATGGCCACACCTTTCTTGAACACCTCTAGGGATGGGGACTCCATCACCTCCCTGGGCAGCCTGTGCCAAGCCCTGACCACTCCAACACCAAAGGAATTGTTCCTTATCTCCAACCTAACTCTGCCCTGGCACAACTTCAGGACATTTCCTCTCCTATCACCTGATCCTAGGGAGCAGAGCCCAACCCCCACCTCACTGCCATCTCCTCTCAGCGAGCAATGAGGTCTCCTCTCAGCCTCCTCTTCTCCAGCCTCAACACCCCCAGCTCCCTCAGCTCTGTTCTCCAGATCCTTCCCCAGCTTGGTTGCCCTTCCCTGGACCTGCTCCAGCCCCTCAATGTCCTTCTTGGAGTCAGGGGCCCAGAACTGAACCTTAGGCTCAAGGTGTGGCCTCACCAGTGCCCAGTCCAGGGGCACCACCACTTCCCTACTCCTGCTGACACCATTGGTGATCCAGGCCAGGGATCCACCATTGCTGATCCAGGCTGGCCTTGAGGGATCTCTTCTCATGGGTATGAGCCATGCCTGCTGTTGCTACCCTCCCACTCTGCTCCCCTCTAGCTCTGCTCTCTGCTTCTCTCACCTGCTTGGGAGTTGTTGCTGCAGTGCTCATCACACTGCTCTGCACCCACTGCTGCCCAGCTGCTGTCTGCAGGTTTATTCTCACAAGTCCTTTGCCTGGCAAAGCCTTTCAGGCCCTCAGAGTCCAGTGGTTGCACCAGGTCCTGTTTCCAGAAAGCAGCAGTATTGGTCTCTGAATGCCTCCTGATCCACTCATTGCACATCCTGCTTCTCAGATCAGAATAGACTCACACAATGCTTTTGGTTGGAAGGGACCTTAAAGATCATCCAAGTCCAACCCCACCTCCCACCAGCACAGGCTGCTCCAGGTCTCAGCCAACCTGGCCTTCAAGGCTGCCAGGGAGGGAGAATCCACAGCCCCCCTGGACAACCTGTGCCAGTGCCTCACCACCCTCTCGACAATCTCAATCTCCCCTCTCCCATCTCAAGCCATTCTCTTTTGTCCTGTCCCTCCCAGCCCTTGTCAAAAGTCCCTCCCCAGCTCTGCTGTAGTTCCCTTAGGTACTGGAAAGCTCTAAGATCTCCCTGGAGCCTTCTCTTCTCCAGGCTGATCAGCCTCAGTTCTCCCAGCCTGTCCCCACAGGGGAGCTTCTCCAGCCCTCTGATCATCTTTGTGGCCTCCTCTGGACCTGCTCCAGCAGTTCCATGTCCTTCATGTGTTGGGGGCTCCAGAACTGCAGTGCTGCAGGTGAGGTCTGAGCAGAGCACAGGGGCAGAATCCCCTCCCTGTGCTGCTGCTCTCCCTGCTCTGGCTGCACACAGCTGGCTCTGGGCTGCTGGTGACTATTACTGGCTCCTGGGGAGTTTGTCACTAACTGACACCCCCAAATCCTACTCTTCATAGAATCAGCCAGGTCGGAGGAGGCCTCCAAGCTCCTGCAGCCCAACCTAGCCCCCAGCCCTGCCCAACCAACCAGACCATGGCACTAAGTGCCCCAGCCAGGCTTGGCTTCAACACCTCCAGCCACGGCCACTCCACCACCTCCCTGGGCAGCCCATTCCAATGCCAATCACTCTCTCTGCCAACAACTTCCTCCTCACATCCAGCCTNCAAGCCATTCTCCACCCAGCCTATGTTTGGACTAGAGCTTGATGTAACTACTACATGCCAGAGTAAGGTACCCAAAGGAGTAAGACCTATCCCTTAGGGCACTGCCACTTCAGTAGCTCCACTCATAAATTTCAGTTCCAAGACTCCCTTCTCTCAGTTGTTTCTTCCCACTGACCGTGAGGCTTTGGAGCTGCTGGCTGATTCCATTGTAGAACACCAACAGATCCTTCCTGTGCCTTGCCAGCTGAGCTGCCAGGTGCAAGTTCTGGTCCTCCAGCTTGTCGTAGAGGGTGCGGACACTGAAATCCTCCAGCAGCCTCAGCACGAAGCGCTCCTCTGGAACACAAGGCAGGGCCCATGCTCAACCACTGCCCACAAGTCCATTCCCACCTCCTGCTCAGAAGGGCACTGCCTGCCCATAGCAGACAACAGCATTTTGTGTACTGTGTAGAAGGGAAAAGGGAAGAGATGGACATGGAGCTGCTGCAGAGAGTCCAGAGGAGAGCCACGAGGATGCTCAGAGGGCTGCAGCAGCTCTGCTATGAGGACAGGCTGAGCTGGGGCTCTGCAGCCTGGAGAAGAGAAGGCTTCCAGGAGACCTTAGAGTGGCTTTGCAGTATCTGAAGGGAGCCTACAGGAAGGCTGGGGAGGGACTATTGACAAGGTCTGGGAATGTCAGGACGAGGGGGAATGGGTTTGAACTGGCAGAGGGGAGATTTAGACTGGATGTTAGGAGGAAGTTCTTTNAGGCTCTGTCACTCTCACAGGGAAAAAATTCCTCCTCCTGTTCCCATGGCACTTCCTCTGCCTCAGCTTCCACCATTGCCCCTTGTGCTGGCATTGGGCATCCCCCAGCAGAGCAGAGCCTGGCTCCAGCCCCTGCCACTCACCTTCACGTCTTTATGAACATGAATGAGGTCACCTTCAGACTCCTCTCCAAGCTGCAGGGCCCCAGCTCCCTCAGGCTCTTCTCTTAAGGAAGATGTTCCACCCCTTAATCATCTGTGTGGCTGTAGCTGGTTGCCAGCGGCTGGCAGAGCTTAGCAGCGGCTCCTGACTCACCCAGGGAAGTGCCAGGCTGCTGCCTCTGCAGAAGCCCTTCCCAGCACCACTAGGATGGTGCCATCTGCTGGGCTCTGCACCTACTGTGCTTGGAGAGCATCCTGAAATTGCCAAGGTGAGGTTATGACCTCACCAGTGCCCACTCTGCAGCCACCATCATTTCCCTACTCCTGCTGCCCACTCTGCTCGTGGTGCAGGTCAGGATGTGTCTGCAGCCTGTGCTCAGGTCCCCAGGCTGCTGCAGGCACAAGCAAGTCCTTTGGCCCCTGGAAGGAGGCAAGGCCCTGGAGTGACATGCCTTCAGAGAACAGTGACAGCAGCAGAACCCAAGGAAATGGAATCAGGCAGGTTGGAAGAGAGCTCCAAGCTCCTGCAGCCCAACCTAGCACCCAGCCCTGCCCAACCAACCAGACCATGGCACTAAGTGCCCCAGCCAGGCTTGGCTTCAACACCTCCAGCCACGGCCACTCCACCACCTCCCTGGGCAGCCCATTCCAGTGCCAATCACTCTCTCTGACAACAACTTCCTCCTAACATCCAGCCTGGATCTCCCCTGGCACAGCCTGAGGCTGTGTCCCCTTCTGTCCCTGGCTGCCTGGCAGCAGAGCCCAACCCCAGCTGGCTACAGCCTCCCTGCAGGCAGCTGCAGACAGCAATGAGCTCTGCCCTGAGCCTCCTCTGCTGCAGGCTGCACACCCCCAGCTCCCTCAGCCTCTCCTCACAGGGCTGTGCTCCAGGCCCCTCCCCAGCCTTGCTGCCCTTCTCTGGACACCTTCCAGCACCTCAACATCTCTCTG
>WAAF01019544.1:27699-43486 GCA_013400475.1 Tricholaema leucomelas
GGGCTCTCCTACCTTCCAACAGCTCCACAGCTGCTCCTACCTTGGTGTCATCTGCAAACTTTCTGATGCTGGACTCAATGCCCTGCTCCAGATCATCAATAAAGATATTGAACAGGACTGGGCCCAGCACTGATCCCTGGGGCACACCACTAGTGCCAGCTGCCAACTGGATGTGGCACCATTCACCACCACTCTCTGGGCTCAGCCTTCCAGCCAGTTCCTGACCCAGCACAGAGTGAATCTGTCCAAGCCAGGAGCTGCCAGTTTAGCCAGGAGCTTGCTGTGGCAGACAGTGTCAAAGGCTTTGCTGAAGTCCAGGTAGATTCCATCCACAGCCTGCCCCACATTCACCTGGCAGGAAGCTGATCATAAAAGGAGCTCAGGTTGGTCAGGCAGGACCTGCCCTTCCTAACCCCATGCTGGCTGCGCCTGAGCCCTTGGCCATCCTTGAATTCTTCAAGCAGGGTGTGGGGAAAAAGACAATTGCTCCTTCACCCTCTCCCTCCTTCAGCTTCACCACAGGCAGGTTCTGGGCTAGAGAGAAGTGAACTTGGGGAAGGGAAGCTCCACAGGAGGAGGGCACTAAAGCTGGCAAAGGCAGTGCTTGGATGAGGTTTAAAAGCAAAATGCTTCTTAAAAAGTCTCAAAGAGGCACAGGAAAGAGCCTGGCTAAGCATCAAGGCTCAGGAGAGACATCACAGTGCTTTGTACCTGTGATAGCAGCCCAGTTAGGAGCCAAGTTGAGATTCTTCTGCTTCAAAACCCCATGTCTGGCCAGCTGGAACAGAGAGGAGGGCTGGAAGGAAACATCTCTGGGGTCACAGCCCACATTTGCTTCGTTCACAGTCACTATCAGGAAGTGCTCCTGAATGGTTCTATCCCTGAAAACATATGTCCCAGAGTCCAGGAAAACATGGGCAAACCTGAAAGGGAGAAGGAGGGCAGGCATGGGTTAGAGGGGCAAAGGGAGGAAGGCAGGCATGGGTTAAAAGAGGGAAGGCAGGAGGAAGGCAAGAGGAAGGCAAGAGGAAGGCAGGAGGAAGGCAAGAGGAAGGCAAGAGGAAGGCAGGAGGAAGGCAAGAGGAAGGCAGGAGGAAGGCAGGAGGAAGGCAGGAGGAAGTAATGGGTTAAAAGAGAGAAGGAAGGAAGGCAGGCATGGGTTAAAAGAGGGAAGGCAGGAGGAAGGCAAACATGAGTTAAAAGGACAAAGGAAGGCAGGCATGGGTTAAAAGGACAAGGGAAGGCAGGCAGGAGCTGATGCAAGCTTCCTTGAGCCTCCAGCTGTGGGGACGCTTAAATACAGGGACCTGAACACACCAAGCTTTGGAGCATTGGCATGGAGGCCATTGCCGAGGAGCTGCTGACTGCGCAGGGCTCAGCCTGGCAGCGCTGCCCACAGTGCATGCAGTGCTGCCCACAGTGCAGGCAGTGCTGCCCACAGTGCATGCAGCGCTGCCCACAGTGCATGCAGTGCTGCCCACAGTGCATGCAGGGCTGCCCACAGTGCATGCAGTGCTGCCCCCAGTGCAGGCAGGGCTGCCCACAGTGCATGCAGCGCTGCCCGCAGTGCATGCAGGGTTGCCCATAGTGCAGGCAGGGCTGCCCACAGTGCATGCAGGGCTGTCCACAGTGCAGGCAGGGCTGCCCCAGTGCAGGCAGGGCTGCCCATAGTGCATGCAGGGCTGCCCACAGTGCAGGCAGGGCTGCCCACAGTGCAGGCAGGGCTGCCCATAGTGCATGCAGTGCTGCCCACAGTGCATGCAGGGCTGCCCACAGTGCAGGCAGTGCTGCCCACAGTGCAGGCAGGGCTGCCCACAGTGCATGCAGGGCTGCCCATAGTGCATGCAGTGCTGCCCACAGTGCATGCAGGGCTGCCCACAGTGCAGGCAGTGCTGCCCACAGTGCAGGCAGGGCTGCCCACAGTGCAGGCAGGGCTGTCCACAGTGCAGGCAGGGCTGCCCACAGTGCATGCAGGGTTGCCCATAGTGCATGCAGGGCTGCCCACAGTGCATGCAGGGCTGCCCACAGTGCAGGCAGGGCTGCCCACAGTGCATGCAGGGCTGCCCATAGTGCATGCAGTGCTGCCCACAGTGCATGCAGGGCTGCCCACAGTGCAGGCAGGGCTGCCCACAGTGCAGGCAGGGCTGCCCATAGTGCATGCAGTGCTGCCCACAGTGCATGCAGGGCTGCCCACAGTGCAGGCAGGGCTGCCCACAGTGCAGGCAGGGCTGCCCATAGTGCATGCAGTGCTGCCCACAGTGCATGCAGGGCTGCCCACAGTGCAGGCAGGGCTGCCCACAGTGCAGGCAGGGCTGCCCATAGTGCATGCAGTGCTGCCCACAGTGCATGCAGGGCTGCCCACAGTGCAGGCAGGGCTGCCCACAGTGCATGCAGGGCTGCCCATAGTGCATGCAGTGCTGCCCACAGTGCATGCAGGGCTGCCCACAGTGCATGCAGGGCTGTCCACAGTGCATGCAGGGCTGCCCACAGTGCATGCAGGGCTGTCCATAGTGCATGCAGGGCTGCCCACAGTGCAGGCAGGGCTGCCCACAGTGCATGCAGGGCTGCCCATAGTGCAGGCAGTGCTGCCCACAGTGCATGCAGGGCTGCCCACAGTGCAGGCAGGGCTGCTGGCAGTAGGCCTTACCAGGAGATGTTGAGCTGAGTCTCCCGGATGAGGTGGTCCAGCCTTCGGAAGGGTCCGAAATCCCAGCTGGGGTTGCTGTTGTAGAGATGCTGCTTCTGGTAAACAGGGTAATGGCTGGAGGCTCGATCTGGGGACAGGGCAGCCCAGGGTCAGCAGCTCTGGCCCCTGCAGCTGGGAGAGCTGACACTGCTCTGAGCCAAGAGCTCTGCAACTGCAGTTCTTGTACTGCAGGGCCAGCTCAGCCAGCTAAGCTCTGCATCTGCCACACAAAGGCTTCTGCTTTCCAGCAGAGGACATTTTGGATCTCTCTGCTAGAATCATAGAATCTCAGAATGGTATGGGTTGGAAGTGACCTCCAAAGGTCTTCCAGTCCAATTCCCCTCTGCAGTCAGTAGGAACATCCTCCACTTGATCAGGTTGTCCAGAGCCATCTCCAGCCTCATCTTCAATAACAGTGTGGGCAGCAGGACAAGGGAGGTTCTTCTGCCCCTGTGCTCAGCACTGCTCAGGCCAGCCCTGGAGTGCTGTGTCCAGTTCTGGGCTCCTCCATTGCAGAGAGATGTTGAGGTGCTGGAAGGTGTTGAGAGAAGGGCAGCAAGGCTGGGGAGGGGCCTGGAGCACAGCCCTGTGAGGAGAGGCTGAGGGAGCTGGGGGTGTGCAGCCTGCAGCAGAGGAGGCTCAGGGCAGAGCTCATTGCTGTCTGCAGCTGCCTGCAGGGAGGCTGTAGCCAGCTGGGGTTGGGCTCTGCTGCCAGGCAGCCAGGGACAGAAGAAGGGGACACAGCCTCAAGCTGTGGCAGGACAGGGTCAGGCTGGATGTGAGGAGGAAGTTGTTGGCAGAGAGAGTGATTGGCACTGGAATGGGCTGCCCAGGGAGGTGGTGGAGTGGCCATGGCTGGAGGTGTTGAAGCCAAGCCTGGCTGGGGCACTTAGTGCCATGGTCTGGTTGGTTGGGCAGGGCTGGGTGCTAGGTTGGGCTGCAGGAGCTTGGAGCTCTCTTCCAACCTGCCTGATTCTGTGACTCTATGATTTTCAGGGATGAGGCCACAACCCCCCACCTCCCTCTGCCCCACCCCAGGGCAACCTGCTCCAGTGTTCCACCATCCCCTACTAAACCCAAGCAAAAAGAAACAGCAGGGGAGTCACTGGCAGAACCTAAAGTGCTGGAGTGCCCTGAAGGCAAGAGGGACAGGGAGGTGGAGGAATGTGCTCCTGCATGCACTGCTGCCAGATGTGGTCACTGCTCTAAACAGGTCTGGACACAGCATCCCAGAGTGGGGTTGTGAGGGAGCTCTGGAGATTTTCCAGTACAAGTCACCTGCCACAGCAGGGCCATAGAATCTAGGGCAGGTCACACAGGAACACATCCAGACAGGCTTTGAAAGGCTCCAGAGAAGGAGACTGCACAACCTCTCTGGACAGCCTGTGCCAGGGCTCTGGGACTCTCACAGTCCAGAAGTTCTCCCTCATCTTGAGGTGGAACCTCCTGTGCTGCAGTTTCCATCCCTTGCCCTTTGTTCTATCCCAGGCACAGGTGAGCAGAGCCTGTCCCTGTCCCTTCCTTACTGACCCCCAGCCCTCAGCTATGTCCCTGTCCCTTCCTTCCTGACCCCCAGCCCTCAGCTATCAATAGACATTGCTCAGATCCCCTCTCAGTCTTCTCTGCAGACTCTCAGCCCCAGGGCTCTCAGCCTCTCCTCACCAGGCAGCGCTCCAGTCCCTGCAGCGTCCTTGTAGCCCTCCCTTGGGCTATTTCCAGTAGATCTCTGTCCCTCTTCAACTATAAGGCCCAGAACTGGATGCAATATTTCAGGTGAGGCCTCACCAGGACAGAGCAGGAGGGAGGAGAACCTCCCTGGATCTGCTGGCCACATTCTGCTTAATGCCCCTCAGGACCCCACTGGCCCTCTTGGCCTTCTTGTCTGACACATTGACCTGCACAGAGCAGAGAGCCAGCAGCACTCACTGTGGGAGTTGATGCTCAGGTGGAAGAGGATTGTGTCTCCTGCTTCCAAGCAGACTATTGGGTTAGGAACCAGGGGCAGGGCATGGATGTCTTTGGAGGAGCTCCTCTGACCTCGGCGACCTTTCTGCAGCAACTGATCCGATGAAAAATCTCCTGCCAGGAGCAAGAGAACAAAGCAGGATGAGTTCCACAGTGTCAGCTCCTCACTCTTGGCACTGAGGAGCTGTTGGGTTTGTATGAGTGAGCAATCACAGCTCCCAGGGCTGAATTCTGCTCTCAGTCATGCAGCTGCAACTGAGGAGCAACTGGACTGAGGAGCCCACACAGGCTTGCCAATGGATTTGCCTCCAAATGGAGTTTCCTTCTAACTCCTTGGAAAGCCAAACCCATCCCACAGCATTTCTTTGACCTGTTCTCAGGGAGCAAACCATGCAGCCAGTGCAGGTCCTCATTGTTTACTGCTGGAGAGAATGGGATCTCTCCCTGCTTTGGAAGCAGCTTGCAGTGTCTGAGGGCGAATTCCCTCCGTGCCAACTCACTGCCCCATTGCTGTGCCAACTTGAAAGGCAAGGAAAGCCTCAGTCAGGTTGGGATTTGGGTTTACTCTGGTGGGCTCTCAACCCTTACCTGTGAGAAATGCATCCAGAACATCTGTGCTGGAGACAATAAAGCCCAGAACTCCACCGGGACTGAAGAGAACCAAATGCACCCTCTGGCTTCTCTGCACATGTTCATCTGGACCCAGCACATTTGGCACCTCCTATGAAAAGCACAGGGGACACTAATCACTGATACAAGCCTGGGCTCAGAGCCTGCCCTGTGAGCAACTCTCCCTTCAAGCTGTTCAAGACTGCTCTGGAAGCCAAACTTCAAAGCCTGTGTTCAGTATTGGGCCCCTCACTCCAAGAAGGGCATTGAAGGGCTGGAGCAGACCCAGAGAGGAGCAGTGAAGCTGGGGAAGGATCTGGAGAACAGGGCTGAGGAGGAGCAGCTGAGGGAGCTGGGGGTGTGCAGTGTGCAGAAGAGGAGGCTGGAGGGAGGTGGGAGTTGGTCTCTGCTCCTCCCTAGTATCAGGAGGTAGGAGAGGAATAGCCTGAAATTGTGCCAGGGGAGGATTAGGTTTGCAGATGAGGAAGAATTTGTTTGCTGCAAGAGTGGTCAGGGATTGGCACAGGCTGCCCAGGGAGGTGGTGGAGTTCCCATCCCTGGAGGTGTTCACAAAAGCTGTGGCCATGGCACTTGGGCACATGGCTTGGTGGCCATGGTGGGGCTGGGCTGCAGCTTGGACTGGATGACCTTAGAAGGTACTTCCAAGTAAAACAATTCTGTTGTTCTGTGATTCCTCACTAATGCACCAACCTGCTGCCTGCTCTGGGTAATGAGACACTCTGAGTCCTTCAGCTCACAGCTTCACACTCCTCTGTAACCTCAGCCCCCAAGGGTCCCTTTCCCTAGCTGTAATCTCTAAGGCCTCTCTCCAGACTTGCACAAGGAGAGGTTATTCCATACTCACCCTCACTTCTCCTTCATTCATCCTCAGGAGCAGCTCCCTATTGACACCAAACCCCAAGGAGATCAGTGGAGCTCTCAGCAAACAGAGCTGGTCACAGAGCTCCTCAGCAGAGACATACTGCTTGCAGTGACATCTGCAAAGCAGACAAGAGGCCTTGCTCAGCTGTGCCCCTGCAGCAAGCAGCTACAACACAGACTCAAAGACCCATGGAACTGCTGAGGTTGGAAGAGACCTCTGATATCCAGTCCAACAGCTCACCCAGAGCTCACAATCCCACAGTTGCTGCCAAGCCCACATCCCTCAGCACCTCCCTGGAGGTGTTCAAGGGCAGGTTGGGTGAAGTCTTGAGCAATCTAGTCTAGTGGGAGGTGTCCTTGCACATGGCAGGGGGTTGGGACTGGATGACCTTTAAGGTCTCTTCCAACCCAAACCATTTAATGAATCCATGAAAGTTGCTCTTGGAAACACCTCCCACAGCCCTACCCTGGCATGACTCTCCTGAGACCCCACCTGGAGTCCTGTGTGCAGTTCTGGAGCCTCCAACACAAGAACTGTTAGAGTGAGTCCAGAGGAGGCCACCAAGATGCTCAGAGGGCTGCAGCAGCTCTGCTATGAGGACAGACTATAAGAGTTGGGGCTCTGCAGCCTGGAGAAGAGAAGGCTTCTAGGAGACCTTGGAGTGGCCTGGCAGTATCTGAAGGGGACCTACAGGAAGGTTGGGGAGGGACTATTGAGAAGGTCTGGGAATGACAGGAGGNACACAGGTTGCCCAGGGAGGTTGTGGAGCACAGAAGCACCCAATGTGATCTTTGGAGCACATTGGGTGCTTCTGTGCTCCACAACCTCCCTGGAGATGTTCAGAACCAGGTTGGATGAGGCCTTGAGCAACCTGTTCTAGTGGGAGGTGTCCCTGCTTATGGCATGGGGTTGGAACTGGCTGAGCTTTGAGCTCCCTTCCAACCTAAACCATTCTATGGTTCTATGACCTCATGGCATCAGGAGCTCAGCCAGGCAGAATTAATAGTGAACTTCTTCCTAATGAGAGACTGGGCTGAGACTTAGAGGTCTTTTCCAACCTGGTTAATTTTCTGATTCTGACTTACATGCCCAGCTCTGCACTGATCTCTCCACCTGCAGGCCCACAAGAAGGAGAGCAGTCAAAGTGCTGAGGGGAGACGCAGAGGCGCGTGGATGCCAGGCGGACCTCTCCCGGAGCGCACAGCTCATCCACCTGCAACAGCAAGGCTCAGGCAAGCTCCAGCACTGCCACCCAGATGCAGCATCCAGAGAATTCTCTCCATCCCCCCAGCCATGCTCCTGACATTCAACAGAAAGGTCAGCAGAGAAGCAGAGAATGGGAGGGGTTGGGAAAGAGATCATCAAGTCCAACCCCCATGCCCCTGCCAGAGCAGAGGCACCCAGGGTAGGGCACACAGGAACACATCCAGATGGGTTTTGAGGCACTCTAGAGAAGGAGACTCCACAACCTCTCTGGGCAGCCTGCTCCAGGACTTCAGCATCCTCACAGTAAAGAAGTTTCTTGTCATGGAATCATAGAATGGGTTAGGTTGGAAGGGACCTCAAGGATCATCCAGCTCCAACCCCCTGCCATAGGCAGGGACACCTCCCACTAGAGCAGGCTGCTCAAGGCCTCATCCAGCCTGGCTTTAAACTCCTCCAGGGNCTCACACCTCGAATCCTGGGTTCAGTTTGGGGCAATCAGTCCAAGAAGGACAATGAAGGGCTGGAGCAGGTCTAGAGAGGAGCAGTGAAGATGGGGAAGGGTCTGGAGAACAGGGCTGGGGAGGAGCCCTAGCCAAGAGAGCTGGGGGTGTTGAGCCTGTGCCAGGGTTGAGCAGGGCTGAGTAACCCAACAGGCTGAGAACTGCTAAGAGGTGCAGCTGCAGGGAAGTGGCCTTGGGTATGAAGCTGGGAAAGTTTAGCTGCTGTCTGTAAAGTGAGCCAGGTGAGGGGGCCTCGAAGAGGGGGCAGGCTGTTAGCCCTGGGAACAAGCAAAGCTTGTGGCTAGCTGTGCAAAGGGGGATTAAGGGGGGTGGTTGGCCAGGTCTGACCCTGTGTGTGTGGACAGCTCCTGTTCTGCTATGTGAGCCTGTCAGAAGTGCAGGTCCCTGTACCCAACCCCACGATGTAAGCACCACACCTAGCTTCAGTAGACAGATTGACCTCCTATGTGCCATACTGGTGTAAGCTGGTGTTGTCTTTCCTGCTCCTGCATGGCCTAAGTGAGGCCAACACAACAAGCCTGGAGAAGAGGAGGCTGAGAGGAGACCTCATTGCTCTCTGCAGCTCCTTGCAAGGAGGTTGGAGCCAGGTGGGGGCTGGGCTCTTCTTCCTAGGATCAGGTGATAGAAGGAGAGAAAATGGCCTGAAATTGTGCCAGGGGAGGGTTAGGTTGGAGATGAGGAACAATGTTTGCTGCAAGAGAGGTCAGGTACTGGCACAGGCTGCCCAGGAAGGTGGTGGAGTCCCCATGCCTGGAGGTGTTCAAGAAAGGTGTGGCCATGGCACTCTGGGCCATGGTTTGGTGGGTGTTGGGTCGCAGGTTGGACTGGATGATCTTAGAGAGCTCTTCCAACCTAAAGTGTTCTGTGATTCTGAGAGAGGGTCTAAGGCTCTGAGTGTCTCTCCCTCCCCTGCATGCCACACAGCTCTGTCTGAAGCCAGACTGTACCTGAGCTCTGCAGTCCTGGTCGCTGTTGCTGTCAGGGTCCTCCTTGCCCCTCTCATCATAGTACATGTACCCTGCCTGGCAGATGCAGGAGGCGTCCGAGGGCTGGAACGCTCGGTGCAGCCCACGGCAGGTACAGCTGCTGGCACCTTGGAGAAGAGCCTGGGTTTAGAGTGCTCTTAGTGTCTCTACACACTTAGTAGTGTCAGGGCAAGGAGCACAGCCTGTAAAACCTCTGCTCACCAGAAAGGAGCAGTTGCTGTGCTGAATGCCCTCAGACAAACCCCACTGAGCGTTCCAGGGACACTCCTGGAGCCTGCTGCCCCACTGGCACAGCAGGGCTGAGCCCTGAGGACAGGCAGCTGGCAGCTGGTTTGCTGCACCAACACAATCATTACAGCATTTCCTGAAGTGCCCACAGAACAAGAGATGCAGACATGCCCAGCTGGCTCTTGGCAGCAGCAGCAGCAGCAGCATTTTGCCAAGCACTCCAATAACGTTGGACACTGGACAGGGTAAGCCCAGACCAAGGTCTGCCAAGCCCAGACCTTGTGCCTCAACACAGCTGGTTGAAAATGCTGACCACACTGGGCAAGGGACATGCACTCTCTGCCACCTACCTTCCACTTTTCCAGCCTTTTCCCCCTTTCTTTTCGTGGCCCAAGCTGGACACAGATCGGTGCCCAAGTTTGGCTCACCACCAAAAGCTTCACTCACCCACAGCAACTCACCAGGCTGAGAGGAAGAAGAGCTGCCACAGGGGAAGCAGGCAGCCTGAGCAGGGAGGTGATTGAAGGTGCCAGCAGGACAGGCTTGGCAATCTTCTATGTCCTTTGCAAAGCTGCTGCTCCTGTGGGTCCCCGGGGGACAGGGCAGGGGGGCAGGGGACAGGGCAGGGCAGTAGTGGCCACTGGGACAAGGCTTCTGGTGGTAACTCTCACTGCCTGGAGAGAGGGGTGGGGGACCTCAGATACAGCACCCAAGCAAGTGCTGAGAAACAGAATCAAGGAGTCATAGAAGTGTTTTGGTTGGCAAAGGCCTCCAAGATCATCTAATCCAACCATGGCCACTAAACCACATCCCAGAGCATCCAGAGGAGGCCACAAAGATGATCAGAGGCCTGGAGCACCTCTGATGAGGGCAGGCTGAGAGAGCTGAGGCTGTTCAGCCTGGAGAAGAGAAGGCTCCAGGGAGACCTGGGAGCAGCACTTCAATATCTGAAGGGCACCTCCAGGCAGGCTGGGGAGGGACTGTTCAGAGTGGGGACAGGACGAGGGCAGTGGTTTGGAACTGGGGCAGGGCAGAGTTAGGTTGGATGAATCTCCCCTCTTGCCTGGGTAGCAAAATGAATACAGCTTATGAATTTTGCATAATCCATCACAACAGTGTGATGCAGCCCAGAAGATCAATCACAGCCTGGGCTGCATCAGAAGTGTGCCAGCAGATCCAGAGAGAGGATTCTGCCACTCAACTCTGCTCTGCTGAGATCTTGCCTGGAGTACTGTGCCCAGCTCTGGACTCCTCAATATAGGAAGGACATGGACCTGATGGAGAGGGTTCAGAGGAGGGCCACAAAAATGATCAGGAGGTTGGAGTACCTCTGCTACAAAGACAGACTGAGGGAGCTGAGGTTCTTCAGCCTGGAGAAGAGAAGGCTCCAGGGAGACCTGGGAGCAGCCTTCCAGTACCTGAAGGGGCTACAATAAGGATGGAGAGAAACTGTTTCCAAAGGCCTGTGGTGACAGGACAAGGGGCAATGGCTTCAAACCAGAGAAGAGCAGATTTAGATGGGACGTTAGGAACAGATTACCCTGGAACATCCTTCCACAGGACTAGAGGGTAACATCCTCAAGCTGCACCAAGGGAAGTTTAGGTTGGAGATCAGAAACGATTTCTTTGCTGCAAGAGTGGTCAGGGAGTGGAGGAGGCTGCCCAGGGAGGTGGTGCAGTCCCCATCCCTGGGGTTGTGGAAGAAAACTGTGGCCATGGCACTGTGGGACATGGTTTAGTGGCCATGGTGGTGATGGGTAGAAGGTTGGACTGGATGATCATGAAGGTCTTTTCCAACCTTAATGACTCTGCCATTGTCCAACTCCCCTTTACTCAGCAGGGACATCGCCAACTAGAGCAGGGTGCTTGGGGCCACACCAAGTTTGACCTTGAATGTCTTCAGGAATGGGGCCTCAACCCTACCTCTGGGCAACACATTCCAGGCACAGGCTGTGGCCCCATCCCTGGAGAATTTCTGAGTGAGGCTCGACAGGGCTCTGGGTGGTTTGGTCTGTTTGACCAGAGACCATCCAGATGTTTGAGGATGCCTCTGCTGACTGCAGGGGGGTTGGACTAGATGACCTTTGGAGGTTCCTTCCAACCCAAACCATTCTATGATTCTTGCCCTACTTCTTCAGGGCAGCTCCACTCACCTTGTGGACAGAGGAAGCCTGCTGGGCAGGGCTGGCAGGGTGCTGTGATGAGGGAGTCACTACGATAGGTGCCTGCAGCACAGATCCTGCAGAACTTCTCAGAGGAATCCCTTGGACCAGGCAGGCTGAGGGCCATGAAGCCTCCTTCACAGGGCAGGGGATGGGCACTGCCTGGAGGACAGTAGTAGGGAAACACACACCTGGAAGGCAAAGCAAGGCAGGAAGAGGGAAGAAATCAGGAGTCTGGGAACCAATGGTTTAAATTAGAGTGGGTGGATTTAAGCTGGACATGAACAGCAAGTTCCTGACAATGAGAGTAGTGAAATCTGGAACATGTTGCCCAGAGGTATGGTTGAGGCCTCATTTCTGAAGACATTCAAGGTCAGACTTGGTGTTTGACCAAGCTCCTGCAGCCCAACCAGCACCCAGCCCTGCCCAACCAACCAGACCATGGCACTAAGTGCCCCAGCCAGGCTTGGCTTCAACACCTCCAGCCACGGCCACTCCACCACCTCCCTGGGCAGCCCATTCCAGTGCCAATCACTCTCTCTGCCAACAACTTCCTCCTCACATCCAGCCTGACCCTGCCCTGGCACAGCTTGAGGCTGTGTCCCCTTCTTCTGTCGCTGGCTGCCTGGCAGCAGAGCCCAACCCCAGCTGGCTACAGCCTCCCTGCAGGCAGCTGCAGACAGCAATGAGCTCTGCCCTGAGCCTCCTCTGCTGCAGGCTGCACACCCCCAGCTCCCTCAGCCTCTCCTCACAGGGCTGTGCTCCAGGCCCCTCCCCAGCCTTGCTGCCCTTCTCTCAACACCTTCCAGCACCTCAACATCTCTCTGCAATGGAGGAGCCCACAACTGGACACAGCACTCCAGGGGTGACCTGAGCAGTGCTGAGCACAGGGGCAGAAGAACCTCCCTTGTCCTGCTGCCCACACTGCTCCTGAGCCAGCCCAGGATGCCATTGGCTCTGCTGCCCACCTGGGCACTGCTGCCTCCTCTTCAGCTCCTCTCTCCCAGCACCCCCAGCTCCCTCTCTGCCTGGCTGCTCTCAGCCACTCTGGCCCCAGCCTGTAGTGCTGCTTGGGGTTGCTGTGGCCAAA
Organism: Tricholaema leucomelas; assembly: GCA_013400475.1. Classification (NCBI taxonomy): domain Eukaryota; kingdom Metazoa; phylum Chordata; class Aves; order Piciformes; family Lybiidae; genus Tricholaema lacrymosa; species Tricholaema leucomelas. Next base: position 40,036 of record WAAF01019544.1, read on the forward strand.
GTGCAGAACCCTGCCCTTGGCCTTGTTCAGTCTCATCCCATTGGCCTCTGCCCAGCCTGTTGACCTTCAAAGGTCCCTTCCAGCCTGATGGATTCTGTGAATCACTCTCTTCAGTCTTAGTCATCAAATCCCTGACTTTAATTTAAATTCATTAATTAAAATAAATTAATTAACATTAATTACCTTTAATTAATTAAAATTCATTGCCATTAGCTACAGAGACACCTTTGCTTTTGCACCCTGGACAAAGCATAGCTGAGGCATTAAGCCAGGCTTTATCCCTGGCACATTTCACACCCTCCAGAGTTTGTAGGAGCTTAAAGCAGGCTGCAGCAAACCTACTCAGTACTCACAGCTGCTCAGGGCTGTTGTATGTCGATGATCCCTCAGGACAGTGATACCCAGCAGGGCACAGGGAAGGCACAGCTGTGTCAGCAGCACAGTACAAGCCAGGCCTGCAAGGCTTTGGATTTACTGAACCTGGTGGATAAAAGGAGGAAACAGTGATTGATGATGTGACATCCCCAGAACAGCAGAGTGGGAGGGAGTTTGGACAAGGGAATGCAGTGACTGGATGAGAGGCAATGGCTTTGAGGTGGGAGAGGGGAGACTGGGAGTGGAGATGAGGAAGGAATTCTTTGGAGTGAGGGTGGGGAGAGACTGGCACAGGTTACCCAAGGAGGTTGTGGAGCAGAGAAGCACTGAACACCTCCAGGGAGGTTGTGGAGCACAGAAGCACCAAATGTGATCAAAGATCACATTCGGTGCTTCTGTGCTCCACAACCTCCCTGGAGGTGTTCAAGGCCAGGTTAGATGAAGCCTTGACCCTGCCCATGGCATAGAACTTGGAATTGGATGATCATTAAGGTCCCTGCCAACCCAAAGCATTCCATGGTTGCATGAAGAGAGGATCCATGGTATGGCACCTGCAGGGCACTCATAGCCAGGCTGACAAGGCACTCCTTGGGTGTTGGGCAGCCCTGTCTGTGCTGGATCTGGGCAGTAGTATCCAGGTGTGCAGAGATCACAGTCTTCCAATGATTTTGCACCAGGCTGGATCCTGGAAGTGCCAGCAGGACAAAGGAAAGCATCACCTTTCCCAGGGCACCAGTATCCAGGGGGGCATGGATAATCCTCAAAGCTGGTCAAGCCTGTTGGGAAAAGAAGGGAAGCTGAGTGCCAGGAGTGGGCACAGAGAAGTGTTCTTAGCTCACTGTGAACACAAATTACCTCTCCCAACTTAGAAGGGGGGGGCTGTAATAGGGGCCAGAGGTGGAAAGAGGCTGCTCTCCACCTGGCACTTACCTGCCATGGGGCAGTGATAGCCTGGTGGGCAGGGCTGGCAGTCGCTGGGGCTCTGAGCTCCTGGCTGCCTGCGGTAAGTCTGGGGAGGGCATTTCTGAGGTGCTAGGAGACTGCTGTTGTCACTGCCAGTGCCTCCTAAGCAATAGTGTCCTGAGGGACATGGATAGGCCTCTGAATCCCCTAGCAAGGAGAAAGAGAGTCCTTAGGGAGCCATCATGAAAATGATCAGAGGGCTGTGGGGACAGGCTGGGAGAGTTGAGGCAGTTCAGTCTGGTGAAAAGAAGGCTCCAAGGAGACCTTAGAGCAGCCTTCCAGTGCCTGAAGGGGCTGCAGGAGAGCTGGGAAGAGACTTTGGAGAAGGGCTGGGAGCAACAGGATGAGGGAAGAGGAGAAGGCTCCAGGGTGACCTTAGAGCAGCCTTCCAGTGCCTGAAGGGGCTGCAGGAGAGCTGGGGAGGGACTTTGGACAAGGGCTGGGAGTGGCAGGAGGAGGGAGAATGGCTTTGAGCTGGGAGAGGGGAGAGGGAGAGTGGAGAGGAGGAAGAAACTGTTGAGAATGAGGGTGGGGAGAGACTGGCACAGGTTGCCCAGGGAGGTTGTGGAGCACAGAATCCCTGAACACCTCCAGGGAGGTTGTGGAGCACAGAAGCACCCAATGTGATCAAAGATCCCATTCTGTGCTTCTGTGCTCCACAGCCTCCCTGGAGGTGTTCAGGACCAGCTTGGATGAGGCCTTGAGCAACCTGTTCTAGCAGGAGGTGTCCCTGCCTATGGCATGGAGTTGGAACTGACTGATCCTTGAGCTCCCTTCCAACCTAAACCATTCTATTCTATGATTCTCTCTTTCTTCTCTGTCCTCCCTGGGTCATCCTACACCACCGCACACATGCACAGAACCCACAGCCCAAAGCCCATCCTCTGACAGATGGCAGAGGGGGCTGAGTGGAGACTGGCTGTGATTCCAGGCTCTCCTACACAGCCAGTTTGCTGGAACAGCACATCCCATTACCAGTTTGGAATGTCTCCTTTCTCTGCAGGGACTAGCACTGCTCACCAGACACACTGTGTCCTACTGCAAGGATTGCTCCACGCCACAGTATCTGGGGGTCAAAGCCACCACCAGGCTAAGGGAGCACATCAAAACCTCCTGGGGTACATCCAGACTTCTGCCAGACAACCAGCAACAGAACAAGGGGACACAGCCTCAAGCGGTGGCAGGGCAGGTTCAGGCTGGATGTGAGGAGGAAGTTGTTGGCAGAGAGAGTGATTGGCATTGGAATGGGCTGCCCAGGGAGGTGGTGGAGTGGCCGTGGCTGGAGGTGTTGAAGCCAAGCCTGGCTGGGGCACTTAGTGCCATGGTCTGGTTGGTTGGGCAGGGCTGGGTGCTAGGTTGGGCTGCAGGAGCTTGGAGCTCTCTTCCAACCTGCCTGATTCTATGATTCCATGATTCTACTGCAAGGATTGCTCCACGGCACAGCATCTGGGGTCAAAGCCACCACCACCAGGCTGAGGGGGCACATCCAGCCCTCCTGGGGCACATCCAGCCCTCCTGGTCTCCTTTCTCTGCAGGCACTAGCACTGCTCACCAGACACACTGTGTCCTACTGCAAGGATTGCTCCAGGCCACAGTATCCGGGGTCAAAGCCACCACCAGGCCGAGGGGACACATCAAGCCCTCTTGGGATACATCCAGCCCTCCTGGGGTACAACCAACCCTCCTTGGAAGCAGCTCCCATTCCCACCCCTCACTGATTTACCAGCTTTGCACCAGTAGCCTGGTGGACAAGGCAGGCAGTCTGCTCTCTTCACAGCTCCTGGAACATCTCTAATAGTATTGGCAGGACATGGTGTAGGCACCTCAGATCCTTCCAGACAGTAGAAACCTACAGGAATGAAAAGGAAATGGATGGAAGTAAAAGATGGAAAAGTTCTCCACTGGCAAAAGAAAAAAAAATGACTCAGCAAGAGTCACCTGTTGTGGAATGAACATCCAGACAGCTGCTGGGATGCTGCTGTGCAGCCACAGAGTGAACATCCAGACAGCTGCTGGGATGCTGCTGTGCAGCCACAGAGTGAACATCCAGACAGCTGCTGGGATGCTGCTGTGCAGCCACAGAGTGAACATCCAGAGAGCTGCTGGGATGCTG
>WAAF01019544.1:44017-56856 GCA_013400475.1 Tricholaema leucomelas
CCAGGGAGGTTGTGGAGCACAGAAGCACAGAAGGTGATCAAAGATCCCATTCTGTGCTTCTGTGCTCCACACCCTCCCTGGAGGTGTTTCAGGACCAGGTTGGAGGAGGCCTTGAGTGACCTGTTCTAGTTGGAGGTATCCTTGCCTATGGCAGGGGAGCTGGAACTGGATGTCTTTGAAGTCCCTTCCAACCTAAACCATTCTATGATTTTCTGGACTAGCATCACAAATCCAAGAGGGGTTTTATTTGGTCAGGCACAGGCCTTTGGCCAGAAGTATAAAGGCAGAGGGAACTAATGAGCAATCAGCGAATCAAGCAGGTTGGAAGAGACCTCCAAGATCATCCAGTCCAACCTAGCACCCAGCCCTGTCCAATCAACTACACCATGACAACTTCAAAGAAGGGATCACAATACATTATGTAAGACACTGGCTCGAAGCAGATCAGTGTCCTACACTTCACATGCTGCTGAGGGTCTCACTTACCTGCAGGGCACAGCCCTGCACACAGCTGACCCCAGCGGCACCCAGCCAGGAAGCGCCAGGAGAAGCTGTGGCCCTGGGGAGTAGGCTGAGAGCTTCCAGCAAGGCAGAAGTATCCAGCAGCACATTTCCCCTCCAGCTGCCCATGCCTGCAGCAGGAGAGGACACTGAGAGTTTGTATCTAACCTACTGCAAGGATTTGGTGCAGAGGCAGAGCAAAAGGGCTGGAGCACCCCCACTATGGGGACAGGCTGGGAGAGTTGGGGTTGTTCAGCCTGGAGAAGAGAAGGCTCCAGGGAGAGCTTAGAGCAGCCTTCCTCTTCACTGTGAGGGTAACAGAGCAGTGGAACAGGCAGCCCAGGGAGGTTGGGAGTGGAGATGGAGGTGAGAGGTGGAGTCTCCCTCTCTGGAGATATTCAAGAGTGATCTGGATGCATTCCAGTGTGATCTGCTCTGGGTGGTCCTGCTCTGGCAGGAGGCTGGACCTGATGATCTTTCACAGAGCCTTCCAGCCCCTGACATTCTGTGATTCTATGATTCCAGTACCTGAAGGGGCTCCAGGAGAGCTGAAGAGGGACTTCTGACAATGGCTGGGAGTGACAGGATGAGGGACAGTGGCTTTGAGCCGTTGGGAGAGGGGAGACTGAGAGTGGAGATGAGGGAGAAATTCTTTAGAGTGAGGGTGGGGAGGAAGGAATTGTTTAGAGGGAGGGTGGGGAGGAAGGAATTGTTTAGAGGGAGGGTGGAACAGGTTGCCCAGGGAGGTTGGGGATGTCTCTTCCCTGGAGGTGCTCGAGGTCAGGTTGGATGAGGCCTTGAGGAACTTGGGCTGGAGAGAAGTGTCTCTGCCCACGGCAGAGTGGTGAGAACTGGGTGAGCTCTGAGGTCACTTTTGAGCTAACCCATTCTGTGAACCTGTGAACTTCTTGCACTTACAGGAGTGAGAAAGTAGTTCTCCTGTTTGCCCACTTAGAGAAGCATGCAGGTGACTGCAGTGAGCCAGGCACTTCAAGTTCAAACACCATGACAATGAGCAAATTGCTTTAGATCAAACTGTGGATGAGCTTCCACTGGGCCAGACTTAGTGGATGGCTTCCACCTTCTCACAAATCATGGAATCATAGAACCAAGCAGGTTGGGAGAGAGCTCCAAGCTCAGCCAGCCCAACCTAGCACCCAGCCCTGCCCAACCAACCAGACCATGGCACTAAGTGCCCCAGCCATTGGCTTCAACACCTCCAGGGACAGCAACTCCACCACCTCCCTGGGCAGCCTTGGTGCTTTCTATCTCTTCCAGATGCTTCTTTGTATCATGACAACCATGGCAGAGTGCTTGGAGATGCTTCTGCAAGTTCAGACAGCCAACATCTCCACACCCAAAAGCTACAGCCAAACCTGTGCTTCTTTTCTCTGCATGAGACAGATGTAGGGAAGCTGCCAGCAACCTGACATCCACTCAGCAGCACCAAACTCTCATGCTGCTGAGTGCACCAAGCTCTGGTGGCCAGGAGGGGCATTGCCATTCTGGGGTGCATTAAAAGGCTGTGGTTAGTAGGTCTACAGAGGTTCTCCTGCCCCTCTACTCTGCCCTGCTCAGGCTACATCTGGAGTACTCTGTCCAGTTCTGGGCCTCTCAGTTCAGGAGGGACACAGAACTGCTGGAGAGAGTCCAGCACAGAGCCACAAAGGTACTGAAGGGAATGGAACAGCTCTGTCAGGAGCAGAGCCTGAGGGAGCTGGGGCTGGGAGCTTGGAGAAGAGGAGACTTAGAGGTGACCTCAGCAATGGTTCCAGAGATGTGCAGGTGAGTGGCAGGGGCTGGAGCCAGGCTCTGCTCTGCTGGGGGATGCCCAATGCCAGCACAAGGGCAGTGCTGGAAGCTGAGGCAGAGGAAGTGCCATGGGAACAGGAGGAGGAATTTTTCCCCTGTGAGGGTGGCAGAGCCTGGCACAGGCTGCCCAGGGGGGCTGTGGAGTCTCCCTCTCTGGAGATATTCCAGACCTGCCTGGATGTGTTCCTGTGTGATCTGCTCTGGGTGCTCCTGCTCTGGCAGGGGTTGGACTGGCTGAGCTCTGGAGGTGCCCTCCAGCCCCTGACACTCTGTGACTCTGTGAAACAAGGGAGGCCAAACTGTTTGAATGAGAAAATAGCAGACTGGAACAAAGCATCACCTGCAGTAGTGCCCAGGCAAGCAGGGAAGGCATTCCCTCTCATTCCACAGGCCACTCATGTTTGCAGGAGTGAAGGTGCCCTCAGGACATGTGAGAGGAACCTGTGTGCCTGAAAAGGAGACAGCAGAGGCAGTCAGAAGCCCTAGGAGGACCAATGTCATCTATCAAGGTCTAGAACTTGATCAGAGCATAAGAAATGACACTCAGGAAGCAAGGACATCTTGGGGTGCATCAAGAAGAGTGTGGCCAGAAGGTCAGGGGAGGTTCTCCTCCAACTCTGCCCTGTCTTGGTGAGGCCACATCTGGAGTCCTGTCTCCAGTTCTGGGCTCCCAGGAACTGGAAGGACACAGAGACTTGCTGGAGAGGGCACAGCAAAGGGCTGCTAAGGTGCTGAGGGGACTGGAACAGCTCTGTGAGGAGCAAAGGCTGAGAGAGTTGAGGCTGTTTAGGCTGGAGAAGAGCAGCCTGAGGGGGACCTGAGCAGTGCTGAGCAACACTCCAATGTGGCTGTCAGCAGGATGGGACCAGGCTTTGTTCAGTGGTGCCCAGGGGCAGCACAAAGGGCACTGGGCACAAACAGCAGCAGGAGAAGTTCCATCTGAACATGAGGAGGAGCTTCTTGAATTGAAGGGTGATGGAGACCTGAAGCAGGCTGCCCAGAGGGGTGGTGGAGTCTCCATCTCTGGAGACATTGCAAACCCACCTGGATGTGACCCTGCCTTGGCAGAGGGTTGGAATCAATGATCTTAGGAGGTCCCTTCCAACCTCTCCCATTGTGTGATTCTGTCACTGTGTCCCTTCTGCTCATTGCCACCCCCTCACCACCTGCCCTACAGGAGGACACAGCTCAGGTTTGCAGAGCTCTGGGGTCACACCACATGGTTCACTGTACCTGTGGGACAGTAAGAATGAGGTGGGCAGCGCTTGGGGTCTCCTGACACCAGCTCCTGGCAGTAGAATCCTCTCTGGCATGGAACACAAGAAGCAGAGCCCTTGGCTGGTTGGTACTCCCCAGCAGGGCATGGTGTTGGGTGAGCTGCCCCTGACTGGCAGAAGTGACCCTGGCAAGGAGAAAGAAGGAGGAGGATTGCATGGAGATGGTGGCAAACTTAAGGGCTGTGTAAAGGGTGAGCCCCAGAGATGTCACAGCCTGGGAGACTACTCCATGTGGATGTACTCATCCATACTCCATAGGGATGGCCTCTGGTGAGGCCACTCCTTGAGTAGTGTGTTCAGGTTTGAGTACCTCAGTACCAGAGGGATGTGGAGGTGCTGGACTGAGGGCAGAGGAGGGCAAGGGAGCTGGGAAGGGGCCTGGAGCATAAATCTGATGAGGAGCAACTGAAGGAGCTGGGGATGGTTAGTGTGGAACCCCCAGCTCCCTCTCTGCCTGGCTGCTCTCAGCCACTCTGGCCCCAGCCTGTAGTGCTGCTTGGAGTTGTTGTGGCCAAAGTGCAGAACCCTGCCCTTGGCCTTGTTCAATCTCATCCCCTTGGCCTCTGCCCACCCATCCAGCCTGGCCAGGTCCCTCTGCAGGGCTCTCCTACTCTCCAACAGCTCCACAGCTGCTCCTAGCTTGGTGTCATCTGCAAACTCACTGCTGCTGGACTCAATCTCCTGGTCCAGATCATCAATAAAGATATTGAACAGGAAACTGAACAGGATTTGGGTTTGTCCCCCATGTGGAAGGATGGCCAGGGGGGAAACAAAGAGGAGCAGTAAGGAGGTGGTGGTTAAGAGGCAGGGAGGCAAAAGGAAGAGGGAAAGAGGCAGTGCCTCTGCTTTTACAGGGGGCTAAGCAGCAAGGGGGAGTGAGGTAACCTCTGCACCTGGGGCCAGGTTCAGACCCAACCCCAGAGAGGAGCCAGGAGGTCCTGGGGTCAGGTTCAAGACACTCCCCCAGGAGGGTTAACCCTTTACATATGGTTTGGGGTGCACCTTGTAGAATTATCAGTGGGACTTGGTGATCCTGAGGGGCTTTGCCAACCTGAATGTGATTCTGGGATGCAATCAGTGTTTCAATCAGGCACATGTGGCCCTTTGTTGCTGTGGAGAACACCTCCTGCCCAGAGCTGAGGCCCAACCTCCTTCACTACCCAACTGCCACAGACTCATAGCATGGCAGAGTAGTACCTTGGGGCAGAGGAATGCTGTGGGGCTGATGGAGCTGAAGTTTGCTGGGCAGTAGAACCCCTCGGTGCAAGGTCCTGTTGGGGAGCTCAAGCCAACACCAGCACAGAACGAGCCAGGGTGGCAAGGCACACAGCTCTCTGGGGAGGCACCACCTGAGGGGCAACCCAAAAAGTGATGAAAGTACCCCCAGGGCAGGCAGCCATGGCACCACCAACACTTACTTGGACACATTGGCACCATCAGGGCTGGCTGAGCACAGCAGCACCTCCCAGTGACCATGGCTGCCAGCCCCCAGCACTGTGGGCCACAGGAGAAAGCTGGGGGGGAAGTCACACTCACCTGTGGCATTGTTCAGGGTCCCAGCTGGGCAGGCAACTGGGAAATGAGTACCCTCTGGACAGTAGTGGCCAGGTGGGCAGGGCCCACTGAGTGGGAAGAGAGGTGTCCTGTGTGGAATGGCATCAGTGGCTCCTCCTTCACAGTAGAACCCAGCTGAACACAGACCTGGCATGGGAGAGGAGAGAGGGTGGCAGTGCCACACTGAGAGTTTGTATGCGACTAAGTGCAAGGATTTGGTGCAGAGGCAGAGCAAGAGGGAGGGCTGGAGCCCATTGGGACAGGCTGGGAGAGTTGGGGTTGTTCAGCCTGGAGAAGAGCAGGCTCCAGGGAGAGCTTAGAGCAGCCACAGCACCAAGGTCAGTGAAGAGCAACCCCTCAAAGGCTCAGATAGCTCAGAGAAGAGAGGCTGAAGCCCATCCTTGTCCTGTTGACTCAGTGCTGACATATCCTGGTCCTCTGATTTGCCTTCTCTCTTCCCCACCAGTCTGTGATCTTTGCCACTTCCTTTCTCTCCCTGCACTGACCTCATTTGCTTACCTTCTGATTTCTCTCCCTGCTTCCCCATGTTTTGTTTTCTGTGGAAAGAGTCCTGCCTCTCCCCTTCTCAGGTGTCCAACCTTTGCATCTTGGCCCAGGGACAAGTAGTCTGTGCTTAAATGGGAGTGGAAGCATGCAGGAGGGCAGAAAGGAGAGCAAGGAAAGGGTTCAGTTAGATATCAGGAAACATTTCTTCACCAAAAGGGCCATCAGCTGCCCTGGGAGCAGTGGAGTCAGCAAACCCACAGGTGTGCAGAAGATGTTTGGATGAGGAACTTAGGGACATGGTCTAAGAGCTGTGTACAGGGAGCTGTTGTGTTACCATTGGGCTCTGACCTTGAGGCCTTTTCCAACCAGGTGATTCTGTGGAAAGCAAAGCACAGAGAACATGGGGAAAAACCAAGGGAGGCAAAGAAAGTACTGCAGGAACCTGGAGTGACATGGAGAAGGAAAGAGGATGAGGCAGGGGAAGGAAAGGACTGATAGGCACAGACAGAGGGGGGCAAGGTGCCCTCTGCCCTCCCCCACCCCTGTTCACTCAGGTGTTTTCTACTCCCCTGCATCCTTCAGCCCTGATTCTCTGCTCTGGGGGGGGTCTATTCTTAACCAAACTCACCATCAGGCTCCCAGTTAGCATCTCCTCTGCAGTACCTCCCCACTGGGCACAGCTTGCAGGCAGTGGGGGCCTGTGCCCCTTCCAAGGCATTCAGTGTCCCCTCTGGGCAGGGCAGGGGGGCAGCAGTGCCAGCAGGACAGTAGTGACCTGTGCAAGGAGAGAGGGAAGGAGGCAGCCCAGCAGGGCAGGGGAGGGAAGGAGGCAGCCCAGCAGGGCAGGGGAGGAAAGGAGGCAGCCCAGCAGGGCAGGGGAGGGAAGGAGGCAGCCCAGCAGGGCAGGGGAGGGAAGGAGGCAGCCCAGCAGGGTGGGAGAGGGAAGGAGGCTGCCCAGCAGGGCAGGGGAGGGAAGCAGGAATGCTGAGCTGCTTCTGGCAACAGAGGAACCTGCCATGCCCCCGAGTGGAGCACTGGCACTGCTCAGGCAGGAGGAGCTGTGCAGGCAGCCAGCAGAGCTGTGCCGGTGCCTGTGCTGGGCTGTTGCTGCACTCAGTGCTTACCTCGGGGGCAGCTGAGTGGCTCCACAGTGGCAGCCTTGCTGCAGGTCATACCAGCCGGGCAAGGGAGGCAGGCACTGGCCCCAGGCACAGGGCTGAACGTGCCAGGCTCACAGGGCACTTCTAGCCCAGTGCCTGCAGGACAATAGAAGCCTCTGGGACATTTGTATCCATGAATCCCATCGGAAGGGCAGGCAGCAGAGCTTCCTTCCAGGCAAACATACCTGCAGAGAGAGAAACCAGCCCTGAAGCAGTGAGCCCAGAGGGGCCAAGAGCCAAAGGTCAGCACATTAAGAACCCCCCCCTTGAAAAAGGCAGTTTGTGTCACCTGGGCTAACACAGTCTCCCCTTCACCTCTCAGTCAGTGCCCAGCCAAAAGCTCTGCTAAAAGGCTCTTTTTTAGTTCTCCATTAAGCTGACTGAAAACCATTTTCATTCTGGAAGGAAACTCTTTGGTCACTAAAACCTTTTTGTACTTCAAAGGGCTCAGGTGTTCGGTTCCTGCTGCCTTTGCTTTGCCTCCTTTTATCCCCAACCTCCTTGCATGCCTCTAATGCCACCATTGACTCTGCTCCTCACCACTTCTCTCCCAAACCCTCACAAGTGAAGATGAGCAAATAGAAAAGCTGCTCCAGTTTGTCAGAGCTAAGCAAGAAGGACACAGGAGCCATGGTCCCAATCTGTGCTGCTGGAACAGAATCATGGAATGGGTTGGGTTGGAAGAGACCTTAAAGCTCATCCAGTTCCAAGCCCTTGCCATGGGCAGGGACACCTCTCACCAGCACAGGTTGCTCAAGGGCTCATCCAACCTGGCTTTGAACACCTCCAGGGAGGTTGTGGAGCACAGAGAGGGAGGGTGAGGAGACACTGGGACAGGTTGCCAGGGAGGTTGTGGAGCACAGANAGGACACAGCCTCAAGCTGTGCCAGGGCAGGCTCAGGCTGGATGTTAGGAGGAAGCTGTTGGCAGAGAGAGTGATTGGCACTGGAATGGGCTGCCCAGGGAGGTGGTGGAGTTGCTGTGCCTGGAGGTGTTGAAGAGGAGGCTGCATGAGGCACTTGGTGCCAGGGGTTAAGCAGAAGGGTTAGGTGCTAGGTTGGACTCAATGATCCTGGAGGTCTTTTCCAAGCTGGTTCATTCTGTGACTCAAAAGATGCAGTCTCTGAAGAAGAAACAATTCCCAACCCTTGAGGCAAACAACTGAGTGCATAAAGGAACAGCACTGAACAAAAACACCCAGCAAAGCTGCTGGAAGCAAGGATCTGCTCAGAGCCAGCTGTGAGAAGTGATGCCAGCTATGAGAAGTGATCAATGCCACCTGATAGATGTGTTGCAAAGCAGCCTGGGCAAAGCACAGGCAAAGTACCCTGCTGGAGGGCAAAGAGCTTGACAGATTTTGGAAGCCAAGGACCATTTATCCATCCCCACCCAGCCCAGAAAACCTTCATCACTGCTGTTCACAGGGGTAAAGGGACATTTGGGAAGGCTTAAAAACCAACAGGGATGTGGCAAGTGTCTCTCATTGCCAAGAAGTCTGATTCTGTAGCTAATTATTCCCTGGTCACTCCAGTTGCAGCCCTCACTTCTACCCTGAGCTTCCCTTCTCCTTCTAGCCAATTGCCGCTGCGATTCGCTCCACCAGATCCCGGAGCCATCTGCTCTCAGAAATCCTTCCCTGTCCAATCTCATTAGGCTGCAGTGAAATCTCTCCCTAAGCTGCCCTTTCACAGATCTGCTGAGCTTCTGGAGCCCCTTGGATGCTGAGGAGATGAGGGAAGGCCGCTAAGGGCAGGGCTGGCTGCTGGCAGGGCGCAGCCTGGAAGCGCTTCCTTGTCCCTGCTCGTTGCACCACCTCGTGGGAGAGGAGAGCTGCTTCGCCTGGAGCAGGGAGCCACAGAGCTGGCTGGGGGGGGAAAAGCCTCCAAGATCATCGAGCACACCCTGAACATGGTGGTCATGGCCATTAAACCATGGCCCCAGGTTTCTTCAGCACCTCCAGGGATGGGGACTCTCTTTTTCTGTTGCATGCATGAGCTGCCACACAGAGCTGTCCTCATTGCTTGTCTTTGCCTAGGCATGGAGCTTCCCCAGGGAGGAGAAAGATTTGGCTTCAGCCCTCTTGTTCATCTACTACCTCAGACACTCTTGGAAAGGTTTCTGACTTCCACTGCTGGCAGAAGCCACTGCACTGCCTGTCCAGTCCACTTTGGCTGCCACCGACTCAAGCAGAGCCTCAAAAGAAAGGAAGCTACACCACTGCAAAGCCTTTTTATCCCACTCAGCCTAACAGGAGTTCTCAGCCCTCACTGACATGAAATCCTTTCTTACCACAACAGACAGCCCCTTCCACACTCTTCCTACCCCTTCCAGACTCCTCACTTTCATGACAGAGTCCTTCAGGACAGAGGTCACAAAGGTCCTTCCTCTCCTGTCACTGCTGTGTCCCATTCTCGTGGGCTGTAGGAAGTGCAGATCCCCTGAGGCAGCAGAGGCCTCCTGCTCAGTGATGGGAAATGGGAGTGCCTCAAGTCTGGCCAGGTGGACAGGAGTAGAATCACAGGACAGTTTCAGCTGGAAAAGCCTTCTAGGGTCATTGAGTCCAACCTGCAACCCAGCCCCACCATGGCCACTGAACCATGGCCACACCTTTCTTGCACACCTCCAGGCACGGGGACTCCACTACCTCCCTGGGCAGCCTGTGCCAAGCCCTGACCACTCTTGCAGCAAACAAATTGTTCCTCATCTCCAAACTAAGCCTCCCCTGGCACAATTCCAGGTCATTTCCTCTCCTTCTATCACCTGATATTAGGGAGCAGAGCCCAACCCCCACCTCACTGCAACCTCCTTTCAGGGAGCTGTAGAGGGTAATGAGGCCTCCCCTCAGCCTCCCCTCCTCCAGACTGCCCAGAGCTGCACACAAGACAGCTGACAAGAGGTGTTCCAGCCCAGGATCTTTTGGCTGGGATGTCCTCCTGCCGTTGCCAAGTGCCAGCCTCACCCACCCTGCGTTACACGGCGCTGTCTGGGCTGCATCAGCCACTCCTGCCCCTCTGCAGTACCGTCCAGCTGGGCAGGGCTGGCACTGCTCCTCTGCCTCCAGCCCCACGATGGTGGAGAAGGATCCAGGAGGACAGGGCATGGGATACCCTGTCCCACTGGGGCAGAAATACCCAACAGGACAGATGTCATTACCAGGCTGACCAAGGCTGGAAGATTCCACCTGGATCAGAAAATGCAAAAGGAGAGGAAAAGTGTCACAGAAAGCAGATTTAGGACCAGGTACTGCAGGGACAGGTTCTGGGGGGGACAGAGAGGAGCAGAGTCCCACAAATCTGCTGCCACTGAAACTAAAGGAAGACCATGGCTGGCATAAAAGGGGCACTGGCTGCTGAGGGGTGGCTATCCTGCCACACAGTCACAGGAAGGTAGGGATTGGAAGGGGCCTCTGAAGATCACCAAGTCCAATCCCCTGCCAAAGCAGGGCCACCTCGGGCAGGTCACACAGGAACACATCCAGGTGGGTCTAGCAAGTCTCTAGAGAAGGAGACCACCCCTGGTGGACCTTTGGGAGGAGACATTAGACATCCTTCAGTGCCCTTCACAGAACCAGAGCTGGGGGCAGAACGTATTGGGAGGCAGTGCCAGCAGGCATCATGAGCAGCAGCTCACCACACCTGAGGGGCTCTGCAGGGCAGCAGAGAAGGGCATCAGGAACCCTGCACAGGGCAGTAATGCTTGGACAACGGTACCCTAGAAGCCACAAGGTTGTGACAGACCTGTCCTTGCCCAGCAGGTTTGCTGTGCTGCTGGTTGGCACTCACCCTGTGTTTGAAGGGGGCTGGGCTGATGGCTCCCTTGGCACAGTGATAACCTGGGTAGCAAAACCCAGAAGGTTGTGCCAGGCCTGGTGCTGAGCAATACATGCCTGAAACAAACAGAGAAGCAGCCTCAGTGTGAGGGGGTGCACAGAAGGTCAGCAGAGGAGTCAATGTCATGAAGGCAGAAGTTCTTCAGCCTTCCCTTGTGTGCCTCCTAGATTTCATGTGCCAAGTCCCCACTTACCTGCTGGGCATGGCTCACAGTCAGACTCACTAATGGCACCAGTCCTGGGGCCAAAGGTACCCTTTGGGCATGGATGCTCTGTGCTGAAGTTGGTACCTGGCAGGCAGAAGTACCCAGCAGGGCACAGCTCAGGAGTATGTGCTCCAGAACCTAGGACACAAAGAACAGGACCTTGCTCAGGAGACAACACAGGAGCTGACAAGGCCAAGGTGGTTCTCTACCAGCACAAGAAGCCTTCTTCTGGCAGCTCATCCAGACCCAGTGTCCATCACTGCCTGCTTCTGATTCTGTTGTTCAGATTCCCACTGCAGTGACTGGAGAGAAAAGAGCACTTCCAAGTGCATTTCAGCTCATCCTAAGGCAGACATCTAAAATGAGAAAGATAAACTGCACCTCAGAAGTGCCTCTCTCCTGCTGATGACACAGGGAGCACAGCAAAGCAGCCCAGGTACAGCTGACTGCAAAGGAGCTGCCTGCAGCTGTGTTAGAGCAATCCCACCCAGGGATCACTGCTGTGCAGAATGGTTTCTGCCTCTCTTTTTCTGTTGCATGCATGAGCTGCCACACAGAGCTGTCCTCATTGCTTGTCTTTGCCTAGGCATGGAGCTTCCCCAGGGAGGAGAAAGATTTGGCTTCAGCCCTCTTGTTCATCTACTACCTCAGACACTCTTGGAAACGGTTTCTGACTTCCACTGCTGGCAGAAGCCACTGCACTGCCTGTCCAGTCCACTTTGGCTGCCACCGACTCAAGCAGAGCCTCAAAAGAAAGGAAGCTACACCACTGCAAAGCCTTTTTATCCCACTCAGCCTAACAGGAGTTCTCAGCCCTCACTGACATGAAATCCTTTCTTACCACAACAGACAGCCCCTTCCACACTCCTCCTACCCCTTCCAGACTCCTCACTTTCATGACAGAGTCCTTCAGGACAGAGGTCACAAAGGTCCTTCCTCTCCTGTCACTGCTGTGTCCCATTCTCGTGGGCTGTAGGAAGTGCAGATCCCCTGGGGCAGCAGAGGCCTCCTGCTCAGTGCATTGGAATGGGCTGCCCAGGGAGGTGGTGGAGTGGCCGTGGCTGGAGGTGTTGAAGCCAAGCCTGGCTGGGGCACTTAGTGCCATGGTCTGGTTGGTTGGGCAGGGCTGGGGGCTAGGTTGGGCTGCAGGAGCTTGGAGCTCTCTTCCAACCTGCCTGATTCTGTGATTCTAAACTTTTCCACGTTGCTGCCTCTCCTGAATGAATGCATTGCCCAGAAGCATCCTTGTGCAGGTTTTCCTGACTGAATTAGCAGCCAAAAGTAACTCATTTGTGTGCAGTTGTGGGCAGAGCTTTCTGGAAATAAACTAACTATGTATTTTATAATTCCTACCTCACCAACTGCCCCAACTGAATCAGTGAGTCCTTACCTTGGCTCACCTGGTACAACCTTCCCCAGCTACACCAGCAGAGACTCACCAGTGCAGAAGGATCCAGCTGGGCAGAGCTGACAGTCTGCTGAGTGCCCTTTGCCACTGTCAGGGTTGAAGGTTCCAGGGCTGCATGGCACTGGGGACTCAGAGCCTTCAGGGCAGTAGAAGCCAGGGGGACATTGCTTGTGGTCTGGCTGTGTGGATCCAAGGTCACAAAAGTACCCAGAGTAACACTTCCCTGCAGGGTGGAAAAGCTTTGGTGTATTGGTCTGGTTTAGCTTCCCAGAGCCCAAAACACCCAACAGAACCATACATTAAGAGGAGGCCTTCCCCTCTCCCCCTTCTGGAAAGAAAGGAATTAGATGTAGAGAGGAAAAAGGGGGAACACACCCAAAGAGTAGTCCTGCTTTGATTTGGAAGTTGACAGAAACACTTTAACAATAAATAACAGCCAGTTGGCAGCTGGCACCAGAGCTGTGCCCCAGGGACCACTGCTGGCACAGTCCTGTTCAATGTCTTCATCAGTGATCTGGACCAGGAGACTGAGTCCAGCATGAGTAGGTTTGCAAATGACACCAAACTAGGAGCAGCTGTGGAGCT
>WAAF01019545.1:0-24132 GCA_013400475.1 Tricholaema leucomelas
ACTGTGAGACTGTGAAGGACTAGAATCTGTTCCCAGATCCCCACAGCCTATCTTGTGTGTCCCTGAGCTTTACAGGCACCCTGATGCTGCATCCAGAAAGCACAGGAGTTAATCTGTGCTAATCATTAACCCACTCCAGAACAATAAGCATGTGAATAGAAATCCTCTGTGGATGTTTGACTTCATTGCTGGGTTCCTGTGGGAGTGGTGACCTCACCCTTTTGGACTGCATCCTGCCAGTGCTGCCCAACAGCATGGAAATGGAGGTGCCAGAGGGTTTGCAGCATGGCTGCTGAGCTCCCTGTGCTTCAGTAGAAGGGGTTTATGTCAGACAGTTTTGTGAGCCAGCAGTTTGTAGCATGCCACTCTAATTCCTGAGGTGGAATGAGGGCTCCGTGGCACGTACTCAGCACTGGCGTGGCCACTGCATCAGGGCTGGGTTCAGTTTTGAGCCCCTCACTCCAAGAAGGACCTTGAGGTGCTGGAATGTGTCCAGAGAAGGGTAACAAAGCTGGTGAAGGGTCTGGAGATCAGGGCTGGTGAGGAGAGGCTGAGGTAACTGACACCTCCCATTAGGCCAGGTTGCTCAAAGGCTTAGGTGACAAGAGGCTGAGGGACCTGGGGCTGCTTAGTCTGGAGAAGAGAAGACTGAGAGGGGATTTAATTTGATTGTTGATAACTATCTGAGGGCTGGGGGTCAGGACAGGGGGGACAGGCTCTGCTTACTGCTCTCTGGGCTAGGACAAGAAGCAATAGATGGAAGATGCAGCACAGGAGGTTCCAGCTCAACACAAGGGGAACTTCTTGACTGTAAGGGTCCCAGAGCACTGGCACAGGCTGCCCAGAGAGGTTGTGGAGTCTCCTTCTCTGGAGCCTTTCAAGGCCTGTCTGGATGTGTTCTGTGTGCCCTGAGCTAGATTGTATGGTCCTGGCAGGGACGTTGGACTCAATGATCATCTTGGGTCCCTTCTAACCCCTGACACCCTGTGAGCCTGTGAGCCTGTGATTTCAGGCATGAGACATTTACAGCTTCTCTGGGCAACCCATTCCAGTGTCCCACCACCCTCATAGTAAAGAACTTCTTCCTAGTGTCTAATCTAAATCTACCCTGCTCCAGTTTCAAACCATTGCTCCTTGTCATAGAATCGTAGTAGAATGGTTTAGGTTGGAAGGGACCTCAAGGATCATCCAGCTCCAACCCCCTGCCATAGGCAGGGACACCTCCCACTAGAGCAGGTTGCTCAAGGCCTCATCCAGCCTGGCCTTAAATGCCTCCAGGGAGGAAGCATCCACAACCTCCCTGGGCAACCTGTGCCAGTGTCTCACCACCCTCACTCTAAAGAACTTCCTCCTAACATCCAGTCTAAATCTCCCCTCTGCCAGCTTAAACCCATTCCCCCTCGTCCTGACATTACCAGACCTTGTCAATAGTCCCTCCCCAGCCTTCCTGTAGGCTCCCTTCAGATACTGCAAAGCCACTCTAAGGTCTCCTCGAAGCCTTCTCCTCTCCAGGCTGCAGAGCCCCAACTCTCTCAGCCTGTCCTCAGAGCAGAGCTGCTGCAGCCCTCTCAGCGTCTTTGTGGCTCTCCTCTGGACTGGCTCCAGCAGTTCCATGTCCTTCTTGTGCTGGGGGCTCCAGAACTGCACTGTATAGAAAGTCCCTCACCAGTTTTTCTGTAGCCCCCTTCAAAAGGATGATGTGAAAATAAAGACAAGGCAGGCAGAACAGTGGAAGTATGAGGCAGAAGAGAACAAACAAGGAGTTACTTGGCAGCTGAGGCAGGTGAGAAATCCCAAACACATGTCTCTAGACCGCTGACTTTTCCATCAGTGCTCTTCCCATCCCCAGCGTCAGTTATCTACCCACAGCCATCCCACTTCAGGAGCTCTGGTGGACGATGGCAAGGGAAAGGAGCATCTGAGGCCGTGGTTTCTGTGGCTGAGGAGACTAATTTGCCTTCATTGAGGGGTTTGTCTTTTTCACAGTTGCAAGGATGACTGCCCAGTTGTCCCTAATCGTGTGCTTGCTCGCCTGACGGGAAACGCGCAGGAGCCTGTGGGGACTGTGCCTTTGGTACGTGGCAAATGGCAATTAGCAGGACAAGATCTGCCTCTGGCAAATTAACTTTACACAGGGTTCTGGAGGGTTTTTTTTTTTCCCCCACTGGTTTTGTTTTGCAGTGCTTTATTTGCTGAAATGCAGGAAATGGAGGTTGTGGGGATGGAGTCCTTCTTCCCTGCCATGTTCCCCTGTATCTCAGTCATAGAATCATAGAATCATAGAATGGTTTAGGTTGGAAGGGACCTCAAGGATCATCCAGCTCCAACCCCCTGCCATAGGCAGGGACACCTCCCACTAGAGCAGGTTGCTCAAGGCCTCATCCAGCCTGGCCTTAAACACCTCCAGGGAGGAAGCATCCACAACCTCCCTGGGCAACCTGTGCCAGTGTCTCACCACCCTCACTGTAAAGAACTTCCTCCTAACATCCAGTCTAAATCTCCCCTCTGCCAGTTCAAACCCATTCCCCCTCGTCCTGACATTCCCAGACCTTGTCAATAGTCCCTCCCCAGCCTTCCTGTAGGCTCCCTTCAGATACTGCAAAGCCACTCTAAGGTCTCCTCGAAGCCTTCTCCTCTCCAGGCTGCAGAGCCCCAACTCTCTCAGCCTGTCCTCAGAGCAGAGCTGCTGCAGCCCTCTGAGCATCTTTGTGGCTCTCCTCTGGACTCGCTCCAGCAGTTCCATGTCCTTCTTGGTCCTTCTTTCCCACTTGGATTTGCCCAGCCACTGGCCTGCATCCTTTTGTGTGCATTGCCTCTGATGTCTGAGTCGTTCTGGCAACACAAGGGTTGATGCCAGGCCCAGGAGCAGTACTTACAAGCCTGCTATTCTCTCTCCTTCAAGCTCAAAGCTAACCCAGTTTGTGGCAAATGAAAGAAATGCAATCGTTTGGCACCTTCTCCATGCATCAGTTTGGAAACACAGGACCTTTCTCCTCCTCTTTCCTGAGTCTTTATCTCACTGACTAGGCTGTCATGAAGACCATTACCCCTAGGGTGTAGGGTTTAATGCTCTGCAAAGAAATGACTGAGTTAATGCAGGCTTTCTTGGGTTGCCAAGCCTCTTCCCTCCCCTCACTTCCCAGTATACTGCCCAGTGCCTCATATTCAGGAACCAGTCAAAAAGAATGGGACCCCCAAAAGTCATCTTCTGCAACCTCCCTGCAGTGAGCAGAGACACCTCCAACTAGCCTTCTGGAGCCCCCATTACAAGAAGGATGTGGAGATGCTGGAACGTGTCCAGAGAAGGGCCAGGAGGATGCTGAGAGGGCTGCAGCAGCTCTGCTGTGAGCACAGACTGAAAGAGTTGGGGCTGTGCAGGCTGCAGAAGAGGAGGCTCCCAGGGGACCTTCTTGTGGCCTTCCAGGATCTGAAGAGGGCTACCAAAAAGCTGGGAAGGGACTTTTGAGGCTGTCAGGGAGTGCCAGGACTGGGGGGAATGAAGTGAAGCTGGAGATGGGTAGGTTCAGGCTGGACATGAGGAGGAAGTTGTTGAGCATGAGAGTGGTGAGAGGCTGGAATGGGTCGCCCAGGGAGGTGGTTGAGGCCCCATGGCTGGAGGTGTTTAAGGCCAGGCTGGCTGAGGCTGTGGGCAGCCTGCTCTAGGGTAGGGTGTCCCTGGGCATGGCAGGGGGCTTGGAACTGGCTGCTCCTTGTGGTCCCTTCCAACCCTGACTGAGTCTATGATTGTATGATTCCAGACCAGATTGCTCAGAGCCCCATTGAGCCTGATCCTGAGTGTCTCCAGGGATGGGGCCTCAACCACCCTCCTGGGCAACCTGTTCCCATATTTCACAACCTTCATTGTGCAGAACTTCCTCCTGATGTCCAATCTAAATTTACCCTACTTCAGTTTCAGACCATTGCCCCTTGTGCTGTGGCTCCTTCTAAGCCCTTCTGAACAGTCCCTCCCCAGCCTTGCTGTAGAATCATTAAGACTGGAAGAGACATCTAAGATAATCAAACCCAACTGGGAACCCAAACCACCTCCCTGGGCAGCCTGTTCCGGTGCCTGACCACTCTTGCAGTAAAGACATTTTTCCTCATCTCCAACCTAACCCTCCCCTGGCACAATTTCAGGGCATTTGCTTTCCTTCCATCCTTTAATACCAGGGAGAAGAGCCCAACCCCCACCTCACTGCAACCTCCTTGCAGGGAGCTGTGGAGAGCAATGAGGTCTCCTCTCAGCCTCATGCAGGCTCCAAACTGGTTGTGCCAACACAGTGCAATTATTGCCCATTTCTGTGTCCTCTTCTGTTGACTCAGTGACATTTTATATACACTTGAGGGAAAAGATCCTCTTTTAGCACTGTCTAACCTCTTGTGTCATCCAAGCCAGGAGTTTTATTAACTGAGGGGGGGGATTTTTGTTTCCTTGTTTTGCATTAACCTATTTTCAGTGTAGCTGATGTTTTACTTTGTGTTGTTTTGGGGGGTTGGTTTTGGTTTAGTTCTGCTTTCAATCCTATCCAAAGTTGCAGACCATTCACAGTAGTTTTAGATTGTTTCTTGTCCTTTCTGCAAAGCAGAAGAAATTGAGAGGAATGATTCAGGTAGTCTACAACTACCTGAAGGGAGGCTGTAGCCAGGTGAGGTTGGTCTTTTCTGCCAGGCAGGCAGCAACAGAAGAAGGGGACTCAGTCTCAAGTTGTGCCAGGGCAGGTCTAGGCTGGATGTTAGGAGGAAGTTGTTGGCAGAGAGAGTGATTGGCATTGGAATGGGCTGCCCAGGGAGGTGCTGGAGTCACCGTTGGAGCCCCCATTACAGGAAGGATGTGGAGATGCTGGAGAGTGTCCAGAGCAGGGCCAGGAGGATGCTCAGAGGGCTGCAGCANTGTCAGGGAGTGTGGAAATAGATGACCCTTGTGGTCCCTTCCAAACCTGACTGATTCTATGATTCTGTGATTCTAGTTGTTGAAGCCAAGCCTGGCTGGGGCACTTAGTGCCATGGTCTGGTTGATTGGCCAGGGCTGGGTGCTAGGTTGGGCTGGCTGAGCTTGGAGCTCTCTTCCAGGCTGGCTAATTCTATGATTCTAAGATTCTTTCACTAAGGTTAAAGTGATGGGGGAAGCATTCACACAGCAAGTGCTGGCTTGCCTGCTGCCTATTCAAAGAGACATTTACACCCAGGACTTGGAGAAACTACTCTAGGGCCATAATTTACCACCTCTCATTTAAAAAAGAGGTATTATTATTGATGTGCTACATGGAGGAAACTTGCCTGACACAAAGGGCACAGTGCTTAGCTTGAAACTGTGGTGAAAAAATGTTGTTTGGCTTTCCCCCAAGCTTTCAAAGGCTGAAAACTCTTCTCTCTTAAGTTTATTTCAGAATTCTCCTGCAGACCAGCAGATAAAAAACCTTAAAAGTGCTTTAAGCTTGCTGGTCTTACTCAACTAACATACCAGAGATGCTGACAAATATGGGCTTTAGGTGTATTTGCTCTTTTGAGAGTGGTGACTTGCTCTAAATCAAGCCTAAGAGACAAGATCAAACCTTCAGAGACTGCAAAATCAGATTCATAGAATCATAGAACCAGGTTGGAAGAGACCTCTAAGCTCATCCTGTCCAACCTAGCACCCAGCCCTGGCCAATCAACCAGACCATGGCACTAAGTGCCTCATCCAGGCTTGGCTTCAACACCTCCAGGCACAGTGACTCCACCACCTCCCTGGGCAGCCCATTCCAATGCCAATCACTCTCTCTGCCAACAACTTCCTCCTAACATCCAGCCTAGACCTGCCCTGGCACAGCTTGAGGCTGTGTCCCCTTGTTCTGTTGCTGGCAGCAGAGCCCAACCCCACCTGGCTACAATCTCCCTTCAGGTAGCTGCAGACAGCAATGAGCTCTGCCCTGAGCCTCCTCTTCCCCTTAGTGTTAGCCAAGCCCAGTATATCCCAGTATATCCCAGTATATCCTGCTGAACAAAAGAAAAGCTTCAGAAATTGGGAAGTCCAGTGGTAAAAAACCAACAACAACCAAACAGAAGAACTAAGCTGGTTAAATGCTGGCTCTGGAGTGGGGCAGAGCAATCCAAGTGCAGCTGCTGAAAATGCAGTGAGATATTGGGAGCTTTGGGTAGAAATATCCTGGGAGTCACATTTAAGTTGGCTTTAGAGAAGGGGGTGGGGGAAATGGTAGTAGGGAATGTGTACAGCACAAAAAAAAAGGATGTAGTTTCCTTCACTCAGCTGCCAGGAAGAGTGAAGGTCAGGTTTGCAGAGGAACACTGTGTTCACTAACTGTAATTGAATTAGCTACACAAGCAGCCATGTTTGCTAATGGCAAAGCACCAAGCAGCTCCCATGGAAACAGTATCAGGTGCAAGCATGCTTGGAAGGGCAGCTGGTTTAAATACCTGCACACCAGGTTGTGAATGAATGCAGAGACCTTCTAAGCACAGTGAAACTTACTGCTTCTGAGAACTCCAGGACCTCTGGATATGAATTTCTTGGAGCAGATCTGTGATGCTTTGAGTGTTCCCTGCCCCCCCCCACTCTTATGAAATCACCCAGACTAGACTCAGCAGCTGGAAAGTAGAATGAAGCTTTATTTTTACAGCTTAGCACAAGATACCAGCAGGTATTGACAATCTCTACAGCTAGGGACAGGAATATGCAAGTTAAAAAGTAATGCAGAAGCACAACAGCCCTCCCAGAAACCAGAGTCCCCAGGAGGGGCTCCCAACCACCCTTCCACCTTCTTCCCACCCCTCTACCTTATCCCAGACTTTGCCTTACGTTCATAGTGAGTTTGAAGGATTGGCCAGGGGGGTTAGGAAGCAGAAGGATTAGGCACAAGCAGCAAGTTAGGGAGAGGAGGGAGGGAGGCAGCCAGAGCCAGAGAGCAACTCTGTTATCTATATTTATGTTCTTGGTCTTACACACCTCAGCAAGCCTATGAGTGCAGCAGCCATCCCCATTGTTTCCTTTGCACAGCCTAGCATCTAATTCCTCTCACTAAAATATCCCAGCTGGGCTCAAACTAGCACAAGATGCTGCTGTCTACAACTACCTGAAGGGAGGCTGTAGCCAGGTGGGGTTGGGCTCTTCTCCCAGGCAAGTTGTGCCAGGGAGTCTCAAGTTGTGCCAGGGCAGGTTCAGGCTGGATGTTAGGAGGAAGTTGTTGGCAGAGAGAGTGATTGGCATTGGAATGGGCTGCCCAGGGAGGTGGTGGAATCACCGTGCCTGGAGGTGTTCAGGAAAAGCCTGGCTGAGGCACTTAGTGCCATGGTCTGGTTGACTGGTCAGGGCTGGGTGCTAGGTTGGGCTGGCTGAGCTTGGAGGTCTCTTCCAACCTGGTTGATTCTATGATTCTATAAGATCCTTGGCAGTTTTTGACTCTTCTAAACATATTGGCAAAGAGGTGTCCAAACTGGCCTTGTGCAGGGTTTGGGTGGTGACATTTTGATAAAGGAGTCTTGAGAGGAAGTCAGTAATTTAGGGATTGGAGAATGCCAAGGCAAATTCCCAGCTGGGTTCTCATAGGCAGGTTTACCTGGGAATTGCCCAGGAGTGCCAACCACCACTCTTCAGTGTGGGAAGTCTAGCTTATAAACCAGAGGGATTTCTTCCTCCTGTCATCCTGGGGTCCCTACCTGATTCCCAATTCCTCCATCATTACCAACCTGTTTTCCAAACACTAATTTTCACAGAGTCACAGAATTGACCAGGTTGGAAAAGATCTCTGAGAGCATTGAGTCCAAGCTAACACCTTCTAATTAACTAACCCATAGCACTAAGTGCCTCATCCAGCCTCCTTTTAAACACCTCCAGGGATGGGGACTCCACCACCTCCCCAGGCAGCTCATTCCAATGCCAATCACTCTTCCTGTGAGGAACTTCTTCCTGGCATCCAACCTGAACCTGCCCTGGCACAGCTTGAGGCTGTGTCCCCTTGTTCTGTCCTGGGTGCTTAGGAGAAGAGCCCAACCCCACCTGGCTACAGCCTCCCTTCAGGTAGCTGCAGACAGCAATGAGCTCTGCCCTGAGCCTCCTCTGCTGCAGGCTGCACACCCCCAGCTCCCTCAGCCTCTCCTCACAGGGCTGTGCTCCAGGCCCCTCCCCAGCCTTGCTGCCCTTCTCTCAACACCTTCCAGCACCTCAACATCTCTCTTGAGTTGAGAGGCCCAGAGCTGGACACAGCACTCAAGCTGTGGCCTGACAAGTGTTGAGTACAGAGGCAGAAGAACCTCTCTTGTCCTGCTGGCCACACTGCTCCTGATACAGGCCAGGATGCCATTGGCCTTCTTGGCCACCTGGGCACACTGCAGGCTCGTGTCCAGTCACTGTCAACCAGCACCCCCAGGTTCCTCTCTGCCTGGCTGCTCTCCAGCCACTGTGTCCCCAGCCTGTAGCACTGCTTGGGGTTGTTGTGGCCAACGTGCAGAGCCTGGCACTTGGACTTGTTTTCATCCTTTCCATCCCATTATACAGAGGAGGAAACTCCAAACCTGCAAATTATCTCTCCATCTGATTTCCAAGTGGTTCACAATCTCAAACTTGCCTTCCAAACACTAATTTTCATCCTTTCCATTGTGACATATGGAGGAGGAGAAGGAGGAGGAGGTGGAAACTCCAAACCCACCAAGTGTCAGGAGGCTGTGAGATTTGGCAACCCTGTTATCAAGATGTTGCTGTCAAGGCCAAATCCATAGGAATGACCTTGAAGTAAAAGCTTCTTTTCTCCCACCAGCTCTTCAAACTCTCCATCCCCTAAGACACTTTGCAGTTGGAGAAGGATGAGGGCTGTTTGGAAAGAGATTAACTTGTTCACAGCTGCCTGGGAATTAGCAAACTTCCTCCTCTTGAGGGTGGAATGCTGCATATTTCTGAGCCAGGTGGAGGATGCCATGTGAGAGGTTCTTGTAGGACCTGGAGTTGGCAGCAAGAGCAACATTTTCATGTCTGCACATACATCTGAGTTACCAGGGCTCAATAATAATTTTCTGGCAGATTAGTCCTGCCCTACAGCAGGTTTCTGTGATCACTAAAGCCAGAATGAAAGCAATGGATCTGGATTTCACACTTTATAGCCTTCCCCACTGAAGCTTTGATTTGAGAAACTGCTTTTTTCTATATCCTTTGACACCAATCAGCAATGAGTCTGACAATACACAGGTAAGCAGCAGAGTGAACTGCAGGGACAGGTGCCCAGTGGGCCAAGGGACAGTCAGAGAGTCACAGAATCACACAATGGCAACGGTTGGAAGAGACCTCTGGAGAACAGAGAGTCCAACCCCCTGTCAAAGTAGGATCTCCTAGGGCAGGCCACACAGGGACACATCCAGACAGGTCTTGAAAGCATCCACAACGTCTCTGGGCAGCCTGCTCCAGGGTTCCAGCACCTGAACAGCAAAGAAGTTTTTCTTCATGTTGAGAGTCGTAGAATCAAGGAGGTTGGAAGAGACCTCCAAGCTCAGCCAGTCCAACCTAGCACCCAGCCCTGGCCAATCAGCCAGACCATGGCACTAAGTGCCCCAGCCAGGCTTGGCTTCAACACCTCCAGGGATGGTGACTCCACCACCTCCNTTCCAGCTTAGGCCTGTTATTCCCTGTCTTACTGCTGAGCACCAATGGAAGGAGCCTGGCACCTGCATCCTGACACCCACCCCGCTGATTGTTATGAACAGTCACAAGATCCCCTCTCAGCCTTCTCTTCTCTAGACTAAGCAGCCCCAGGGCTCTCAGTCTTTCTGCACAGTAGTTCAAGTCCCCCAGTCACCCCTGTGGCTCTCTGTTGGACTCTTCTCCAGCAGGTCCCTGTCTCTCTTGAACTGGGGTGCCTAAAAGTGGACACAGCATTCCAGGTGTGGTCACACCAGAGCAGAGCAGAGCAGAACAGAGGGGCAGGAGAACCTCTCTAGACCTGCTGGCCACACTTTTCTTGATGCACCCCAGAAACTGATAACTTGGGAGAAGTGATTCACAATAATTTGGTCAACCTTTGCCAGGTTCTCTGCTCACTGCTCCCTGGGGTAGGACAAGGAGCAATGGATGGAAGTTGCAGCACAGGAGGTTCCAGCTCAACACAAGGGGACCTTCTTGAGTGTAAGGGTCCCAGAGCACTGGCACAGGCTGCCCAGAGAGGTTGTGGAGTCTCCTTCTCTGGAGCCTTTCAAAGCCTGTCTGGATGTGTTCCTGTGTGACCTGAGCTAGATTGTGTGGTCCTGCTATGGCAGAGGGGTTGGACTCAATGATCTCCTTGGGTCCCTTCCAACCCCTGACATCCTTTGATCCTGTGATCCTGTGAATCCTAATGGAGAGACCTTGCACTGCCAGCTGCAAATGTGACCTCCTTTCATCCAAGGCAAAAAAAGGAGCTGAGCTTTTCTTTCTCTCTTGCTTATTTTAACAGTGCTCACTGGTCCTAAAGCCCAGGGTCTTTACTAGGAAGTAGCTACCTTCTTGGGGGTTTTGTTGTGATTATTTTAATTGATTTGATGACACCTTTGGTTCTGTGAAAAGAAACTGAATTTTAGCCTAGTTTTTTCAAATAAGAAAACTTATGACTTAAGGACAGGGAATGTTTTGTGGAGAGAAAAAGGCAAGGAACAGCTCAGGGATGGGAAAAGATGTTTTGCATGTAAGCATTTTCAACAGTTGCAGAATGCCAAACCCTAACAAGATACTGAATTTCATAGCTGCTAAAATGCATTTTGAATCTGTTTTCATGTTACCTGATGCTGAAGAAATCAGAGAGGTGCACCCAATGCATCCAGTCTTTTTCACTAAACTTTGTCATTCATTCATCCATTTATACAAAGAATGGTTTGGCTTGGAAGGGACCTTAAAGATCATCCAGTCCCAACCCCACTGCCACGGGCAGGGACACCTCACATTAGCCCAGGATGCTCAAGGCATCATCCAGCCTGGCTTTGAACACCTCCAAGGAGGCAGCATCCACAACCTCCCTGGGCAACCTGTGCCAGTGTCTCACCACCCTCACTGGAAAGAATTGCTTCCTAATCTCCAGTCTAAGTCTGCCCTCCTAAATCTTCACTCTTAAGTCTTCAATCTTAAATCTTGAATCTTTTATCTCATCTTTAAACCATTACAGATCACAGGCTCACAGGATGTTAGGCATTGCAAAGGACCCAAGGAGATCATCAAATCCAACCTTCCTGCCAGAGCAGGACCACACAATCTAGCTCAGGGCACACAGGAAGACATCCAAACAGGCTTTGAAAGGCTCCAGAGAAGGAGACTCCACAACCTCTCTGGGGAGCCTCTGCCACCTGACACCCTAAAGAGTCCCTCCCCAGCTTTCTTTTAGCCCCCTTCAGATACTGGAAGGCCACAAGAAGGTCTCCTCAGAGCCTTCTCTTCTCCAGATTGAACAGACCCAACTCTCTGTCTGTCTACAGAGCAAATAAAATCCTATCAAATACAAGAAGAGAGAGTGAAGGAGAGACATACAAAAACCAGAGCTGTGTTTCACCACAAGTGACTGTTTCAGCCTCAGAAAGGTGGGTCTGGGTGACAGCCTGAGTGAGACATTAACCCTGCTCAGCCACCCTCTGTGGGCTTCCTTTGAACTCACCCAGTTTGGGGAGTTGCTTAAACTGGGTTTGTGTCAAGCCAGCAGAGATAACTCGATTGAGAGAAGAAAATCCAAGCAGACAGGCCAATGGTGCTGGGCTTTTTGCTACATAAATACCTGAAAGGGAATTTCCAAATTCACTATGACACAGACATAATACTGATGGAAAAGGGGAATAATCAGTTTATTTCAGTCACAAAGTCAAAACAAAAGTATATTGACAGGGAATTCATGGTATAAAGAGGCTTTAAAGCCACCAGCTGTCGGTCAGGGGGAGATTCCCTTTCCTAGCTGTGCTGCAGGCCAGATGTTGCCTTGTCCCTGGAGGGTGTGAGTCATTTTCGTGGGGTTTAAAGCCCTTGCCTTCAGACCTGCATGGAAATCAACCCTCAGCACATCTCATGGCAAGGCAGAAACTTCAGGTTGTGGAGCAGGGATGGATAAAATGAACAAGATAGAAGCCATGAGGTACAGAAACAAGGTGGAAAGTGCATTGGTTCAGTGCCACTACAGTTTATGTTGGATAAACTGTAAGGAGTGCTAGGTTGGACTGGGTGATCTTGGAGGTCTCTTCCAACCTGGTTGATTCTATGATTCTATGACTCAGGGGGTTTCTTCCTCTGTTTTTAAAGGAATGCTCAAGGAAGCCTTCTCTTGGCACACAACCAGTTGGCCCTTCCTGCATTGGAATGACATTGGAATGAGCTGCCCAGGGAGGTGGTGGAGTCACCAACCCTGGATGCATTTAAAGGTCATTTGGATGTGGTGCTTGGGGCTGTCGTTTAGGGGCTACTTTACCTTGTAGAGTAGGGATCTGGGTTGGACTTGGATGTCCTGAGGGGCTTTGCCAACCTGAATGTCTCTGTGACCCTGTGAAGCATTAATGTATCTCCTGGCAGCTTCCTGAGCAGGTTTTAGAATCGTAGAATCTAAATGGTTTAGGTTGGAAGGGACCCCAAAGATCAACCAGCTCCAACCCCCTGCCATAGGCAGGGACACCTCCCACTAGAGCAGGCTGCTCAAGGCCTCATCCAGCCTGGCCTTAAACACCTCCAGGGAGGGAGCAGCCACAACCTCCCTGGGCAACCTGTGCCAGTGTCTCACCACCCTCACTGTAAGGAACCCTTTCTTAACATCCAGTCTAAATCTCCCCTTTGCAAGTTTAAACCCATTCCTCCTCCTATCATTACAAGACCTTACAGAAGAGCTTTCAGACCCTCCTGCAGTACAGTGCAATTCATTACCTGCCTCTCTCCAAGCAGTCTGCCAACAGTACTCTTCTATATTTTTTGAAGCAAAACTTAGAATCAAGCAGGTTGGAAGAGAGCTCCAAGCTCAGCCAGTCCAACCTAGCACCCAGCCCTGGCCAATCAACCAGACCATGGCACTAAGTGCCTCACCCAGGCTTGGCTTCAACACCTCCAGGGATGGTGACTCCACCACCTCCCTGGGCAGCCCATTCCAATGCAAATCACTCTCTGTACCAACAACTTCCTCCTAACATCCAGCCTAGACCTGCCCTGGCACAACTTGAGGCTGTGTCCCCTTGTTCTGTTGCTGCTTGCCTGGCAGAAGAGACCAACCCCACCTGGCTACAGCCTCCCTTCAGGTAGCTGCAGACAGCAATGAGCTCTGCCCTGAGCCTCCTCTTCTGCAGGCTGCACACCCCCAGCTCCCTCAGCCTCTCACTGCTTATCAGCCTCTCCAGCTGCTTATCACTGAAAACGAAGATGATTCACCAAGCTTTGACTTCTGATTTCCCAAGCACTCGACACGTTTCTGGCTTCACAAAGAGGATGACTCAGGTTTGCTCTGGTTTGTTTTGAAGTTGA
The DNA here is from genome assembly GCA_013400475.1 of Tricholaema leucomelas. Taxonomy (NCBI): domain Eukaryota; kingdom Metazoa; phylum Chordata; class Aves; order Piciformes; family Lybiidae; genus Tricholaema lacrymosa; species Tricholaema leucomelas. The sequence goes on from WAAF01019545.1 coordinate 13,430, forward strand.
GAAAAAAAAAAGGAGCAGTGGAGAAAGAAATTGTGGCCTCAGCAACAAAAATATCAACAGAAATACTGCATTTTGGGAAAGAAAAAACAAAAGTCAAGCGAATGACAGCAAATACCTGCAGGAGAGGGGGGAGGTGAGGGGGTGGAAAATAGGTGTGTGCTCCAGAAATACACCTCTGACTGGCACCATGGAGCTTTGGGAGTGGGATGGTTTGGTGGTGCCTTCACGTTTCACAAGGTGTCAGCAAGTAGCTGATGCTTTGCTGCGTGCAGCTACCACTACCACTTCATGATGTGACAATCTGAGAGGTGAAACAGCTTTTGTGTTTTCAAATGCATTAAGAGCAGCTGCAGCTTACTGCTGATGGATCAGAGAATAGAAGCATAGAATGGTCTAGGTTGGAAGGGACCTCAAAGCTCAGCCAGTTCCAACCCCCTGCCATAGGCAGGGACACCTCTCACTAGAACAGGTCGCTCAAGGCCTCATCTAACCTGGTGCTGAACACTTCCAGTGAGAGCATAAACAACCTCTCTGGACAACCTGTGTCTCTTTGGTTATAGAATCATAGAATCAAGCAGGTTGGAAGAGACCTCCAGGCTCATCCAGTCCAACCTAGCACCCAGCCCTGTCCATTCAACTAGACCATGGCACTAAGTGTCTCATCCAGTCCCATCTTCAACACCTCCAGGGATGGTGACTCCACCACCACCCTGGGCAGCCCCTTCCAATGGCAGTTTGGTTAAGCTAGAGCCAATTAATGGTCACACAGACAGGAGATGCTGCTCTGGAAGAGAAAAATTAGGATAAAAGAGATTTAAATTCTGTTAAAGCACATCATAGACCAGCAGCAAGTGTCCCTCAGAACCACAGGGCTTGGAATGGATCTGAGATCAACCACCCTGCCTAAATAAGGTCACCTGGGAATGCATGCAGATGGGTCTTGGAAATCTCCAGAGGAGACTCCACAACCTCTCTGGGCAGCCTGCTCCAGGCCTCCAGCACCCTCGCAGGAGAGAAGTTTCTCTTCATGCTGTGGTGGAGTTCCCTGTGTTCCAGTCTGTGTCCATTGCCCCTTGCCTTATCACAGGACACCACTGAAAAGAGCCTGGCCCCTTGATACCCACCCTGCAGGTATTTGTAGACATTATAATGAGACCTCCTCTCAGTCCTCTTTATAGGCTGAACAGCCCCAGGGCTCTCAGCCTTTCCTCATCAGACAGATGTTCCTGTCCCTTCATCATCCTCATGGCCTCCTTTGGGCTCTGTCCAGTATTTCCCTGTCCTTCTTGAGCTGGGGAGCCCAGTACTGGACACAGTACTCCAGGTGTAGCCTCACCAGGGCAGACTAGAGTGGGAGAAGAGCCTCCCTTGACCTGCTGGACCTTGTATCAGGAAGTAATAAACCCATGAGAAATTCTATTTACACAGGAGTGAAATGAGATGAAATTAGCATTTTGAAGTGACAGTTCTGAACTGCTAAGAAAGCTCACCTCAAATCTGCATGTCCCTGGGGGGGGTGGGGTGGGGTTGGAGAAGGACTTCTAGCACATGGTTGTTCCCTAAGTGAATTTTCCAGGAGGCTCAGGCATTATTTGCCTGCTGGTTCTGTAGTGCCAATATGGATTTCACAGACTGATTGTGGAAATAGTTTGCCACAGAATCATGGAATCATGGTAGGAAAACACCTCTGAGATCATCCAGTCCAACTATCCACCCAGTCCAACCAGCCACCCAACAGCACCATGGCCACTAAACCATGTCCCAGAGTGCCACGGCCATGGGTTTCATGAACACCTCCAGGGGTGGGGACTCCACCACCTCCCTGGGCAGCCTCTTCCAATCCCTTGGGAAATATTTTTTTTTCCTCATCTCCAACCTAAACCTCCACTGGCACAATTTCAGGTCATTTTATTTCATTCTATCACCTGAGAGGTAGAATAGAATAGAATCAACCAGGTTGGAAGAGACCTCCAAGCTCATCCAGTCCAACCTAGCACTCAGCCCTATCCAGTCAACCAGACCATGGCACTAAGTGCCCCAGCCAGGCTTGGCTTCAACACCTCCAGGCATGGCAACTCCACCACCTCCCTGGGCAGCCCATTCCAATGCCAGTCACTCTCTCTGCCAACAACTTCCTCCTCACATCCAGCCTAGACCTCCCCTGGCACAGCTTGAGACTGTGTCCCCTTCTTCTGTTGCTGCTTGCCTGGCAGCAGAGCCCAACCCCACCTGGCTACAGCCTCCCTGCAGGGAGCTGCAGACAGCAATGAGCTCTGCCCTGAGCCTCCTCTGCTGCAGGCTGCACACCCCCAGCTCCCTCAGCCTCTCCTCACAGGGCTGTGCTCCAGGCCCCTCCCCAGCCTTGCTGCCCTTCTCCAAACACCTTCCAGCACCTCAACATCTCTCTGCAATGGAGGAGCCCAGAACTGGACACAGCACTCAAGGGGTGGCCTGAGCAGTGCTGAGCACAGGGGCAGAAGAACCTCCCTTGTCCTGCTGCCCACACTGCTCCTGAGCCAGCCCAGGATGCCATTGGCTCTGCTGCCCACCTGGGCACTGCTGCCTCCTCTTCAGCTCCTCTCTCCCAGCACCCCCAGCTCCCTCTCTGCCTGGCTGCTCTCAGCCACTCTGTCCCCAGCCTGTAGTGCTGCTTGGGGTTGTTGTGGCCAAAGTGCAGAACCCTGCCCTTGGCCTTGTTCAGTCTCATCCCATTGGCCTCTGCCCACCCATCCAGCCTGTCCAGGTCCCTCTGCAGGGCTCTCCTACCCTCCAACAGCTCCAGAGCTGCTCCTAGCTTGGTGTCATCTGCAAACTTAATGATGCTGGACTCAATCCTCTCGTCCAGGTCATCAATAAAGACATTGAACAGGACTGGGCCCAGCACTGATGCCAGGGGACCTGATAGAAGGGAAAAGGGATCAGCCCCCACCTCACTCCAGCCTCCTTTCGGGTTGTGCTCAGAGAACACAGTAAGACATTTTAAGGACACTTCTGTTGGGCTTAGACTAACAATAACAGGGTAGATGGAGACAAAGCTGTTTGCTGAAGGTGCTGTGGTGCCAGCCTTAGGGTTAACCAAGAAGGTTGTTTTAAGCACTGTGCTTTCAAAATCTTTCCTAGGTGCCTAGACTGGATCCTGGGGAGAAAATGAGTTTAATGGATTTTCTTTGCTCCTTGGCTTTTGGGGCTTTAGTTCCCAGTGATGCTTCATGATGAAACACCTGCCAAGGAAACACCAAAGCAGGAAGGCTTAGGAGGCTGTAAGTGAAATAACCACTTAGGGGTGCAATAGGAGAAGTAGCCTGTGCTAGTCTGAGGGAGAATGAGGCTGTGGAGAGCTTTAGCACAATAGTTGGATTGTCAAAGAGCATGGCCCTGCTTGCCAGGAGCAAGACCAGGGGCCAGGGGGGGAGAAAGAGTAGCTTAATAAAAGAAGTGAGGAAAGGCTTGAAAGTATTTGGTTGCATGGTTACAAGCATAAACCAACAGGCTGGGCCATGGGGTAGGTGGTTTTGGTTTTGCTTTTTAACCCAGCATGCCAATTCTGGGGCACAGGAACTGATCTCCAGGTGTGTCTCTGTGTCAAGGCAATGCCAAGCACCAATCCAGGCTGGGCAGGGACTGGCTGGAGAGCAGCCCTGAGGAGAGGGACTTGGGGGTGCTGCTGGACAAGAGACTCAGCAGGAGCCAGCAGTGTGCACTTGCAGCCCAGAAAGCCAACCATAGCCTGGGCTGCAGCAGCAGAAGTGTGGCCAGCAGGGCCAGGGAGGTGATTCTCCCCCTCTGCTCTGCTCTGGTGAGACCCCACCTGGAGTACTGCATCCAGTTCTGGAGGCCCTGGGACAAGAGGGCTGTGGAGATGCTGGAGTGTGTCCAGAGCAGGGCCAGGAGGATGCTCAGAGGGCTGCAGCAGCTCTGCTGTGAGCACAGACTGAAAGAGTTGGGGCTGTGCAGGCTGGAGAAGAGGAGGCTCCCAGGGGACCTTCTTGTGGCCTTCCAGGATCTGAAGGGGGCTACAAAAAAGCTGGGGAGGGACTTTTTAGGCTCTCAGGGAGTGACAGGACTGGGGGGGAATGGAGCAGAGCTGAAGGTGGGGAGATTCAGGCTGGATGTGAGGAGGAAGTTGTTGAGCATGAGAGTGGTGAGAGGCTGGAATGGGTTGCCCAGGGAGGTGGTTGAGGCCCCATGGCTGGAGGTGTTTAAGGCCAGGCTGGCTGAGGCTGTGTGCAGCCTGCTCTAGGGTAGGGTGTCCCTGGGCATGGCAGGGGGGTTGGAACTGGCTGCTCCTTGTAGTCCCTTCCAACCCTGACTGATTGTGTGATTCTGTGTGGAAGAGGAAGGATAATCCAGTCTAGAGCTGCAGCATCAGTGGGGCAGGTGTGCTATTGGTGTCCTGTGAGTATGACATCTTCCCTACTGAACTGACAGCTGGAATAAACCCCATTGTCCAAGAGGAGACAGGACCTCTATTAGAACCCTGAGTCTAAGGGGAGAACTCTGTCTCTGCTTGTATGGAGCTGTTGGCAAGGTAGAACTCTTGGTTAGTGGCAGGCAGGGTGGGGTGGATGTGAGTTTAAGGTTATTGTGCCAACTTGCATTAGAAAAGCTTGTGCAACTCTGGCAGTTTGGGAATGCAGTTTGATCACCTGGTCTAGCTGGAGACTTTGAACAATAGGATTTGCACTTCTGGGATGGAACTGGCAAGGCTAAACCTTATCTTTGGGAATTGTAGACAGGTGGTGCCACAGACAGCTCCGGATGTGCGCACACGGAGAGGCACACAGGTTATCTATCCAGGTCTGCACCTTATGCAGGTGTCTCCCCAGTGATGGGTGTCTGCAGCACTCTCAACCACCTCCCTTGCTGCTCTCTGAATTCCCCCTGGCTGCTGAGGTGCTTCCAATTGATGTGTGTAATATGGATGCTCCATATACATTTTTCCCCTCCAACCTGACTGCGAGTCCTTCATGTCCTTTACACTTACTATTAGTCTACAGGGCTCCATATTCATCTCCCAGTCTGTCAACACAGTTCACCTCCTGCAATCAGAAAATGGTGATTAAATGAACATCCAAGTACAGAAGCTGTCAACCTGGTGTTCATCTTTTTTCTTTTGGTTGTTTTTAAAGTTAAACAAACAACAACAACAAAAAAAAATAGATGAAAAAGCAACCACTGAACAGACCCAAATGTTCAATTACCTTTTGCACTCGTGGCTCTGAGAAGCTCTTCTAAAAAGAATGATGAAAAAAGAAAGTGTCTTCATCTCTTGGTTGGTCAGAGGGCTGCAGCAGCTCTGCTGTGAGCACAGACTGAAAGAGTTGGGGCTGTGCAGGCTGCAGAAGAGGAGGCTCCCAGGTGACCTTCTTGTGGCCTTCCAGGATATGAAGTGGGCTACAAAAATCCTGGGGAGGAACTTTTTAGGCTGTCAGGGAGTGCCAGGGCTGGGGGGAATGGAGCAAAGCTGGAGGTGGGGAGAGTCAGCCTGGAGGTGAGGAGGAAGTTAGAATAGAATAGAATCAATCAGGTTGGAAGAGACCTCCAAGATCATCCAGTCCAACCTATCACCCAGCCCTGTCCAGTCAACTAAACCATGGCACTAAGTGCCTCATCCAGGCTTTTCCTGAACACCCACATGAGAGTGGTGAGAGGCTGGAATGGGTTGCCCAGAGAGGTGGTTGAGGCCCCATGGCTGGAGGTGTTTCAGGCCAGGCTGGCTGAGGCTGTGGGCAACCTGCTCTAGGGTAGGGTGTCCCTGGGCATAGCAGGGGGGTTGGAACTGGCTGCTCCTTGTAGTCCCTTCCAACCTTGACTGATTCTATGATCTCTTCTACAGTCTTAAGACAGATTCAAATTGAAAGGTCAATGCCAGTTACAGCATTTTTAGCATTTAAGGGAGCAAGGCTCCAAAAAAGACCTCTTCAGAACAGGTGTATGCTGCATGCCCTGCTGTTGTCTGTTTTCTAGGCTGGGATGTTTCAGCTCCTAAAAGGAGCTTGTCTGGGGTATCTCGAGTTTAACCACAAGGGCTTGCTGCTTTTAGCTGTTTCACTGTCTGGTCCTTCTCGTTGCAAATACTTCTGAGGCTTTATTTCAGGACTGGGTTACAGTTAGCATATGACAGGGGGGGGGAAATAAAAGATATTTATATCCTTTTTATGTGCATAGGAAAAAATCCTCTCAAATATATATATATATATATGCCATTGACTTAAGAGGGAACATAACCTCCTCTCCAACTACCGAGTGAGCGCAACTTCAGTGCATGCAACAACTCTGACCTCTGTGTAATTACTCCAGGCTTACATCAATACAGCAGTGCTGGGTTCCGTTTCAATTATTTTCTGGGAGTGGCAGGCTCTCCTCCTGGAATGCTTTATTTGTTTCCAATTGGCCTAATTTGCTCACCTATTGGAGCATTCCTTCTCTGGGATCTCGTATATGCCTGGACAGAGAGAGCTGCGGCTGCCCTGGATGGGACAAACCCTGATAGCAGACGGTGGGGGGCGGGAGGGATGGACGAGGAGTTGGGTTGGACAAGGGGCTCGGTGCTGTCGAGCAGCGGCATTGCCCCCGCTAGGTACCCGCCAGGGCTGGAGCCCAGCGCTGAGCGGTTGCCTGTGGATGAGCGAGCAGCAAATGTGGTGGCTGAGGCCAGCAGCTCCGCAATTAGGGCTCTGATTTCAGGTGTAGCCAGCAGCAGTTATGAATATTTATTTCAACCTGACACATAAAAGAAATCGCCCTGCTGGGCGGCGCGGGGAGGTTCGGGGGGCTGTTGGGTTTGGGTAGCGCAAGTGCTACCGGAGGGGAGACAGTGAGGGGCCACCCTCTCCTCTCCCGTCCCGTCTTGTGCCCCCCTGGCCGAGCCCAGCCCGGCAAAGGTCCCTTCAAGGGGATGGAAGTGTGAGGAGTGTTGCAGCGGGGCTGCTGCCAGCCTCGGATCCTTCGCCGGCGGCACAGGGCTAAGGAGGGCGAGGGGCCGAGGCTCCGCACCCGCTGTTCGCGAACCCCCCTCCGCCAAAACCTCCTTGGGTCCGGCTCTGTCCCTGCCGCGTTCTCTGCCGTGGGCTGCGGGAGTCCCCGCGGGCTTTGTCCCGTCGTTGGAGAGGGCAGCTGAGGAAAAAGCAGTGCAGCAGCGGCACGGGTGGCCAAAGACTCCCCCCGGCAGCCCTCAAATCTGCCCTCCCAGCGAGCCTAGAGAGCGGCCCGGCTCGCCCATCACCCCCCGAGTCCTTCTTCCTCCCTCCCCGCAACCAACCAACCTCGCCGGGGCTCCCGCAAGCCAAGCGAGCATCGCTGCTTCCAACCGGCTTTTCCCGGGCGGATTCCGAGCCTCACGGATACAAAATCCCAGGGAACATCCATCTCCTCCCGAACCCCTCCATCGAAAAGCGCCCGGCTAAAGGTGCGATGCCACTGTGGTCCCTTATCCCCAGCATCATCCATCCCATCGAGGGCAGAGCCGGGCGAGCCCAACTCGAGCTGATTTTTATTTGTGTGTTTTGTTGGTTTGGTTTCTTCTTCTTTTATTTTCCCCCCCTGTTTTCGATCGGTTTGGGGTTTGTTTGTGTTGTGATTTGTTCTTTCTCTTTTCTTCTTTTCGTTTATTTTTTTCCCCATATGTTTTTAAGTTGCTGCCAAATGAGAAATTTGAGAGGGTTGAGAAGGTGCGAGGCTTGCTTCAGTCCGAATGATCTTTTTTCGGGGATGGGGAGGCGGGACAGACGCTGAGGGATGAGGGGGGAAACCTCCTGGCCAGGGCGTTCGCCCCGGCCCGACGATTCCCCCCCCCACCCCCCGCCACCCTCAGCTCCCATCCCCGTTGCTCGACGGGACGGACCCGAGGTGAGCATCAGGCGCTGTAAGTACCTCTCCGTTCCCCACCTAACCCCTTTTTAGCGCAGCTCAGCCTCCTCCCCATCCCCTCCCAACCCCTCCTGTTTCTTTCCCCATCCCTTCCGCTGGGTGCGCGGTTCCTTTAAGAGCCCGGGCTTTGCCTCCCGGTAGCTGAAGGTCATTAAAACACAAAAGCTCTCCAGCTTCTGCGGTCCAATATAGCGCATGCGCCCAGCCCCAGGACTGGCAGGGAGACGGCAATATGGCGAGAATGCCTGGCAGCGGCGGCGGAGGAGAGTGGAGCGGCGGCGGAGGGGGAGGCGGAGGAAGCGGCGGTGGCAACGGCAATGGCAACAGCAAGACCGGGGACCGACCGCCCGGTCGTTGCGTTGCCCCCCGCCCGCCTCGTTATTGCAGCGCTGGAGAGGAGGAGGAGGGCGAGGAGGAGGATGAGATTCAGGAGGTGCAGATAACGGGGGACGAGGAGGAGGAGGAGGACGGAGCCGATGGGGGGCTGCTGCTGGACGAGGAGGAGGAGGAGGAGGAGGAGGAAGAGGAGATGGGTCTGGAGTGGGACGGCGAGGAGGAGACCCAAGCGCTGCCGCCAGCCCCGGGCCGTACACCAGGCGGGAGCGGTAGCGGCGTCGGGGCGGCCCCGGGGGGAGCCGCGGTGGTTGCCCCGGGGGGAGGTGGAGGAGGTGGCCCCGGGGGGGCGGCGGAGGACGCGGAGCTGGAAGCGGCCCTGCTGCTGCAGCGGCCGGAGCGGGCGCGGCTGAGCGAGAACACGCGGCTGGCCACCCGCTATGCCGTGCGCATCTTCCGCGAGTACCTGAGCGAGAAGGCGCAGAGCCCCGACTTCGAGACCATGGACAAGGGAGCGCTCTGCCGCGTCCTGCGCTCCTTCTACGCCGAGGCGCGCTCCAAGAGCGGACAGCTCTACTCCAAGTCCTCCCTCATCAGCATCCGCAGCTCCCTCAACCGCTACCTCAACGAGCCGCCCTACTGCCGCACCCTCGACCTCACCAAGGACCCCGAGCTCCGCGCTGCCAACCTCACCTTGGCCGCCGTCATCCGCAAGCTGGAGGAGCAGGGCGCGGGGCCGGTGGTGCAGAAGCAGGCCATCACCCGCGCCGACCTCCGCAAGCTCTACACCTGCAGCGTCTTCAGCACCCAGAGCCCCTTTGGGCTCCTCAACAAGGTCTGGTTCGAGACCTGCATGTACTTCTGCACCCGGGGCCGGGAGAACCAGCGGGAGCTGGAGGAGGACTCCTTTGGGCTGGCTGTGGATGAGGATGGACGCAAGTTTGTCTACTTCAAGGCGCTGGGGCCCTACCACAAGTCGCGCTCGTCCTCCTGGAGCAAGAAGCGGGCGGAGAGCAGCGATGAGGAGAACCTACCCCGCATGTATGAGACTGGCACCGAGTTCTGCCCCTACGCCAGCTTTGTCAAGTACCTCTCCAAGCGCAACCCTCTCTGCAAGGCCTTCTTCCAGCGCCCACGGGACCACTGCAGCGAGGGTGACATCACCTGGTACGAGAACAAGGCCATTGGCAAGAACCTCTTGGGCACCCGCATGCAGATGCTCTCCAAGGCAGCCAAGCTCTCCAAGACCTACACCAACCACTGCATCGGTGCCGTCTCCATCGCCACCCTCAACAGCATCGCCGGCATCGGCACCAAGCTGGGAGGGCCACAGCCGCCACACCACCACCCCTCTCCCCACCACCACCACCACCACCTCCTCCACCACCCCGCTGGCGGGGGCTGCTACACCCCTGCCGCCCTCAACGGCGGGCCACGGCCACGGCTGCCCGCCGCCAACCCCTACGTGCTGCCCAAAGACGGTGACGCCGTGCCGGTGAAGGCAGAAGCGGCCGCAGTAGCCCCGGCCAAGCGAGCCCTCTATGAGGCGGTGTTCCCGGCAGGGGCCGCGGCCGGTGGTGATGCTTGTGGGCCTTCTGCCTCCCCCAAAAGACTCTGCCGCCGCCCCGCCGAGCCCCTGGACACTGCCGTGCCCGCCGTGGTGGTGGTCTCAGTGAAACACGACCCCCTGCCTCACCTCCTCCCCGAAGCCAATGGGCACAGAAGCACCACCTCACCCACAGTAGTTTCACCTGCTATTGTTTCCCCCACACAGGTAACCGGAAAAAGAGAGAGAAAAAAAAAGAGAAAAAAAAGAAAAAGAGGGGCAGCTCCACACCCTGTCCCACAGAGCCCCCACTGCACCCCTTCTTTCTTCCCCATCTCCCCCAGAGCTGGGCACCAACGCACACTGCCAGCCCCCAGGCTTGACTCCCGGGGATGACTCCCACTGTTCAGGCACCCAACGAGGCCCAGCTTCCTTACCCCCGCTTTCCTCAGCTTCCCTTCCCCGCCAGTCTGGTGGCTGCTCACTGCGGGTTGGAGTGGCGAGGTGCCTGGGTGCTGCCGGGTGCTGCCACACTCCCCTTGGGTAGCAGCATCTGCAGCTCCGGCCCTGTGGGGCTCTGTCTTTTCCCTCCTTTTTTTTATTCCTCTTTTCCTTCCCCCCCCTCCTTTTTTTTCTTTCTTTCTCCTTTTCTTTTTTTTTTTTCCTACTTTTTTTCTCCATTTTTTTCTTTCTCCTTTTTTCTCTCCTTTTTTTCTTTCTTTTTTCTTTTTTTTATTCCTCCTTTTTTCTCCTTTTTCTTTCTCCTTTTTTTCCTTTCTCCTTTTTTTTCTTTCTCCTTTTTTTCTTTCTTTTTTCTTTCTCCATTTTTTCTTACTCTGTTTCTTTCTCCATTTTTTCCTTTCTCTTTTTTTTTCTCTCCCCCCCTTTTTTCTTTCTCTTTTTTCCTTTCTCTTTTTCCTTTCTCTTTTTCCTTTCTCTTTTTCCTTTCTCTTTT
>WAAF01019546.1:0-27163 GCA_013400475.1 Tricholaema leucomelas
GCTCAGGGCAGACCTCATTGCTCTCTGCGACTACCTGAAAGGAGATGGTGGCCAGGTGGGGTTGGTCTCTTCTGCCAGGCAATCAGCAACAGAAGAAGGGGACAAAGTCTCAAGCTGTGCCACGGAAGGTCTGAGCTGGATGTTAGGAGGAAGTTGTTGTCAGAGAGAGTGATTGGCATTGGAATGGGCTGCCCAGGGAGGTGGTGGAGTCACCATCCCTGGAGGTGTTTAAGAGGGGGCGGGATGAGGCACTTGGGGCCATGGGTTATTAGAACAGTGAGGTGCTAGGTTGGACTCGATGGTCTTAGAGGTCTTTTCCAACCTGCTTAATTCTTTGATTCTGTGGCTCAGGACCACTACAGCATCCTACTGACAACAAATTCTCTTGTGAGACAGTCATTGCATGCTAAGTCTCGCCTCTGATGTTGCACCAAAAGTGGGATTAGTTCTTCATGCTATTCTGAACACCTTGCTGCTCCATCTTGATTCCTCAGCCACCTCCTGCTTCCTCCTTGCTTTTTAACATCAACGAGAAAAGCACAAAGTAAAACTCAATCATCTCAGTTTCTATCTTCCCGTAACAAAAGGAGAAGAGTAAGTTGCTCAGTGTGCAGTGCCTCTGAGGAAACTACTTTCCTTGGCATCCACTTGGGCCTCCTATTTGGAGTATTTAAAAAGTCAATAGAAGAATTCACCAGAAGTGGATTTTTTTATGTCTGCATACTTTTTCCTCTCTACACACTACCTCTTGGTGGCCAACAAAGGACACACAGTGAGGTGAAGGAGAGGGAGTCATTTAGTTGAAGGTACTTGGACCTGTATAGCACACAAGAGAAAATTAATACTGAGTATTTAGGAGAGATATGGAGGGGTGAATGTTATACCTTCCTCTAGGTTTGACCTTAGCACCACATCATCAATAGCTTTAGTTACATTCAGACAATAACTCATACAGCTATAGGCAAGTACTAAAGGTAATAGGCCCAGAAAATAACATTTCAGGTAAATATTTACAGAAAGAATCACAGAATCAACCAGGTTGAAAGAGACCTCCAAGATCAGCCAGTCCAATTTAGCACCAACTTTTCCAACCAACCAGACCATGGCACTAACTGCCCCAGCCAGGCTTTGCTTCAACACCTCCAGCCACGTCGACTCCCCCACCTTCCTGGGCAGCCCATTCCAGTAGCCAATGACTCTCTCACTGAAGAACTTTCTCCTCACCTCAAGCCTAAACTTCCCCTGGCACAGCTTGAGGCTGTGTCCTCTTGTTCTGGTGCTGGCCGAATGAGAGAAGAGAGCAACCTCCTCCTGGCCACAACCACCCCTCAGGTAGTTGCAGACAGCAATAAGGTCTGCCCTGAGCCTCCTCTTCTCCAGGCTAAACAATCCCAGCTCCCTCAGCCTCTCCTCGTAGGGCTGTGCTCGAGGCCTCTCCCCAGCCCCGTTGCCCTTCTCTGGACACCTTCCAGCACCTCAACATCTCTCTTGAATTGAGGAGCCCAGAACTGGACACAGATGGAGGTCAATTAAAAAGTAGGCTCTGCAGTTGACATAAATTTGACCTTCACAGTTCCAGTCTCACAGTCTCACAGCATCATCAGGGTTGGAAGAGACCTNCAAATTCTTTATAAAACCCCCAAAGTCTCTGAAAGGTATCATCAATGTTTGCATTTCTTTGCACTGTATAAAGTGTCAGGGACAGGACATTCGCATTCCAGATCAGTCCTTTCACACCATATGCAGCCCAACCAACTAGCAGTGAGGAGCCTTCGTGCAAGAATAGAGACTTTCTTACTCATGTGTCCCCCTTTATAAAGGCAAATCATAGAATCATCGAATGCTTTAGGTTGGAAGGGACCTCAAGGATCATCCAGTTCCAAACCCCTGCCATAGGCAGAGACATCTCCTACTAGAACAGGTCTCTCAAGGCCTCATCCAACCTGGCCTTGAATACCTCCAGGGAGGGAGTAGCCACAATCTCCCTGGGCAACCTGTGCCAGTGTCTCACCACCCTCATTGCACAGAACCCTTTCCTAACATCCAGTTTCAATCTCCCCTCTGCCAGTTCAAACCCATTCCCCCTCATCCTGTCATTACAAGACCTTGTCAATAGTCCCTCCCCAGCCCTTCTGTAGGCTCACTTCAGATACTGGAAGGCCACTATAAGATCTCCTGGAAGCCTTCTCTTCTCCAGGCTGAGTCTTCTCACAAATTACAGGGAGAGAAAAAGAAGGCCAGAATTTTAGTACAGTGTTCCCCTTGTGTTTTAGATTTCTACAAAAGGTCTGTTCCAACTAGTTAATTCTGTGATTGGCATTGGAATGGGCTGCCCAGGGAGATGGTGGAGTTGCCATCCCTGGAGGTGTTCAAGAAAAGACTGGATGGACTGGATGGGGCACTGAGTGCCATAGTCTAGTTGATTGGGTATGGATGGGTGACAGGTTGGGATGGATGAGCTTAGAGGTCTCTTCCAACCAGGCTGATTCTGTGGTTCTATGAAAAAGATCTGTTTTGCTTGCTCTCTCCTCTTCAGGTTGTCTTTGTCCTGCATACATGTGTTGCACAGCCACAGTTTTAATCTTCAGACTGCCATTTCCACATGTTGCCATTATACACTTAGGGGTAAGACCCCCAGAGGTAGTAAAAACTAATCTGGATGATATAAAAATACATTGAAAAATCTGTGTCAAGGAGCCTTGAAATCCTGAGACTTCAGCACCATCTGGTTCTCTCACCAGCTAATGTGTTAGGTGAGCGAAGCAGGTCTGCGGAATCAGGGCACTTAGAGCTGGTGCGTGCCACACGCTGAGCAAGTCCTGCCCTTCAGGAGCAGGCTGCTTTGTGAGAACCCAAGTTTGAGAGGTTGGGCATAATTAATTTTTCTGCTGCAATTAATTTGAGCCTAAACAATAGAATACAGCGGCAGACCCAGGCTGCAGCTGGCTCCTGAGGACATCTTTGCTCTGAAATGTAATACGCCTGAAGAGAGAAAGAGTTAACCTTAGCCTTTGTTCTTGATGAGGATGTAAATATTTAATGGGGGAGAAGGCAGAATTACATTTTCGAGCCTACCTACTGAATAGAGCTGTCTAAGTGGCTCTTATTACTGATGTCTTTGTTAAATCTGCTCTTCAGAAACTCTTCAGATGATTCCCTCCCCCTCCCCACCCCCCGTGCCAACAGCCGCTAAAGAGAACATTACTGAAGCGCTTCATGTTATTGTTAATTTTTCATTAGGGTTTATTATCTTAAATTGGTACAGTGCTCACACCCCCCAGGCTTTATTAACCTAAACTCCTAACGGCACCATTTCTGATGAGCTTTTTCTTTGTTTGCCAGGGTTTTGTTTATTTTTTAGCCTTATCCAAGCTCATAAACAATGAGAGATTCTCTCAGTAGATCTTGTGCAGCCTACTCCTGAAATACCTGAGCTTTGTGGTGAAAGACTATTGAGATGTTAAGGCTGCTTTCATCCAGCCTACTGTTTCTGTTGAAAGACATTGTTTACACCCAGTCTATACTCAGCATTGCAGTTTGTGCTTTCACTGGTTTATGTGGCGCCTGACGGAAAGGAAGAAGGACATGGAGATGGAGCTCTGCTGGCATTCACCACTCTTTTATCACACAGATAATCATAGAATCATAGAATCAAGCAGGTTAGAAGAGACCTCCAAGCTCATCCAGTCCAACCTAGCACCCAGCCCTATCCAGTCAACCAGACCATGGCACTAAGTGCCTCATCCAGGCTTTGCTTGAACACCTCCAGGGACACTGACTCCACCGGACACTGACTCCCCGGGCAGCCCATTCCAATTCCAGCAATTCCACCACCTCCCTGGGCAGCCCATTCCAATGCCAGTCACTCTCTCTGGGAAGAACTTCCTCCTAACATCCAGCCTAGACCTCCCCTGGCACAGGAGATGTGCTCCAGGCCCCTGACCATCTTTGTCACCCTTCTCTGGACATGTTCCAGTATCTCAACATCTCTCTTGAACTGAGCAGCCCAGAAGTGGACACAGCACTCAAGATGTGGCTTGACCAGTGCTGAGCACAGGGGCAGAAGAACCTCCCTTGTCCTACTGGCTACACTGTTCCTGATCACTGTTCCTGATCTCCTCTTTATAAATGAACAGCCTATACTGTTCAGGCCTCTTCTCCTCTGCCTTCCCCCTTCCCAACTTGGACTCCCTCATCTCAGCTTTGCGAGCGAGTGGGGCTGGAGCCAGCAAGAAGAATTTTTAGCTGTGTCACTCAGGCTCAGTGTGGGCAGGAGGATAGAGAGGCATGGTGGGTGGAGGGCATTTGAGGCCTGGGGTTTTGGGCCAGGTTAGCAGGTTTGGGGGGAGGTTGTAAGAAGTTTAGGTTTAATGATGTTCTGAAGGGCCTGAAGGGCAAGACTTGGCTCAGCATGTGGCATGCTCCAGCTCTAAGTGCTCTGATTCTGCAGACCTGTTCCACTCACCTAACACATTAGCCAGTGAGAGAACCAGATGGTGCTGAAGTCTCAGGATTTCAAGGCATCTTGAGACAGAGTAGAGGCCTGGGAAAGGGTTGCCTATGGATCTGTGTCTTTTGGATGTTGTGAACAATATGTAATTTATTTTGATTTCAGTAAAGCATTTGGCAGTGTCTGCCACAGCATCCTTCTGGCTAAACTGAGGCAGTGTGGTCTGAATGATCAGGTAGTGAGATGGATTGGGAATTGGTTGAAGGAAAGAAGACAGAGAATTGTGGTCAATCAAATGTGGTCCAGTTGCAGGCTTGTAACTAGTGGGGTTCCACAGAGATCAGTACTGGGACCAGTTCTGTTCAATATATTCATCAACGACCTGGGGCACAGAGAGCTCTGCCAGCAAGTTTGCTGATGGCACAAACTGGGTGGAGTGGCTGCCACAGCAGAAGGCTGTGCTGCTGTTCAGCCAGACTTGGACAGGCTGAGAGTTGGGCAAGGAGAAACTGAATGAAATTCAGCAAGGGCAAGTGTAGAGTCTGGCACCTGGGAAAGAACAACCCTAGGTATCAGGATAGGTTGGGACTGATCTGTTGGAAGGCAGCGAAGGGGAAAAGGATCTGGAGGTCCTGATTCATGGAAGGTTGACCATGAGCCAGCAATGTGCTCTTGTGGCCATGAGGACCACTGCCATTCTGGAGTGGATTAGAAGTGCTGTGGTTAGTAGATCAAGAGAGGTTCTCCTGCCCCTCTGCTCTGCTGAGGCTGCTTCTGAAGTACTGTGTCCAGTTCTGGGCTCCCCAGTTCAAGAGGGACACAGAACTGCTTGAGAGAGTCCAGCACATAGCCACAAAGATGCTGAAGGGAATGGAACAGCTCTGTTAGGAGCAGAGCCTGAGGGAGCTGGGGCTGTGCTGCTGGGAGAGGAGACTGAGAGGTGACCTCAGCAGTGGTTATCAATGTGTGCAGGGTGAGTGGCAGGAGGCTGGAGCCAGGCTCTGCTGGGTGATGCCCAGTGACAGGACAAGGGGCAATGGTGGGAGCTGAGGCATAGGAAGTGTCATTTAAACATGAGAAGGATTTTTTTTTCCCTGTGAGGGTGACAGAGCCCTGGAGAAGGCTGCCCATGGGGGTTGTGGAGTCTCCCTCTCTGGAGATATTCAAAACCCACCTGGTCACATTCCTGTGTGAACTAGTCTAGGTGATCCTGTTGTGGCATGGGGGGTTGGACTGGATGAGCTTTTGAAGTCCCTTCCAGCCCCTGACATTCTGTGATTCTATTCTTTCCAAAGTGGTGTGCAGCTTGTTCTTTACTCCTCTTGGAAGGCATAAAGGGCATCTCTCTTTGCTCCTTACACCCAAGACAACACGAAACTATTGCCTTATATTTAGCGTGCAGTCCACCTGCATTTCTTGTGTGGTAGCAAGAGTAAAGCTGAGCTATTCAGTAACTGTATGGCACTTCTGCAGCCTGAACCTTCAGTCTCATTTCAAACTCTGTCCCCTGACAACTAAGTTAATGAATCATTTATTGCAATGGATGAGAAAAAAAAACAAACAACCAACCGAACAAAAACAAACCAAAAAACAACTGTGGTGGAGGCAGGGAATTAACGTGGTGGAGGCAGGGAATTAATGTGGTGGAGGCAGGGAATTAATGTGGTGGAGGCAGGGAATTAACGTAGTGGAGGCAGGGAATTAACGTGGCTGAGTCAGGAATATATATAAAAATAGAATGATTTTATTTTCCTGTAACCCACCCCCAAAACTATATACAGAAATTAATTTAGTTTTAATTAGCAGATTCAGTTTGATTGAGAAGATCTTACAGGGATACCATAGGTAAATCTGACTGTTTCAGAAGTCAGGAGATGGAAAGGCTAAGCTACCAAACATAGCATTCCCACTATTAATCAGGCTGAGCCAAAATTTACTACTCACAGGTGAGTTAGGCTAAGAGAAAGGGCAGTCCAGATGCTTGTCAGCTCTCTCTCTTTCAAAGGATATCTGAGGCTCATTAGCTTGCATAAAGGGTGATTATGGGGGGAAGCCATCCAAAGCAGGGACAGTCCTGGCCCTCAGGAGCTTGTCCTTCAGAGCCCCAGGGGACTCTCTGCAGGAATCATAGAATCATAGAATCGACCAGGTTGGAAGAGACCTCCAAGATCATCCAGCCCAACCTAGCACCCAGCCCTGTCCAGTCAGTTAGACCATGGCACTAAGTGCCTCATCCAGTCTCCTCTTGAACACCTCCAAGGACAGTGACNCAGAAGTAAACACAGCACTCAAGCTGTGGCCTGAGCAGTGCTGAGCACAGGGGCAGAATAACCTCCCTTGTCCTGCTGGCCACACTGCTCCTGAGCCAGCCCAGGATGCCATTGGCTCTGCTGTCCACCTGTGCACACTGCTGCCTCATCTTCAGCTACTCTCTACCAGTACCCCCAGATCTCTTTCTTCCTGGCTGCTCTCAGCCACTCTGTCCCCAGCCTGTAGCATTGCTTGAAGTCGTTGTGGCCAAAGTGCAGAACCCTATCCAGGCAGGGGAGAACTCTAAGGCAGGAACCTCAAGACAGGAAGTCCTCCAATATTTATACCCTTCCTAGACAAAGAGATGACTTACCACTGCCTAGGCGTGAAGACCACAGCCAATCCCCAGCCCGATTCCAGCGCAGGCATCTGCACAGGGCAGCCCTCGTGCCAGAAGGGCTCTTTGCTCCCCCCCTTCACGCCTGCAGGGCAGAGGGGGGAAACAGGTTTTTTGCACCTTTCCTCTCCCATTCAAACCATGGAGGGAGAGGAGTTTTGGGGTATACAGGACTCCAAGACAACAACAACAAGAAAAAACACAGAAACCACCACCCCCCCAAACCCAAACAAATAAACAAACAACCCCAAACAGAACAAACAAACAAAAGAACCCAACCCACCTTTCTATTTTCCAGTGCTGGCTTTGAAAGTATCTGCTCTATGTACACTGAGATGCTTTAAAATATGCCCTGGTTGTTAAAGCTTGATTTCTAATGACAACTCTAAAACTCTTTCAGATTCCAAGATTAGCAAGAGGCTCTCCTAACACAAAAAATACAACTGGAACAAGGAGTACTTTGGAACTGCTGCTCAGGCATACAGGTGAATAAGCTCATCAGTAGCTTTGGCACAGCACAGTTAAACAGCAACACTGCAGCTGCTGCTATGTACAGATCCCAAGCGGTATGTTGAAAGTGAAACATAGATGAAAAGGAGTGCGGGGTGGATGGAGAAGAAAAAGAGAGACAAATACCAAAGAACTTAGCTTGGAGGGACAGGAGGGCTTGACTAGAATTTTCCTCTAGATTTCTTGTTTACAAAATGTAAATGTTTGAAGTTGTTCAAAGGAGCTAAGCAAACTTCCCTCCTCTTCAAAGGATTTTAATGTATCTCACACGGTGCTTTAAAAGAAAAGAATAAAAATGGAACACAGCTTTTTTTGCTCTGTGTGCTTTAGGAAATGATTGGTGTCACTTACAGGATTTTGTCATCCTCTTCCCACTTTCTGCTCACAGAATCATAGAATCAAGCAGGTTGGAAAAGACTTCCAAGCCCAGATAGTCCAACCTAGCACCCAGCCCTAGACAGTCAACCAGACCATGGCACTAAGTGCCTCAGCCAGGCTTTGCTTCAACACTTCCAGCCACGGCGACTCCACCACCTCCCTGGGCAGCCCATTCCAATGCCAATCACTCTCTCTGCCAACAACTTCCTCCTATGATCCAGCCTAGACCTCCCCTGCCACAACTTGAGACTGCGTCCCCTTCTTCTGTTGCTGAGGGACACATGTCTTGCTCACTATTTTTATGAGTGTTTGGATTTAAGCAACCTGCTCCAGGCTGTTTAGAAGTGTTGCTTCAAGCCAAGAGAACCTCCAATCCACTGCCCCCAGGAAGGTTCATTAAAATCTCTGTGGAGCAGCATGCACTTTATTTGGCATTAATTCTAGTACAGCTCCTGAAACAGCAGTTTCTCATAGATCTTGAAAGCTACTTTGGTTTTGGCATGGCTGCAAACCCCCTCTGGTGCACTTTGTGCCTTCTAACAGCCCTGCCTGCAGCCAGCTTTTTGAACAGCTTAAACCCTTGGAAAGCTATTGCTGCTTTAAGCTTTAGTGAGGTTTGGGGCTTTATGTCTTTAAAACCTGAGGGTATCATTGTTGTAGAAGGCCAAAATAGGCCTAAACATGTCTTGGCTTGCCCAGACATGTTTTCTGCTCTCCCTCTCTCTGCTGATGGGGGAAGCACTGTGGGAAAGGAGGACAAAAGGCCTGGTATGTCTATGTCTGTCCAAACTTGTTTACAGGGTACCCGCACATGTTTGTACACTTGTCTGTGTTCTGCCCTAAAAAGGTAAAAGTAAGCCTTGACTTCACCTTGTAGTGTTAAGCTCAGCCAAGTGCCATTCTGATCAGCTGTTCTGTGGCCAAAGACCCATTACACTTGGGCTGTATGGACAAAAAGAAATGAGCAGGTAAAGACAATGTGCTTGTGCCAGAGCTTTTGCCTCATCATGCCCTCTGCTTCTGGTGGTGCTGCTGCCACCATTGCTTCTGCTGTACCATCTTGCCATGCTTTGCAGCATTATGTCTGCTAAGCTATAAGCTAGCCCTGCTGCACCATAACAAGCTTTGATACTTTGGGTTTGTTTACCTGGAAACTAACTATCTCAAGTTTACCAGGGAATAGGCCTTAAGTACCCTCACTCAATAGGCTTGCTTAGCCAGTGGGACATTGTGCCCATCTGCACAAGTGCAAGACTTCTGCCTGCAGCTCTGGAAGCCTCCATGCCAAGTCTGGAGCCAAGAGGAACCAGGATCAGGTCAGAGATTGTCTGCTTCTCTCCCAGCACCCCAGTTAAGAGCCTGGGAAGATGGAAGTCTCAGCAGCTAAGAAGACACTGAAAGAACTCCCTGCAAGTGTTTGGGTACTGCAGCTAGTCCTGGGAGTCCAGAAATAAAACAGTTTGTGATCAAATGCTTAAAGCCTCCTTAGCAAAACCCTATAAATCTCAGTTGAATCCCAGTGTCTTCTGCCATAAGCAGAAAGGAGCTTCCCAAGTTCCTCTAGTGGGCAAGAGGTATAATTGTCTGCAAGAACCTCTTTCCAGTTCTGACAGGTTAGAATAGAATAGAATAGAATAGAANCTCCCTTCAGGTATTTGTAGACAGCAATGAGGTCTGCCCTGAGCCTTCTCCAGGCTAAACAACCCCAGGTCCCTCAGCCTCTTCTCATAGGGTTTGTGCTCCAGGCCCCTCACCAGCTTTGCTGCCCTTTTCTGGACACCTTCCAGCACCTCAACATCTCTCTTGAATTGAGGAGCCCAGAAGTGAACACAGCACTCAAGGTGTTGCCTGAACAGTGTTGAGTACAGGGGAAGAATAACCTCCCTCATCCTACTGGCCACACTGTTTAATGTTTGTGTCTTTGCTAGTTACTTCTTAGGGGTTCTAGATACTATTATTTGGTCTAATGTTTTCATGACCATGCAAAGAACCAATTATTATTAAAAGTTACTGGGTGAGTGGTGAGAGTCCTGAATACCAAAATTAATGAAATGTTTTTTTTTTTTAGGATCAGTACAGTTTGACTTACCAGAGGATAACCCTACAGTCCAGTGCTCAGGTACAGGTGTTCTTTGTATCCAAATTCCTCTCCACTAATGCCAAATCACAGAGCTGTTGAGGTTGGAAGATACCTTTGAAATCATCAAGTCCAGAGCTCACAATCCTATCTCACATCCTTAATGCTCTCCGTCACAATCATGATATGAAACACCAGCAAGCAGTAATTTTTGCCTCAGTCACTTCCATTCATCACAAAATCTTTCACCTTCTATTAGCTGCAGCACCTTTGTCCTGCAGGTGATGTCATGGTAGGCCTAACAGGTCAAAAATGGGCTTATCCGTGTCCTTGCTTGCCCAGGCATGTTTTTAATGCTCTTCCCCCCTTCTCCTGTGGGGAGAAGCAACCATGGGAAAGAGGACAAAGAACCTGGAGCCACTGAATCTAAGAACTCTGGCTTGCCCAGGCGTGTTCCCCTGCTCCCTCTCCTTCTGTGCTTGGGAAAGCAATCACAGGAAAGGAAAATGAAAGCCCTGGTTTCACCTAATAGGGTCAAGCTTGCATAAGTGCCATTCTGATTGGCTAATCTATGTCCAAAGGCCCATTAGTCCTGGGTGGTATTGATGAAAAGGGATGAGCAGGTAGCATTAGGTGCTGCTGCTGCTGCCTCATTGCATCCTGAACTGCTTGTAAACTTCACTGCCTTGAGTTTACCAGGAGCAGGCTCTAAATGCCTGCACACAATCTGCCTGCACAGCCAATGTGACATTGTGCCAAGACTGCAGTGAACATTGCATCCTGCCTGCCCCTCTGCAAGGCTTCTGCTGAGTCAGGAATCAAGAGGAACCAGGTCAGAAACTATGTTATAGATTCACATTGCATCCTGCCTGCCCCCCTGCAAGGCTTCTACTGAATCAGACATCAAGAGGAACCAGGTCAGAGACCATGCTACAGACTCACACTGCATCCTGCCTGCCCCTCTGCAAGGCTTCTACTGAATCAGGAATCAAGAGGAACCAGGTTGGAGACTATGTTATAGGCTCCCAGCTTCTGGGAGCCTGGGGAGCTCCAAAGCCTCTAATGGCTTTGAGACCACTGACAGCAACCCCTCCATGTGCTTTAGGTACTGTCTGATACTATTTTGTGAGTAAATACTTAAAGCCTCTTCTAATTCACTAATTGCCTTCTGCCATAAGAAGGAAGGCACTTCTTGTGTCCTCTAGTGGACAAGTGGTAGAAATAACCCCAATAACCTTCTCTTCTAGTACAATATTTATGTTTACCACTTTAAGAAATAAGTGATCTAGTTTTGGCTGTTCCCTGCATGTATAAATTTCCAAACCACTCATTTTGAACCTTGTGAATAAGTTTTCTGGTGAGTTTTAATGTTGTGGAACCATGTTCGTAGCTATTAACAATCTTCACCTGGATATCAAAACTAACACAGATTATCACAGCCTCACAGTATCACCAAGGTTGGAAGAGACCTCATAGATCCATAAAGTCCAAGCTGTTACCACAGAGCTCAAGGCTAGACCATGGCACCAAGTGCCACGTCCAATCCTGCCTTGAACAGCTCCAGGGACGGCGACTCCACCACCTCCCTGGGCAGCCCATTCCAGTGTCCAATGACTCTCTCACTGAAGAACTTTCTCCTCACCTCAAGCCTAAACTTCCCCTGGCACAGCCTGAGGCTGTGTCCTCTTGGTCTGGTGCTGGCTGCCTGAGAGAAGAGAGCAACCTCCCCCTGGCCACAACCACCCCTCAGGTAGCTGCAGACAGCAATGAGGTCTGCCCTGAGCCTCCTCTTCTCCAGGCTAAACAATCCCAGCTCCCTCAGCCTCTCCTCGTAGGGCTGTGCTCGAGGCCTCTCCCCAGCCTCGTTGCCCTTCTCTGGACACACTCAAGCATCTCAATGTCCCTCTTGAACTGGGGGGCCCAGAACTGGACACAGTACTCAAGGTGTGGTCTAACCAGTGCAGAGTAGAGGGGCAGAATGACCTCCCTGCTCCTGCTGGCCACACCATTCCTGATGCAGGCCAGGATGCCATTGGCTCTCTTGGCCACCTGGGCACACTGCTGGCTCATGTTCAGGTGGGTATCGATCAGCACCCCCAGATCCCTCTCTGTTTGGCTGTTTTCCAATTATTGATTTTACACTTTTAAAACCCAGTACAAGCACAGGTATTTTATCAGACACTCAGCTTTGGAAATTTGTTAAAACAGCTGCAAGTAACATCTCTAAATCTTGAGGGTCTGCTTGCATTTGCAGAGAACTGAGTCTCTGTATTTCTGTCTGGCATGGGAAAGTCCTAAATCACTATGATTTTTTTCAGGGGTGAGATGCTGCTGCTTTCTTTTGTGGCTTGTTTCAATGTTGTAGCAGTAAAAGTACTGTGTGGTTCTGTATTCTTTCTGCTTATAAAGTGAACATTATTCATGAAACCAAATCACAGAATTACAGAAGCATGCAGGTTGGCAAAGGCCCTCAGGATCACCAAGTCCAACCTATAACCCTACTTTACAAGATTCACCTTAAACCATAGCCCTAAGCACCACAGCAATTCTTTGTTAGTGTCATTACCAAGTGACACAGCTTTATTTGAGAACAATTTCTTTATTCTGGCTGCTCTCATTCCTACTATTAATTACAAGCAAGTCTCCCCCCTTATTCAGGGGGAGGACTGGATTATAACAGGCTTGTAGAAGTGTTTGTAAAACAGAATTCCTGCCCAAATGGCTTCTGACCTAAGTATTAAGCAGAGAACATTACAGGAATATTTACAGTCAGGCATACAGAAACATCCAGTACCTGAAGGGGGGCTGAAGGAGGCTACAGAGATACTGTTTGCAAAAGCCTGCAGGGACAGGGTGAGGACAATGGCTTCAAACTAGACTAGAGCAGATTTAGACTGGATGTTAAACACAAGTTCTGCACCATGAAGGTAGTGGAACACTGCAAGAGGTTGCCCAGGGAGGTGGTTGTGGAGGTACTCAAGATGAGGCTGGACAGGGCTCTGGCCAACCTGATCTAATTGAGGATGTCCCTGCTGAGTGCAGAGGTTTGGACTGGATGACCTTTGGAGGTCACTTCCAACTCAGATCATTCTGTGATTCTCTGAATATTGGGTGGTTTGTCAGGAAGAGGGCTCAGTACAATGGAACTTACAGGACTTCAACCTTCTAAAGATCTTGAAGCTTATAAAAGTGGTCTTAAAGCTTCCTGAAGAAGGCCATTCAACAAAAGAAGGATAACAAAAAGTTGAGAGGGTTTTTAAAGAGGCAATTGGGTACAGCCTGACTATCTTCCTCCTCCAGTAGGATAAGCCAGTGGCTGGAACTTGCAGACAGATAAAAATTAAATCCACAGCTACACTTTCCCAAATTATCACTCTGAAGCTGCAGAGGCTTTCCACTTGTATGTACATTTGTCTCCACGGGGAAGGCACCAAAGTTAGGCTTTGTTGCTTATTGCATGTGGGTTTCATGATAGGTTATTTTCTGTTAGAGAATCCACTCTGCTTATATTCTTCCACCTGGTGAATGTCCAATGTAAGGAACTCACATGAAGACATTTTCACTCTGCTTTGTCTCAGCAGTTCCCATAGACAAATACAAATTGTTGGATTTTCCTGTGTTCAGTTACACTTCATGACTTTCAATAAAAGATAGCTTTGAACCAGCCTTTGTAATAACATTCCCCTCCTCTCTTTCCTTTGATGTCAAACTAAGACATTCACTGTGTTTTTCAGCAGCAGGGTTTTGAAATGCTTTTACATGTTGCATTTGCAGTGCATCTTTCTCTGCCCCTATGCTGTGGCATTTGGATAGCAGCAAAATGAGTTAGCAATACCCAACTTTAAATTCTCCAGGCTCTGTCAGTGCTCTATTTTGCTTCTAAGTTTTGCACTTCCTGAGTTTTGAAGTTGGGAAACACAATACAAGTTTTCTCTAAGTCCATCTTAATGCCAGTCTTTCCCCTTTTTCTATTTCCTTTGGATCTGTATATTAGGCTTGGGGAATTTTAGGCCTCTTTCTCTGAGTATGAACCTGGGCTCATAATGAAGAAAAAACACTCTGAGCCCCAAATAACCTCAGTAAAGTCCATGCGGAGCAGATTGCCAAGCACAGTGCTCCAAGACCAGCTGAGCTCAGCCCCTGCTCTCCATGGCTATAAAGTAGTTATGTGCTTCAATTTTACCAGGCCTCTGATTGCATTAAGGATTACTGATATGCTCTGAAAGTATGTCCTCACTTAACACCCTTGAAGTTTCTTCCCCCTCCTCTTCCTCCCTTTCTTGAGCTGCCTATGTGCTCCATTAGCCGCAAACTGGCTGCTGTTTCCTGGTTCTGCACAGCCCAGCTCTGAAGCCATCACTGCCTACAGGGCATGTATGTGAGAGAAATGTCACCATTTAAGCATGCTCATGCATGTGGAAGAAGGATTGATTTACCTCTCTTCCTTTGCTAATGATAGAAGCATAGAATGGTTTAGGTTGGAAGGGAGCTCAAAGCTCAGCCAGTTCCAAACCCCTGCCATAGACAGGGACATCTCCCACTAGAACAGGTTGCTGAAGGTCTCATCCAACCTGCACTTGAACACCTCCAGGGAGGTTGTGGAGCACAGAAGCACAGAATGTGATCTTTGATCACATTCTGTGCTTCTGTGCTCCACAACCTCCCTGGGCAACCTGTACCAGTGTCTCACCACCCTCAACCCGTACCAGTGTCTCACCACTCTCAACCTGTGCCAGTGTCTCACCACCCTCACTAGAAAGAACTTCTTCCTAACATCCAGTTTAAATCTCCCCTTTGCCAGTTTAAACCCATTACCCTTCATCCTGTCCAGGCATGATTTGCTCTTGGTGAAGTCATTGCTGGTTACCACCGATCATCTCTGCTGTTTTCCATTTGCCATAGCAGAGATTTCAGGAGGATCCGCTCCATGATCTCGCCAGGCACAGAGGTGAGACTGACTGGTCTGTAGTTCCTGTGGTCATCCTTTTATCCCTTCTTGAATATGGGCATTGTGCTTGCTCTTCTCCAGTCAGCAGGAACCTCATCAGTCTGCCATGACCTATCAGATATAATAGACAGTGGTTTAGCAACTTCATCTGCCAGTTCATAGAATCATAGAATCAACTGAGTTGGAAGAGACCTCCAAGCTCATCCAGCCCAACCTAGCACCCAGCCCTGGCCAATCAACCAGACCATGGCACTAAGTGCCCCATCCAGGCTTTGCTTCAACACCTCCAGGCACAGCAACTCCACCACCTCCCTGGGCAGCCCATTCCAATGCCAATCAATCTCTCTGCCAACAACTTCCTCCTAACATCCAGCCTAGACCTCCCCTGCCACAACTTGAGGCTGTGTCCCCTTGTTCTGGTGCTGGCTGTCTGGCAAAAGAGCCCAACCCCACCTGGCTACAGCCTCCCTTTAGGTAGTTGCAGACAGCAATGAGGTCTGCCCTGAGCCTCCTCTTCTGCAGGCTGCACACCCCCAGCTCCCTCAGCCTCTCCTAATAGGGTTTGTGTTCCAGGCCCCTTGTCAGCTTTGTTGCCCTTCTCTGGACACCTTCCAACACCTCAACATTTCTCTTGAATTGAGGAGCCCAGAACTGGACACAGCACTCAAGGGGTGGCCTGAGCAGTGCTGAGCACAGGGGCAGAAGAACCTCCTTTATCATGCTGGCCACACCCTTCCTGAGCCAGCCCAGGATGCCATTGGCTCTGCTGCCCACCTGGGCACACTGCTGCCTCATCTTCAACTACTCTCTACCAGCATCCTCAGGTCCCTTTCTTCCTGGCTGCTCTCAGACACTCTTTCCCCTTGGGTGGATCTCATCAGGCCCCATGTACTTGTGCACGTTCAGATTCATTAAGTGCTCATGAACTGGTCTTCAATTACAGTGGGCAGATCTTGGGTCCCTGTCCCTTGCTTTGCTTCTTTACTCTTCTCTGATGTTGCTTTTGGTATTGGATCAAAATGAAGTTCAATAAGCCCTGAAAGCATGGAAATGCTGCAGCACAGAGGAAGCTGAGGTAACACAATTAATCCAATAGAAAGTCTTATTTCCACAGTTAAACAGTGAATGTTCAAAAGCTGTCCCTGTCATGAAGTCCATAATGCCATTCCTGTTTGTTATGTTTTACCCTTAGGGCTTTTCCTACTGTATAGCAGTATATCAGTAAGTTTGTGGATATATGTATATATAGACATATATACTGTATATCAGTAAGTTTGCGGATGACACCAAGCTAGGAGCAGGTGTTGATATGTTGGAGGGTAGGAGAGCCCTGCAGAGGGACCTGGCCAGGCTAGGTGGGTGGGCAGAGGCCAATGGGATGAGACTGAACAAGGCCAAGTGCAGGGTTCTGCACTTTGGCCACAACAACCCCAAGCAATGCTACAGGCTGGGGACAGAGTGGCTGGAGAGCAGCCAGGAGGAAAGGGACCTGGGGGTACTGGTGGATAGTAGGCTGAAAATGAGCCAGCAGGGTGGTCAGGTGGCCAAGAGGGCCAATGGCATCCTGGCCTGGATCAGGAACAGTGTGGCCAGTAGGAGGAGGGAGGTTATTCTTCCCCTGTACTCAACACTGGTCAGGCCACACCTTGAGTGCTGTGTCCAGTTCTGGGCTCCTCAATTCAAGAGAGATGTTGAGGTGCTGGAAGATGTCCAGAGAAAGGCAACAAAGATGAGGGGCCTGGAACACAAACCCTGTGAGGAGAGGCTGAGGGAGCTGGGGGTGTNTATTCTATTCTATTCTATTCTATTCCATTCTATTCTATTCTATTCTAAACTCACCAGCTAAGCATAACAGCACAGGCTGTGCATGTGTACAGTATAGATGTTTATATTACCAGGTAATACAAGCACATTTCGTGATAATTAAACAGTGATACTTCTATCAAAAGCTGAAAATTTGTCCAAGATATGTTTTCATCTTACAAAACAAAACACAAAAAGACACCAGCTCATATCCAAACTCTCTTTACAGACTCTTCTAAGTGTAATGGAATTATAAGTGAGGAATCTTTATAATCAATAACTTGCTTGACAAAAGCAATTGCATCAGAAAAAAAAATGGACTGAATTCTTTCCTCCACTTGCTTAAATCATTTTTAATGACCAGAAAACAAACAATAGATGTTCACTAAATTGCCTTCTTTGATGAGCAGAATAACATCTTCTGGCACAACACAGAGAGGGAGGAAAATCACAGAATCACAGAATGTCAGGGGCTGAAAGGGACCTCCAAAGCTCAGCCAGTCCAAACCCCCTGCCAGAGCAGGATCACCTAGAACAGATCACACAGGAACACATCCAGGTGGGTCTTGAATACCTCCAGACAGCGAGACTCCACAACATCCCTGGGCAGCCTGTTCCAGGGTTCTGTCACCTTCACAGGGAAAAAAATTGTTCCTCCTGTTTCCATGGAACTTCCTATGCCTCAATTTCCACCCATTGCCCCTTGTCCTTTTACTAGGCATCACCCAGCAGAGCCTGGCTCAGCCCCTTCACACTCACATTTACTTATTCATCAACATGCACGAGGTCATCCCTTAGGCTCCTCTCCCAGCATCACAGCCCCTCAGGCTCTCCTCCTAACTGAGAAAATGCAGATGCCTGCATTGTGCACAAAGGCCTGCAGAGACAGAACGAGGGCAATGGCTTCCAACTAGAGCAGAGCAGATTTAGATTGGATGTTAGGAACAAGTTCTGCACCATGAGGGTAGTGGAACACTGCAACAGGTTGCCCAGGGAGGTAGTTGTGCCTCCATCCCTGGCGATATTGAAGGTGAGGCTGGACAGGACTGTGGGCAACCTGATCTGGCTGAGGATGTCCCTTCTGAGCGCAGAGGGCATTGGACTGGATGACCTTTGGAGGCCCCTTCAAGGCCAGACCATTCTGTGTTTCAGTGAATAAAGCTGAAGTGAAATTAGAAACATTCATTTATACTCTTTTATTGTTTTTTTTTCTAATGTCCCCTCTTTTCTTGGATAAAAAAAAGAAAAGAAGAGAGAAAGAGAGAGAGCTTATTCTGATGCCTTTACTGTGGTACAGTAACTGCTCTACATCCAGCTGCAGGGGCTGCAAGTAATGGCAATGCATTTTCTGAATGAGCATAGCAAGAGAGCAAAACTGGAAGGAGGCTGAAACTCCTCCTGGTTTGCTCTTGGAATAACAAAGGCTTACTTGGCAAAATCTGCTGCAGGGTGGGAGAGCCCTGCAAAGGGACCTTGCCAGTCTGGATGGGTGGGCAGAGGGCAATGGGATGAGATTGAACAAGGCCAAGTGCAGGGCTCTACACTTTGGCCACAACAACCTCAAGCAGCACTACAGGCTGGGGACAGAGTGGCTGAGAGCAGCCAGGCAGAGAGGGACCTGGGGGTGCTGGTAGAGAGGAGCTGAAGATGAGGCAGCAGTGTGCCCAGGTGGGCAGCAGAGCCAATGGCATCCTGGGCTGGCTCAGGAGCAGTGTGGCCAGCAGGACAAGGGAGGTTCTTCTGCCCTTGTGCTCAGCACTGCTCAGGCCACAGCTTGAGTGCTGTGTCCAGTTCTGGGCTCCTCAATTCAAGAGAGATGTTGAGGTGCTGGAAGGTGTCCAGAGGTCAATGAAGCTGGGGAAGAGCCTGGAACACAGCCCTGTGAGGAGAGGCTGAGGGAGCTGGGGATGTGAGGATGCTCAGGGCATACCTCATTGCTGTGTACAACTCCCTGAAGGGAGGCTGTAGCCAGGTGGGGTTGGTCTCTTCTGCCAGGCAAGCAGCAAGAGAAGAAGGGGACACAGCCTCAAGATGTGTGAAGGGAGATTCAGACTGGATGTTAGGAGGAAGTTGTCGGCAGAGAGATTGATTGGCATTGGAATGGGCTGCCCAGGGAGGTGGTGGAGTCACCGTCCCTGGAGATGTTCAAGCGAAGCCTGGATGGGGCACTTAGTGCCATGGTCTGGTTGATTGGCCAGGGCTGGGTGCTAGATTGGACTGGATGATCTTGGAGGTCCCTTCCAACCTGATTGATTCTAGAAAATACCTGCTAAATCTGAAAGCAAGCAGGATGCCCTATGATCTTTTCAAAGGTATTACCCTGGCTGCCATCTGCAGCCAGCTGCAGTGTTCATTTTTGAGCAGAGTATCAAACCGCACAGCACTGCCTCTGAATGTTGTTTGAACGCTTCTCCATGTGCAATATGAAAACAAGGGTAAGGATGGTTATGGATTTTTATAGCATGTTAGGACTTTTTGGCAGCAGCAAAACCATTTGCACACATTACTGAAATTGGAAAATGAGATTTTTAACCTCTAATGTCTGTTTCAACATAGCTAACACTTAAGTAAACAGCTGTGCTGATTACAGCTCCAGAATGTAATAATAACCACAAAAAATAGTCTAATTTGAAGCTCACCCTTCCAAAGCATTCCTCTGAGATGAATTCTCTTGGCAAAGAGACTGAGAGTCAGAGCTTCCCATTTTCCTGGGTTGAACCCTGTGAGAAGAGTATGTTTGCTCTTTAAGGTTGTTCAGGAATATAGTCATAGTCATAGAATGATTTAGGTTGGAAAGGACCTTCAAAGGTTATCTAGTCCAACCTCCCTGCAGTCAGCAGGGACATCTTTCATTAGATCAGGCTCCTCAGAGCCTTGTCAAGCCTGAGTTTCAGTATTCCCAGAAATAGGGCCTCAAATACCTCTCTGGGCAACTTGTTCCGATGTTCTACCACCCTCATGGTAAAGAACTTGTTCCTAACATCCAATCTAAATCTCCTCTAATTTCAAACCACTGTCCCCTGGGAACAGTCCCTTTCCAGCCTTCTGGTAGACCTCCTTCAGGTACTGAAGGTCTCCGTTGGGTCTCCCCAGACCCTCTTCTCCAGGCTGAACAATCCCAGGTCCTCAGGCTGTTGTTGTAGGAGAGCTGCCCCCTGACCATTCTCATGGCCCTGCTCTGGACCCACTCCCAGAATAGCAGCAGTTAAATGTTTTAAGATTTAGCTGTATGTTTAGGCTTTATCAGCAATAACCACACTTCAGCAGTCATGTACAGGAACACTTCTCAGTTTAGTTCACCACCTGCCATCAACTAGCTGGGGCTTCCCCAGTTTTCCTATTAGAGAAAGTAAAAAACTTCCTGGAGCATTCTGTCTGCCCAATAAATTTTGCAAGTCTCTGATAAATGGATTAATACTTCTTCAAAGGAAAGGAAGTCATCAGACCCCACCTGGAGTACTGTGTGCAGTTCTGGAGCCCCCAACACAAGAAGGACATGGAACTGCTGGAGCCAGTCCAGAGGAGAGCCACGAAGATGCTCAGAGGGCTGCAGCAGCTCTGCTCTGAGGACAGGCTGAGAGAGTTGGGGCTCTGCAGCCTGGAGAAGAGAAGGCTTCGAGGAGACCTTAGAGTGGCTTTGCAGTATCTGAAGGGAGCCTACAGGAAGGCTGGGGAGGGACTATTGACAAGGTCTGGTAATGTCAGGACGAGGGGGAATGGGTTTGAACTGGAGGAGGGGAGATTTAGAGTGGATGTTAGGAGGAAGTTCTTTACAGTGAGGGTGGTGAGACACTGGCACAGGTTGCCCAGGGAGGTTGTGGATGCTTCCTCCCTGGAGGTGTTTAAGGCCAGGCTGGATGAGGCCTTGGGCAACCTGCTCTAGTGGGAGGTGTCCCTACCTATGGCAGGGGGTTGGAGCTGGATGATCCTTGAGGTCCCTTCCAACCTAAACCATTCTATGATTCTATGATTAAAAGCCCCATAACCACATGCTAGTAGATGGTGTAGTAAAGCAAAAGCCATTGCATTGCTTTGCACAGATACAGAAGATAATCCTAGGAAGGAAAACAGACATGAATGGGAGAACATATTTAATGCCCAGCAAATGCAGCTTGCCAGCTGTTACACCTCATCTCGCAGCAGAACCACACTGTGCTACCTAGATCTCACATTTGTTTTTTGTGCGACACTCAGGAAACGTGAAGGTTGTCAATAAAGTGTTCAGCTTAACTCGTTGATGGGTACCTCTGCTTGGGAACGTGGTAATGCTGACTGATACTGCAGAAAAACCAACAGGTGGTGGTGGTGGAGATACACACACTTGGAGATACACTGGACTAACCCAGAGGGCTGGAAGTTAAGGTACAACTATATATTTACAGCTGGAGAAGAGGAGGCTCAGGGGTGACCTTATTGCTGTCTACCACTACCTGAGGGGGGGTTGTAGCCAGGAGGAGGTTGCTCTCTTCTCTCAGGCGGGCAGCACCAGAACAAGAGGACACAGCCTCAAGCTACACCAGGGGAAATTTAGGCTTGAGGTGAGGAGAAAGTTCTTCAGTGAGAGAGTCATTGGCTACTGGAATGGGCTGCCCAGGGAGGTGGTGGAGTCGCCGTCCCTGGAGCTGTTCAAGGCAGGATTGGACGTGGCACTTGGTGCCATGGTCTAGCCTTGAGCTCTGTGGTAACAGCTTGGACTTGATGATCTGTGAGGTCTCTTCCAACCTTGGTGGTACTGTGATATATATTTACAGCTGTGATGGTTTGGGAGTTCTCTGCCCTGCCCCACTCTTATGAAACCACCCAGACTAGGCTGAGCTGTCTGGGAGTTAGGGAATGAAGCTCTATCTTCACAGCTTAGCACAATATACAAGCGGAGACTTAAAACTGTTGTCATTTGAGCCAGATTTCTAGCTCAGACATATAAATATTCAGAACAGAGACATTTAGAAGCTCTGAGTGGAGAGGTGAACATTCTAGGGACAGGGCATGTAATGGTAACAATGCATAAGTTAATATCACTTCATTGGAGCATCAAGAGGTTTATGTCTGGAAGCACAGATTGGACCTTCTCCTTGCTGCTTCTGCTGCTTCAGCTGCATCTGCTGCTATCTTCCCCTGCTGCTGCTTTTGCTGCTTTGTCACCGCTTGACCTCTTCCCCATCTTCTTAAGGCTATTTTATTTCTCTAGTAGTTTATTCTCCTTATAATGTTCTATTTAAACTGTAAGAAATACAATTTCATTTTCCCCTGATTTTCAAAAATGTGAGTTGTAGTAAGTTTATTCTACTGAGGGAGGGATCCACTCTAACCCAGGACAACAATACATCACAAATATTACAGCATCATAGTATCACAGTATCATCAGGGTTGGAAGAGACCTCACAGATCATCAAGTCCAACCCTTCACCACAGAGCTCAAGGCTAGACCATGGCACCAAGTGCCACGTCCAATCCTGCCTTGAACAGCTCCAGGGACGGCGACTCCACCACCTCCCTGGGCAGCCCATTCCAGTAGCCAATGACTCTCTCACTGAAGAACTTTCTCCTCACCTCAAGCCTAAATTTCCCCTGGCGCAGCTTGAGGCTGTGTCCTCTTGTTCTGGTGCTGGCTGCCTGAGAGAAGAGAGCAACCTCCTCCTGGCTACAACCACCCCTCAGGTAGTTGTAGACAGCAATAAGGTCTCCCCTGAGCCTCCTCTTCTCCAGGCTAAACAATCCCAGCTCCCTCAGCCTCTCCTCGTAGGGCTGTGCTCGAGGCCTCTCACCAGCCTCGTTGCCCTTCTCTGGACACGTTCAAGCATCTCAATGTCCCTCTTAAACTGGGGGGCCCAGAACTGGACACAGTACTCAAGGTGTGGTCTAACCAGTGCAGAGTACAGGGGCAGAATGACCTCCCTGCTCCTGCTGGCCACACCATTCCTGATGCAGGCCAGGATGCCATTGGCTCTCTTGGCCACCTGGGCACACTGCTGGCTCATGTTCAGGCGGGTATCAATCAGCACCCCCAGATCCCTCTCTGTCTGGCTGCTCTCCAGCCACTCCGACCCCAGCCTGTATCTCTGCATGGGGTTGTTGTGGCCAAAGTGCAGCCCCTGGCACTTGGAGCCATTGAATGCCATCCCCTTGGACTCTGCCCATCTGTCCAGGCGGTCAAGGTCCTGCTGCAGAGCCCTTCTGCCCTCCAGCCCAGCCACATCAGCCCCCAGCTTGGTGTCATCTGCAAACTTGCTGATGAATGACTCAATGCCCTCATCCAGGTGGCAACCCTATATACTGAAATATACAACTTTAAAATAGTACAGGAACACAACAGCCCTCCCAGAAACCTGAGTGCCCAGGAGGAGCTCCCAATCACCTTTCCACTTTCTTTTCAGCCCTCTACCTTATCCCAGAGTATGCCTTACGTGCAAGGTGAGTTTGGAGGATTGGTCAGGGGGGTTAGGAGCAGAAGGATTAGTTGCACAGAAGCAGCCCAGGGAAAAACACAGACTCCAACAGACAGAGAGACACACACAGTCTGTCTTCTCTGTGTTTGTGTTCTTGTTTTTATACATCTCAGGAAACCTGTGAGTGCAGTAGACATCACCATGGTTTTCTTTTCACAGCCTATCATCTATTTTTTCCTCATTAAAATATTCTGGTTAGCCTCAAACTGGCACAACAGCACAGCACACATTTACAAGCATACATATGCAATAGATACAGATATTTGCAGTCAAACACAAGTATGTATGAGTTAGAAGTAGGACAGATATTCAAAATCCCTCCTGAACAGCTGAACTTCCCAGGAGTGTGTGCTAGTTTGAAGCTAGCTAGGATGTTTTGGTGAGAAGAACTAGATTACAGGCTGTGAAAAGGAAAACAGAATTATGTCTACTTCACTCACAGGCTTGCTGAGAGATACAAGAACAAGAATCCAAACACAGATGAGGCACTTCTGGGGGAACTGGCTGAGCTGCATGTCTCTCTAGCCTCTCTGCCATCTCTCTGATTAATCCACTTTGCTTCCTAACCCACTGGCTGAACCTCCATTCTTCCTTGGGACTGGGGTAAGGTTGAGAGGGGTGGGAGAAGGTGGAAGGGCAGTTGGGAGCCCCTCCTGGGGACTCAGGTTTCTGGGAGGGGAGTTGTGTTTCTGTATTACCTTTTCCCTTGTCTATTTCTGTCTATAACTGTATCTACTGTAACTATCTGCTTGTACATTGAGCTAAGCTGTAAATATAAGCTTCATTCCATTTCCAGAGCTGGCTGAGTCTAGTCTGGGTGGTTTCCAAAAGATGAGGGGGGGGAGGGGCAGGTAACACCCAAACTATAACAGAGGGCTCTGAAACAACTCCCCTCCTTCTTCCCACCCCCTGCTTTATCTCAGAAGGTTCACATGCAGGGGTAAGATGCCAAAATGCCAACAAGAGGTTAGAAGATGTAAAGGTATGGTCTAGTTGGTTGGCTAGGGCTGGATGCTAGTTTGGACTGGATGAGCTTGGAGGTCTCTTCCAACCTGGCTGATTCTATAATTCCATAATCTATTCCAAAATTATTATTGTTTATTAATGTTGATATTTAACAATCTTGTCACAGACCATGATTTTTAATAATAATACGTTCTTTGCACAGTCATGGAAGGTATTACACAGAGGGAAATAAACAGGGAATCTAGAACACTAAAGAAATAACTAGCAATAATATAACAAACATTAGTCATTTAGGAATGAGAATCTTGTGGCCAATATGCTGCTCTCCCTCGAGGGAGACCTGAGAGGCTCCTTTCTGCTAAGGCAGAAGGCACAACAGAATTCAGTTATAGAGAGGCTTATGAGTATTTACTCACAAAGAATAGAATAGAATAGAATAGAATAGAATCAACCAGGTTGGAAGAAACCTCCAAGATCATCCAGTCCAACCTATCACCCAGCCCTATCCAGTCAACTAGACCATGGCACTAAGTGCCTAACATCAAAGCTTTGCTGGTCTGAAGCACGAGGCAGAGCAGACCACACTGAGGCACAGCAGCACCCCTTGCTTGCAGCTTAAGTCCATTTATATTACTTGCCTGAGTGTAATGGTTCTTTTGACCAGAAAGATTCACCAATCAGAATGGCACTTTGCCAAACTGTCCATATTAGGTGAAACCAGGGCTTGCTTCACTTCTATGGGCAAGTGCACAAACACCTGTGGATACCTGTTTATCACTTTGGGAGGGGACATAATGGCCCAAGCCCTGTTTTCCTCCCACCCTTGCTTCCCCAGTCAGCAGAAGGGTGGGGCAAGCCAGGACACGTTTTAGGCCTATTAGCTTTCCAGGACAGAAGAAGAATGATTAGATCAGGTTACACAGATTGAAGCAGAGACAGTTAATATGGCAAGCAGCAGGTGGAGACTGAAGAACTTTGTTTATTGTTTTGGGGTCTTACATCTCTCAGCAATCCAATGGGTAACATAGACATCACTATTGTTTTTCATTTCACAGCCAGTGATATAATTTCCCTCTCATTGAAACATTCCCATTAGGCTCAAACCACCACACAAAGGTGCTTGGCAGGGAGCTTCTTATATGTTCCTACATGATGCATTCTGTTCTGCTTGAGCTTTAATAGCAAATCAGTTATCATCCTGATTTTTTAGGAGGAAGTTCTTGCCAGAGAGAGTGATTTGCCATTGGAATGGGCTGCCCAGGGAGGTGGTGGAGTCACCATCCCTGGAGGTATTCAAAAAAAGCCTGGATGGGGCACTTAGTGCCATGGTCTGGTTGACTGGATAGGGCTGGGTGCTAGGTTGGACCGGCTGAGCTTGGAGGTCTCTTCCAACCTGGTTGATTCTATGATCCTCAACTTGGGAAGCAAGTTGTTGGAGTTGGCTGAACCTGAACATGATGCCCTGCACTCTTATCTGCACTGTGCAAGGCTGAACTGTGATGAATCACTGGGTTGCCACTGCTGATTTTCTTCTGCTTTATCCCTTGTTGGTGGTTTACTTGTAATCAATGTTTATAACTAGCTGAGGGATGGGTGTCAGGAGCGAGGGGACAGGCTCTGCTCACTTGCTCCCTGGGATAGGACAAGGAGCAATGGATGGAAGCTGCAGCACAGGAAGTTCCACCCCAACACAAGGGGGAACTTCTTGACTCACAAAGCACTGGAACAGGCTGCCCAGAGAGGTTGTGTAGTCTCCTTCTCTGGAGACTTTCAAGGCCTATCTGGATGTGTTCCTGTGTTACCTGAGGTAGGTTGTATGGTCCTGCTCTGGCAGAGGGGTTGATGATCTCTTTGGTTCCCTTCCAATCCCTAACATACTGTGAGCCTGTGTGTTGGGTTTGGAGTTTTTTCCCCCTAATTTTATCCCAAGTGAAAATAGAGAGTCAAGAAAGACTCTTCTGGCAGGTAGTGAACAGGCATGAAACAGATTTTCCATCTCTTTTGTTTGTTCCCCTCCACACCTGCCAGAGAAACGAAAAAACCCTAGAGAAGTTAAGAATGCAATTGTATACCTCTAGAATGCAACAAGCTGCTGATGGGACTGTGGGAATGCAAAGTGCAGAAGAGCTGTGGGAACGGAGTGAAGAAGAATTAATAACAGGCAGATGCTGACCTCGGTTCTCACAAGCAGGTGGCTGCCTTATCTCAGAAGGGATAGATAACGAACACCTCGTTAATGAGATAAACAAGATGTGCTTTATGCTGATGGAGTGGGTTGTCCTTGACTAATTATGCTGCTGTGTAGGTGTGTGCTCTACTGGCTAAGTGTATATATATTCAGACTGTAGCAAAATAAAGTGTCTCTGGCATAATTCACATTGAATCATCTGGAGTTCTGCGTGGCAAGGCCTTGATCATGTTGCTCTGCAAGCCTTTGACCACGGTTCCTGCAGCAAGCAATCATAACAAGCAGCAAAGTCTGCAACATGGGACAACTGCTGAAAGGCTCAGGCACAGAAGCTGCCCGACAGCCAGGCTTTCCTCATGCAATACTACTTCAGCAAGGCTGAATCAAACACTCTGCAGACTCACAGGCTGCCATTTGGAGAGGGCTTTTGCAGCTGATGCTGTGATGCAGTATTTAAAGGGAAACTGTAAGACTTCCATGCGGGATGGGACTCCATCTGGACTATGAGAAGCGTGTAACTTAGCAGCTAGTGTTTACTATTCTTCTCAATTGTTGTTTTATCTTGCAAGTGTTATCTCCAAACAAGCGTGTCTGCATCTTGAGTTTTGTTTGATTTAGTTTTTACCCTTTTAAAATACAAGCAAACAAAAGAGAAAGACTCCAAATCCCAGGGCTGCCTTGTAACAGAATGCATAGCAATTTACAGACTCAGAGAATCATCAGGGCTGGAGGGGACCTCAAGGATCACCT
>WAAF01019547.1:1752-18671 GCA_013400475.1 Tricholaema leucomelas
CAAGAAATAAAATGGCAATAAATAGCTCAGCGCTGCTCAGGCCACCCCTGGAGTGCTGTGTCCAGTTGTGGGCTCCTCCATTGCAGAGAGATGTTGAGGTGCTGGAAGGTGTTTGGAGAAGGGCAGCAAGGCTGGGGAGGGGCCTGGAGCACAGCCCTGTGAGGAGAGGCTGAGGGAGCTGGGGGTGTGCAGCCTGCAGCAGAGGAGGCTCAGGGCAGAGCTCATTGCTGTCTGCAGCTCCCTGCAGGGAGGCTGTAGCCAGCTGGGGTTGGGCTCTGCTGCCAGGCAGCCAGCAGCAGCAGAAGGGGACACAGCCTCAAGTTGTGCCAGGGAAGGTCTAGGCTGGATGTTAGGAGGAAGTTGTTGGCAAAGAGAGTGCTTGGCATTGGAATGGGCTGCCCAGGGAGGTGGTAGATTCTGTGAACATACTTTGAAGAGCAGAGTTTGGATGAATTTAACCTACTGCTCTATGGTAGAGATCCATAAGTACAAGACCATCTTTTGCTGCAGCCTCAGCAGCTTACAGGCTTGAATAAAGCCAGCAAGTCTGGGACACAGACCTCACATGTAACACCTACACAAAGTAGCCTCACCTGCTGCATTGGTTTTCAGTAGAAAAGTAGATTTGGAAGTCGTCAGAGTTGTCATGGACGTAAAGAAAACAACAGCGCTCATCGAACTTGGAAATGCTGCAGAGCACAGTGCAAGGAAAGGTTACTGGGGCTGTAGCTGGGAGGTGAAATAGTGCAAGGAGGAGTTAACCAAGGAAAGGTTATTGGGGTTGTAGCTGGGAGGTGAAATAGTGCAAGGAGTTGTTAACCAAGGAATTGTTATTGGGGGTGTAGCTGGGAGGNCTTGGAAATGCTGCAGAGCACAGTGCAAGGAAAGGTTACTGGGGGTGTAGCTGGGAGGTGAAACAGTGCAAGGAGGAGTTA
This sequence comes from Tricholaema leucomelas, assembly GCA_013400475.1. Classification (NCBI taxonomy): domain Eukaryota; kingdom Metazoa; phylum Chordata; class Aves; order Piciformes; family Lybiidae; genus Tricholaema lacrymosa; species Tricholaema leucomelas. The sequence continues at coordinate 2,688 of WAAF01019547.1, forward strand.
ACCAAGGAAAGGTTATTGGGGTTGTAGCTGGGAGGTGAAACAGTGCAAGGAGGAGTTAACCAAGGAAAGGTTATTGGGGGTGTAGCTGGGAGGTGAAACAGTGCAAGGAGGAGTTAACCAAGGAAAGGATATTGGGGGTGTAGCTGGGAGGTGAAATAGTGCAAGGAGGAGTTAACCAAGGAATTGTTATTGGTGGTGCAGCTGGGAGGTGAAATAGTGCAAGGAGGAGTTAACCAAGGAAAGGTTATTGGGGTTGTAGCTGGGAGGTGAAGTAGTGCAAGGGGAAGTTAACTTTTTTGCAGGGTCACAGACTGCATTGGCCTGGAAGGGACCCTCAAAGGTCATCTCAAATCCCTCTGCAGTCAGGGACACCTCCAACTAGGTGTAGCTAGTAGGGTTTTAGAGCCATATCAGAAGCATTTCTGAATTCCAGCTGAAAAACAGATTCTTTTTGTCAAAGGAAACCAGCCCAACTGTTCTTGCACCTCAGGAAGGAAGAAGAGCTGAGGGCTCCTCTTCCCTTCTGCTCTCCACGGTTTTTAGATGTAGAGTGAGCACTAACCCCACTGAAAATCTGGAATGTTAGGCAAAGAGCAGGTCCAAGACTGCAAACAGGGAAGTCTACCACAGAAGACACATTCCCACACATCCCTCTTAGATGAATATTCCCATGAGGAATGGACAGCTTTGCCCACGCATGACAATGCAAACTCTTCCGTGCTGGCATTCCACAGCAGGTTAGACTGAAGGAGCTTTTCCCACAGGCAATGCAAAGCAGAGGTTTAAAGCACAACCCAGATTCTCAACTCGAGGGAAATGGAGAACAAACAAAAAACCACTGAAGTGCTTTCTCACATACCAACCTGATTCCCCTAATGGAAGAAGCTGTAAAATTCCATTCATGGATCTGTTTCTGTAAAGAATGAAGAGCTACAATTAGCCACAGTCAAACCTTGACTTGCAGTCACAGCAAGGTAAGCAAAATAAAGGTTTCCCATGTTTTCCAGCATGTCTCTTTCCCTTTATTTCTCTTCCTCTTAACTTTCAACTAAGACTGATGTATAGGTAAAGAAAGGACATACACAGCTGAGGAAATGTAACAGCCCTGAGGAAAGGCCACCTCAGGAAAATGAAAGGCCATATATAGATAAAGGTGGCCAAGAGAGCCAATGGCATCCTGGCCTGGGATCAGGAGCAGTGTGGCCAGTAGGACAAGGGAGGTTATTCTTCTCTTGTACTCAGCACTGCTCAGGCCACACCTTGAGTGCTGTGTCCAGTTCTGGGCTCCTTAACTCAAGAGAGATGAGGAGATGCTGGAACATGTCCAGAGACAGGCAATGAATCTGGTGAGGGGCCTGGAGCACAGCCCTGTGAGGAGAGGCTGAGGGAGCTGGGGGTGTGCAGCCTGCAGCAGAGGAGGCTCAGGGCAGAGCTCATTGCTGTCTGCAGCTCCCTGAAGAGAGGCTGTAGCCAGGTGGGGTTGGGCTCTGCTGCCAGGCAGCCAGCAACAGAAGAAGGGGACACAGTCTCAAGTTGTGCCAGGGCAGGTCTAGGCTGGATGTTAGGAGGAAGTTGTTGGCAGAGAGAGTGATTGGCATTGGAATGGGCTGCCCAGGGAGGTGGTGGAGTGGCCGTGGCTGGAGGTGTTGAAGCCAAGCCTGGCTGGGGCACTTAGTGCCATGGTCTGGTTGATTGGCCAGGGCTGGGTGCTAGATTGGACTGGATGAGCTTGGAGCTCTCTTACAGCCTGGTTGATTCTATGATTCTGTGAAAGAAAGGCCATACATAGCTGAGGAAATGTAATGGCCCTGAGGAAAGGCCACCTGAGGAAAAAGAAAGGCCACACATAGGTGAGGAAATGTATGGCACTAAGGAAAAAGCAATGTAAGTAGCAGAGAGTGGAAGCAAAGGAAACATTTCCCCACCTAGAAATCAGCTCTCCTAAATAAGAGAGCACAAAATCAGCTCTCCTAAGTAAGAGAACCCAAAATCAGCTCTCCTAAGTAAGAGAACCCAAAATCAGCTGTCCTAAAAGAGCACAAAATCAGCTCTCCTAAATAAAAGAGCACAAAATCAGCTCTCCTAAATAAAAGAGCACAGTAACAGCTCTCCTAAATAAGAGAGCACAAAATCAGCTCCCCTAAATAAGAGCACAATATCAGCTGTCCTAAAAGAGCACAAAATCAGCTCTCCTAAGTAAGAGAATCCAAAATCAGCTCTCCTAAAAGAGCACAAAATCAGCTCTCCTAAATAAAAGAGCACAAAATCAACTCTCCTAAGAGAGCACAAAATCAGCTCTCCTAAGTAAGAGAACCCAAAATCAGCTCTCCTAAGAGAGCACAATATCAGCTGTCCTAAATAAGAGAAGCACAACAGAGGTGCTGAGGTTTGTGCTTCACAGAAATGTGGCAACCTTTACACTATTGCAAAGTGATCCCAAACCTACATCTGAACAAAAAGTGACTTCCAAAAGCACAGTGACTCAGAGCCCAGTGAAACACATCTGCTGGTAGTTTTACCATTTCAGTGGGAGAGACATGCCACAAAGAGAGAGATCTCTCCTCTGCTTCTCTGTTGATGGAAACATAGGCAGGCTGGTAGACTTTGGTTGGTTCTATTACCAAAACCTGAAGAGAGAAAACATTTTTCCTTCATAAATCAGCAGGTAGTGCATGACAGCATCTTTGGTACAGACAATGAGCAATCTTAAAGTAAGACCTAAACAGCTTCCAAGGGGAGAGAGGAGGGCAAGATAAAGCAGGCAGAGGCTGTGTTCCCATGCACAACAAAATGGTATTACCAGAATTTGTTGTAGGAGGCTGAGAAGCCTTTCTTAGAATGCTTCCAGAGGGGTGGGTTAAATATTGGTTGTTGAGTAAAGATTAATAGAACACAAAGTTTTGGTTCATGCAATGAAATGATAGGTAGCAAAGCATGGGAATATTGTTTAGAGTGTTCCAGTTCTTGTTAGAGCCTCTGCAGCTCTCACTTCAGAAAGGGCATGGACCTGATGGAGCAGGTCCAGAAAAGGGCCACAAAGATGATCAGATTTGCAGGTGCTAACTTACTGGGTTTAAAACTAGGTTGTTGGTAACTTTGTGTTCTATGGATTGCTTTGCCACTTTGGCCTGCTCTGGTGAGACCTCACCTGGAGTGCTGCATCCACCTCTGGAGCCCTCAGCACAGGATGGACATGGCCTGATGGAGTGGGTCCAGAGGAGGGTCATGAAGATGACTGGGAGGCTGGAACACCTCTGCTACAAGAACAGGTTGAGGGAGTTGGGGGTGTGCAGCCTGGAGAAGAGAAGGCTCCAGGCACACCTAAGAGCAGCCTTCTGGCACCTGAAGGGGCTGCAAGCAGGCTGCAGAGGGACTGCAGAAGGCCTGCAGGGACAGGATAAGGGCAATGGTTTGAAATGAGAGCAGAGCAGATTGAGACTGGATGTGAGGAACAAGTTCTGCAGCAGGAGGCAGCTGCAACACCGCAACAGGTTGCCCAGGAGGTAGGTGAGGCCTCGACCCTGGGGATATTCAAGGTGAGGCTGGACAAGGCTGTGAGCAACCTGCCCTAGTGGAGGATGTCCCTGGTACCTGAAGGGGGTTTGGACTGGATGCTCTTTGGAGGTCCCTTCTAAGCCAAAGCATTCTATGACTCTATAAGACATACAGAACTTGTTTGGACACAGCATCTTACTGGAAATCTCAGTCCATTAGTGGCTTCCTTCGTTGCCTCAAAAATGATATCTAGCCAGAAAGTCAACCTCTCTTGTCTGGAAGAATGCTCTGTGCTGGGCTTCTTGAAGCGCTGAATTAACATCAGATTCTGAACTAAGGATTTCAAGTACCTGGAATGTATTGAATCAGTGAGTTAACAGAGAGAAACCAAAAGGTAACCTGATTGTAAAACCACTTCATTGACTCACACTTAAACCAGAAATGAACTGCCAAAGGAACTGCACCTCCACGCTGCCATAATGGAGCTGAGTATGTTGCTTGTTACAGATTTCTGGGAAGAACAGGGAGCTTGGTCAAACCCTGGGGGCATAACCTCACCTGGGTGCTCATCAACAACAGCTTCTGCCAGAGGCTATGGTTACAGGGTGGTTAGGCTGGGTATTAACAGCTAGAAGGTGATGGGGGAGGGAAGCAACAGCTAATTAAACTCTCCAAAGAATGGGATCACAATTGTTTTACAAGGAATCATCACTCAATTCCTGATACTTCCTTACAAGAGGTAGGAGAAAAAAAACAACAATGCTGAGTACCAACTGATTGTTAGGATGGGATAGAGCCCAGCAATGCTGGGTACCAACTGATTGTTAGGATGGGAGAGAACCCAACAATGCTGAGTACCAACTGATTGTTAGGATGGGAGAGAACCCAACAATGCTGGGTACCAACTGATTGTTAGGATGGGATAGAGCCCAGCAATGCTGGGTACCAACTGATTGTTAGGATGGGATAGAGCCCAGCAATGCTGGGTACCAACTGATTGTTAGGATGGGAGAGAACCCAACAATGCTGGGTACCAACTGATTGTTAGGATGGGAGAGACCCCAACAATGCTGAGTACCAACTGATTGTTAGGATGGGATAGAGCCCAGCAATGCTGGGTACCAACTGATTGTGAGGATGGGAGAGACTCCAACAATGCTGAGTACCAACTGATTGTTAGGATGGGAGAGACTCCAACAATGATGGGTACCAACTGATTGTTAGGATGGGATAGAGCCCAACAGGGAGGGGTAACAACTGATTGTTAGGATGAGACAGAGCCCAACAATGCTGGGTAAGAATTGATTGTTAATCATGGGATACAATCCCAACAAGGAGGAGTAACAATTGATTATTACTAACAGCATTCAAACCCAACAATGTTGGGTAAGAATTTATTTAGCTTCCCCCTTCCTTTCCAAAACCAAAGTCAGAGTCACACACAGAGTCTAAGATGGATAAATCCAGTTCAGTTATCCAAGCAACTACATTTTTTGGGGGGTGTCTTTGCCCATCGCTGGGTCCTTGAGCTCCAAGCTTTTACCACGTACCACACTGGAGGTTTCAGCTTGAACAGCTTCTCAGCTGCTTGCACTGCTTTCCCAACATCATTAGCCAGCATGCTGACACTGAAGAACTGTCCCACATCCCAGTAACTGTTCATTTTTTCCAGGCTTCCTTTTCTTCCCAGCAAACTGTTTAAGCGGACACCTGGAAAATGGCAATTGAAAACCATCTTTGTCTGTCAGAAAAGCACTGGAAGGCCTCAGCACCTGTCAGGGAAACACTGGGGTAAGGACACAGAGCTGCTAAAGTGAATCCAGAGGAAGCCACAAAGATGATCCAAGGGCTGGAGCATCTCTGCTACAAGGACAGGCTGAGGCAGCTGGGGGTGTGCAGCCTCGAGAACAGAAGGCTCCATGGGGGACCTCAGAGCTGCCTGCTGGCACCTGAAGGGATCCTGCAGGAAGGCTGCAGAGGGACTTCTCATGAGGGTGTCTAGAGACAGGACAAAGGGCATGGTTTGAAGCAGAGCAAGGTTAGAGTGGAGCTGAGGAAGAAGTTGTTGAGTGTAAGAGTGCTGAGACACTGGCACAGGCTGCCCAGGGAGGCTGTGAATTCCTCCTGCCTGGGGGTGTTTAAGGCCAGGCTGGATGAGGTCTTAGGCAGCTGAGCCTAGCTGAGAGGAGTAAAGAGCTGCTGGCAGCTGCTGGTCCTCTGTTACATGGTACATGGACCTGGCAGCTCTCCAGGCTGCACCTCTGGTCCCCATCTTGCACAAGCAACAGGGGAAGAGGAAACAGTCTCAAGTTGCCCTAGGGAAAATTCAGATTGGCCATGAGGAACAATTTCTTCCCCTAAAAGGGTTGTCCACCAGGCCTGGCCCAGGCTGCCCAGGGCAGTGGTGGAGTCTCCATCCCTGGAGGGGTTTGAAAGCTGTGGAGCTGTGGTGCTGAGGGCTGTGGTGTGGTGGTGTCCTAGCACTGCTGGGTTCATCTTTGGGCTCCATGATCTTTAAGGTCTCTCCCAAACCAAATCAAGCTGAGAGCCTGCCCATAGTGGGGAGGTTGGAATAGATGATGTCTCCCTGAGGTCCCTTCCACCCTGAGCTGTGCTGTGATTCTATGAATAAGTAGTTTTAGCTGCTATCAGTAAAAGACTAACAACATCTGATCAAGCATTACTGATGAAGTGGGGAAGGTTTTCCCCAGAAAAAAACATATTGCCCAACAGAGAGGTTGGGTCTGCAAATAACATCCTCCATACCCTTCAGACAGCCAGAACTGCACCACACACAGTCATGAAAAGCCTTTCCTGCTATCTGTCTGGACCATCTACCTCCTGACCCTCAGTGCAAGCTCCACATCTCTGTGTCCTCAAGAGCTGCATCGACTGCAAGAGACCAAAAGCTAGAAGTTACTGCAAGGGTAAGGGCAAGAGAATGATTTGAAGCCACCTTTGTATTCTCCCCCCTTAAAGTTCAAGTATGTGTCTCAGACAGGATCTGATTCCAAACAGAACTGTCAACTACTGTTTTTAGGAAGAACTGCCTGTTTCCCTCACCTGATTTCTTTACACATACAGTGGTGCCTCATCACCCACATGGAAGATTACAACCAACTACTGTCCTGGTAGATCCTTCCTGGGGGTTAACAAAAACTCTGTGAAGCCTTCCCTGGCATCTCTGAGGAGAGCTGGGCCACACTTAGTCAATTCCTGTCTTTGTCCTGTGTTGGCTGCAATAAAACAATCTCTGTGGTGCCTTGAAGGCAGTGTAAGGATGGTGCTGAATGGTTTCCTTGCTCATCTCCCATCTCTGGGATCCTGAAAGCTGCTCCAAGGCAGCAAGAGAAAAATGATCCTTCAAGATCCTTGTGTTTTTGACTGCCATCTAGGACCCATCACTGAAAACCCTGAACCATGCAACTCATCACTGTAAGCTTCTTGTTTTCCTCCTAAGGAGAGAGACAGAAGACCTGCCTATGGCACTGGGTGGATATTTACCTATTTTTCTCAGTTCCATTGAGCTTTCAAACTGTTGTCCTGCAACAAGCAGCAATACTGCAAGGTTAATTCCAGAATAGAGAGTTGACTGGAGGTCAAATCCTCTGCGGTACCTGCAGAGAAGAGTCAAGAGCTCACATCTCACTGCATGGAGGAGTTCAAACACTGCATCATTTTTAGTAGTTATTTTAAGCTATTGATTTATTGCAAGGGCAGAGCACTGGAGCAGGCTGCCCAGACAGGTTGCACAGTTTACCTCTCTGGAAACATTCCAAACCTGCCTGGATGTGTCCCTGTGTGACCTAGTCTAGATGCTCCTGCTCTGGCAGGGGGGTTGGACTGGATGATCTTTCACGGTCCCTTCCAAGCTCTGACATTCTGTGGTTCTGTGACTGTATGGCTGGTTGGCACCAGCGGCAATCTTTGCAAAGAGCACTTGGAAGAACCTGGATTCCCATCTTACAGTGAGAAACAAGATTCTGCCCCTCTGCTGTGCTCTCCTGAGACCCCACTTGGAGAACTGCCTCCAGTTCTGGTGCCCCCAGCAGAAGAGGGACATCAAACTGATGGAGTGAGTCCAGAGGAGGCCACAAAGAGGATGAGAGGAGTGGAGAACCTCTCCTGTGGGGACAGGCTGAGAGAGTTGGGGCTGTTCAGCCTAGAGAAAAGGAGGCTTCAGGGAAACCTCAGAGCAGCCTTCCAGTACCTGAAGGGGGCAACAATAAAGCCAGGAAGGGATTTTGATAAGGGCTGGGAGTGATAGGATGAGAGGGAATGGATTGAAGCTTGAGGAGGGCAGATTGAGACTGGAGATGAGGAAGAAATTCTTGGAGTGAGGGTGGTGAGACACTGGCACAGGTTGCCCAGGGAGGTTGTGGAGCACAGAATCACCCAATGTGATCAAAGATGCTAGGACACCACCACACCACAGCCCTCAGCACCACAGCTCCACAGCTTTCAAAGATCAAAGATCACATTGGGCGATTCTGTGCTCCACAACCTCCCTGGAGGTGTTCAGGACCAGGTTGGATGAGGCCTTGAGCAACTTGGGCTGGTGGGAGGTGTCTTTGCCCATGGCAGGGGAGTTGGAACTGGATGATTTTTAAGGTCCTTTCCAACCCAAACCATTCAATGCATCTCTGCTTACACAGATGTGGCTCCACATGTGGTGTGTGGTGAGCCACTGACAAGCTGAGTGCACATTCCTGCCTCATCACCCCAAGAACATGCATAATGCAGTCCATCAATCAATATTTTCCCCTATATACAGAGCAGATCATTGCATGTCCTGGAGATCCAGTGAGGAAACCATCCTTAAACAGAAGCCCAGCATAAACCTCATGGCCTCATTTAGAATCATAGAATCAACCAGCTTGGAAGAGACCTCCAAGCTCATCCAGCCCAACCTAGCACCCAGCCCTATCCAGCCAACCAGACCATGGCACTAAGTGCCCCAGCCAGGCTTGGCTTCAACACCTCCAGGCACAGCCACTCCACCACCTCCCTGGGCAGCCCATTCCAATGCCAATCACTCTCTCTGCCAACAACTTCCTCCTAACATCCAGCCTCAACCTGCCCTGGCACAACTTGAGACTGTGTCCCCTTCTTCCATTGCTGGCTGCCTGGGAGAAGAGCCCAACCCCACCTGGCTACAGCCTGCCTTCAGGTAGCTGTAGACAGCAATGAGGTCTGCCCTGAGCCTCCCCTTCTCCAGGCTAAACAACCTCCCTTTTGGCCTTAAAGCAGATGAATTGCACATTTCCCCTACAGAGACCTGGGGGAATCATCATCTTCCCAACATGAACTAAGCTTAGCACTTGACACTGATGATAGCCTGCCAGAAAAAGGAGCAAGGAAAGACCTAATCATAGATCTGGGGATTAATAAAGCAATCTCTCAAGAAGGACCCTGAAAAAAAATACTGGAACCACTGATGTTTAACTCTTACAAGGCAACTTTTCATAAGCAGAAGTCTGCCAAGGTTTTAAAAAGGATATTGTTGGTTTGGGGGTTTTCATTCTGTTACCATTCGATGGCCTGATCTCGACTGTTGGTGTCTTTGCAGTCAGAATCAAGAAACATATCCTTGTAGATCCTCCCACACAAGCAAAACATATCTGGAGCAGGGTGATCACAGGTCTGCAGGACCTGAAGCATAACTTGCAGTGCTTTCTTCCTGTCACCTGCATTGTTTCTTCTGAAATCAAATGTAGAGAGTGAAATGAATCAGTTTAGATCTGAAATAGTAACTGCAGTATGGTGGAATAATATCCAACCCCACAACCCATCCATCACTGCTACACACAGGTACTTGGAATCATAGAATGGGTTAGGTTGGATGGGACCTCAAAGATCAGCCAGTTCCAAGGCTGTCCAGCCATAGGCAGGGACACCTCCCACTAGAACAGGTCACTGAAGGCCTCATCCAACCTGGCCTTCAACATCTCCAGGGAGGTTGTGGAGCACAGAATCACCCAATGTGATCAAAGATCACATTGGGTGATTCTGTGCTCCACAACCTCCCTGGGAAATTTGTGTCAGTGTCTCACCACCCTCACTTCAAACAACTTCTTCCTAGCATCCAGTTTCAATCTCCCCTCTGCCACTTCAAACCTATTCCTCCTCAGCCTCTCATTACAAGGCCTTGTCAATAGTCCCTCCCCAGCCCTCCTCTAGCCCCCTTGAGATACTGGAAGGCCACTCCAAGGTCTCCTGGAAGCCTTCTCTTCTCCAGACTACAGAGCCCCAACTCTCTCAGCCTGTCCTCAGAGCAGAGCTGCTGCAGCCCTCTGATCATCTTCATGTAGTGACAGGATGAGGGGGAATGGATTTAAACTGGCAGAGGGGAGAATGAAACTGGATGTTAGGAAGTTCTATGCAGTGAGGGTGGTGAGACACTGGCACAGGTTGCCCAGGGAGGTGATCTTTGATCACATTGGGTGATTTTGTGCTCCACAACCTCCCTGGAGGTGCTCAAGGCCAGGCTGGATGAGGCCTTGAGTGACTTATTCTAGTGGGAAGTGTCCCTGCCTATGACAGGAGGAGATGAAATTGAATGATCTTTGAGGTCCCTTCCAACCTAACCCATTCTATGATTCTATCTTCAGCATTCAAGGTGAAAGCTCATTCATTATACCCAAGATATTTAATCTTGAATCAAGAGGATTCCCAAGTCAGCTGGAGTACTGTGTGCAGCCTCTGGAGCCCTCAACACAGGAAGAACAGAGGCAGAGATGCCTCTCAAGTAGACTCAACTGCTCAAGGGCCTCATCCAAGCTGGCCTTGAACATCCCCAGGGAGAAGGCATCCACAGCCTCCCTGGGCAGCCTGAACCAGACTCTCACCACCTCTGTACACCTTCACTAATTAGTGAGTTTGGCCACACTTCACACAGAGGATGCAGTCTGATTGCAGAACCTTCACTATCTGACACAACAGCCTCCCTGGGCAGCCTGAACCAGACTCTCACCACCTCTGTACACCTTCACTTAGAATAAGAAACTAATTAGTGAGTTAGGGCACATTTCACACAGAGGATGCAGTTTGATTACAGAACCTTCACTGACACAGACAATGAGAAAAACCAAGGCCTTAAATTGGGCTTTGAGCCTGGAACTAAATTACCACTCTCCAGTTAGTTCTGACAAGGAAAAAAGAGCTGCTTTTACCCCCTTATAAACACTTCAAGTGCTTCAGGCAGGCCACTCCTAAAATGAAGAACCCCACGATGTGTTTTTTACCAGCTCTGAGTAACTGCAGCCCAGAAATGACCTAGGGCTCTTCAAAAGGAATCATTTCCTATGCCTACTATTACTCACAATTACTTGTGATTTTCTCCTTGCACCCTGCTATGCCCTTCACTTGCTAATTTGCTCCTTAAAACACAGCATGCTGAGTTAAATTGTAGTGGCTGCAGCTGCCCTCATCTTTAAAATAAAGATAGAACTTCCTTAAGAAGAGACTGAAGTCTTCACAGCTCTGGCCTCATGCTAGGGCTGGATTTGATTTTAAGGTCTGCTCTGTTTTGAGCTGAACTGGGCACACCCTTTGGCCTCTTTGCTGAGGTAGCTGAGGCCCCACTCCTGGAGATCAAGGTCAGGCTGGACAAGGCTTTGAACAGTCTGATCTAGTGGAGGATGTCTCTGTTCAGTGCAGGATCTTTGCAGGTCTCTTCCAACTCAAACCACTCTCTGACTCTATGAATAATATTTCTGTTTCCTAACCTAGCAACCTGCCTGTAGGTCCAGATCCCCTTTGAGGCTTTCAAGGCACTTAGTGCCATGGTTTAGTTGACTGGATAGGGCTGGGTGCTAGGGTGGACTGGATGAGCTTGGAGGTCTCTTCCAACCTGCTTGATTCTATGATTGTAAGGAAGCTGTATCCCCATGCATGTATATTCATGGGCCTAGCAGTGATTGTTACCTGCTACTTTGACAATTTATCCATAACTCTCATGCTAAACTTGTCAAGACATTCACTAGAAGCAATCTCAGTCTGACCAAAAACTCATTGGCTTCACTGCAGTCAGCAGATGCACTTTCATCAGGCTGCTGACAAAATGATGTTTGTTGGAAAACAATGATGTTAGAAGCTGCAAACTGTCCTGGTGTGCAGGAAGTACAGAATCACAGCTCACAGGATGTCAGGGGTTGGAAGGGACACAAAGAGATCATCCAGTCCAACACCCCTGCCAGAGCAGGAGCACACAATCTAGCCCAAGTCACACAGGAATACATCCAGACAGGCCTGGAAAGGCTCCAGAGAAGGAGACTCCACAATCTCTCTGGGCAGCCTGTGCCAGGGCTCTGGGCCCCTTCCAGCCAAGAAGTCCCCCCTTGTGTTGAGCTGGAATCTCCTGTGCTGCAGCTTCCATCCACTGCTCCTTGTCCTGTCCCAGGGAGCAGTGAGCAGAGCCTGTGCCCCCTCGTCCTGGCCCCCAGCTCTCAGTGGTTTACAAACATTTATTAGATCCCCTCTCAATCTTCTCTTCTCCAGACTAAATAGCCCCAGGGTCCTCAGCCTCTCCTCATCAGGCAGTACTCCAGTCCCCTCAGCATGGTCTAGTTGACTGGCTAGGGCTGGGTGCTAGGTTGGACTGGATGATCTTGGAGGTCTCTTCCAACCTGGTTGATTCTATGGTCATTCTCACAGCCCTCCCTTGGACTCTCTCTGGCAGATCCCTGTCCCTCTTCAAGTGGGGAGCCCAAAACTGAATACAGCAAAGGGCAAGATGACTCTGGTGAATGTCAATGTATGCAGAAAGGAAAAAGCAGTTGATCTTTTCTGTACTCCACATTGCTAGGTATGCCCATAGGGAACCACTGCAACATGAAACACCCTCAGCTAAAGCCTCCTTACCGGTTCAGTGCAAAAGCATAATGAAATTTAATGTTGTGTTGGTCAGCCAGGTCACAGGTAGGAAGCATTTCTAGAGTTTCTACCAGCTTCACCATAGCATCATAGTCCTGGGATGAATTAAGAGGAGAAAAGAAAAAGAATAATGGTGAAACTGAAGGCAGAGCAAAGCATCACTGAACTGCATCGTGTCGTGACTATTAGTAGCTCAGCTAACTGTTTAAGGGGCTTAAAAATGACTGATGACAAAAGAGGTGACCTCAGGAAGTCACCTAATCTGTGTTTCTTCTTCACAGGCAAAACTAAATGGGCCCTTAAGTTGCCCAACAAACAAATCAAATCATTACACAGTGTGACAAGTACTGAATCACAGAACGTTAGGGGTTGGAGGAGACCTCCAGAGATCATCCAGTCTGAACTCCTCTGCCAAAGCAGCATCCCCTAGGGTAGTCCACACAGGACTGCATCCAGCTGAGTTCTGAAGGTCTCCAGAGAAGGAGACTTCACAACCTCTCTGGGCAGCCTGTTTCAGGGCTCTTGCCATCCTCACTGGAAAGAAGTTTCTCCTCATGTTGAAGTGAAACTTTCTCTGTTCCACTTTGTATCCATCACTCCTCAGCTTACTGCTGTGCACCACCCAAAAGAGCTTGGGCCCCTCCACTTGTCACCCACCCCTCAGCTTTGAATTCACTGTCAGCTCTGACTCATGAGTTTATCAAATAATCAAGCCCAGAAGAACAAACAAAAGCCAAAACCCCAGGGTAAAATAACCTTCTTTAGCCTTCAGAAACATACCTGAATATCTCTGTAGGAAAGGAGCAGGTTGATGACGATGTCAGAAGTCAGCACTTCAGTGTTATCCATACGAAGCTTAATCCTGGCCAGCTCCTTAGCCAGTTCATCTCCTTGATACTTCTCTCTAGCTTTTCTGATGTCATTCAGCAGGGTTTCTTTATAATAGGTACTAAAGAAACAGGAGAGGTGTAGGACTGTTAGATGCTTCTCATGAGGTATAGTCATGGCTAACAAAAAGCCTAACTTCCAGCAGTCCCATCTCCTCAGGGGGAGCTGCACATCAAAGGTTCCCACATTTAGGTCACTGTACATACTCCACATTGCCCCACCTCAGACTCTGAGGCTATGTAACAATATTTTCACAACCAAGACTGTGAGACAAGGCCTGGAACATCTCTGCTATGAAGACAGGCTGAGGGAACTGGGCTTGTGCAGCCTAGAGAATCTCTTCTCAAGGGGGGGACATCAGAGCTGCCTTCCAGTACCTGAAGGGATCCTGCAGGAAGGCTGCAGAGGGACTTTTCATAAGGATATCAAGAGACAGGCCATGGGGCAATGGTTTGGAGCTGAGGCAGAGCAGGGTTAGAGTGGAGCTGAGGAAGAAGTTGTTGAGTGTGAGGGTGCTGAGACTCGGGCACAGAGAGGCTGTGGCTGCCTCCTGCCTGGGGGTGTTTAAGGCCAGGTTGAATGAGGTCTTAAGCAGCTGAGTTTAGCTGTCCCTGGGCGTCCTGGGGAGGTTGGAGTAGATGATCTCTGAAGTCCCTTCCAACCTAAACCATTCTGTGATTCTATAGAAATTGAGGTGGTACTTTGAATGTGTCCTAAGGGAAAAGGCAACCAGGATAACAAAGTGACACCGACAGCAAAGACCAGTGTGACATAAAGATACTAATAGAATAGAATCAACCAGGTTGGAAGAGAGCTCCAAGCTCATCCAGTCCAACCTAGCACCCAGCCCTATCCAGTCAAACAGACCATGGCACTAAGTGCCCCAGCCAGGCTTTCCCTGAACACCCCCAGGGACAGTGACTCCACCACCTCCCTGGGCAGCCCGAAAGGAGCAAAAAGGCTTCCAAACTAAGAAACTAAACCACAACTAAGCCACCAAAAGCTGATTTAGTAGCAGTGTTTGATGAATATTGGCCAAAAAGGCCAAGGGCATTCTGGCTTGGCTTAGAAACACTGTGGGCAGCAGACACAGGAGGTGATCACCTCCCTGTGCTCAGCACTGCTGAGGCCACTCCTGCAGGGCTGTGCTCAGTTATGGAAGGACATTGAGGTTCTGGAGTGAGTCCAGAGAAGGGGAATGAGGCTGGAGAAGGGCCTGGAGCAGCTGGGCCATGAGAGGGGGCTGAGAGAGCTGGGGGTGTGCAGGCTGGGGAAGAGGAGGCTGAGGGCAGAGCTCATTGCTGTCTGCAGCTCCCTGCAGGGAGGCTGGAATGAGGAGGGGGCAGCCTCTGCTGCTTGGTGCCAAGGGACAGGAGCAGAGCAAATGGTTCCAAGCTGCACCAGGAGAGGTTTAGGATGGGTGTTAGGAATTATTTCTGCACTGGAAGGGTTCTCAAAGCTTGGAATGGTCTGCCCAGGGCAGTGCTGGAGTCACCATCCCTGGGGGTGTTCCAGCAGCCTGTGGAGCTGCTGCTGAGGGACATGGTTTAGTGTTGACCCTGCAGTGTTGGGTCAAGGGTTGGATTAGATGATCCTAAATGTCTCTTCCAACCAGACAGATTCTGTGATTCTGGGCTTGTCTCTGACAACCCTTTGTGGAGTCTGGTTCTGTGATTCTGTGCAGGACAGCAATAGAGAAGCAGTAAAGTCAGTAGTCTTCTGACACTGCATTAGATGCAGTGGGGAATTAAAACAAATCACTAAATCAATCACCACATTAAAAAGAGGCTATCAAGGGTTCTGGAGGTGCATATGTTGTAAAATCACCATGATGTAACATGAACATCCTTGAGAAGGCTGATAAACTTGTCCACCAGTGGGACACAAAGTGGCCCCAGGATATTGTCCCAGCTGGGTTGCATATACTCAGAAGCTCTTCGCTGGGCATCACTTTCACAGCAAAAGTAGTCAGCACAAGGTGTGATGATGTAGGGAATAAAATAATAATTGCCACTGGAAGCCTGAAAAAGACAAAACAGGCACAGTTTAGGGAACAAATGGTTAAGTGGAAATGCATTTGTGTGCACACAGTCTTTTACTGGCAGAAAAGAAAGCAGCTGGTGCACTGCAAAACCTCAGCACAGTGCTAGAGACAAGATTTGCAAGCACTGAACTGAAGGGATGTTCTGTGGAGGAGTCACAAACATTAACAAGGGTGGTGAACAAGGCAACAATACAGTTAAACTCCCCCTTTATGTGATGGGCTACTACAGCTACAAGCTAACCTTCTGCTCCCAGGTTTCTGTAGTTGCATCCTAGAATCATAAAATAGGTCAGGGTTGGAAAGGACCACAAGGATCAGCCAGTTCCAACCCCTCTGCCATGGGCAGGGACACCTCATACTACAGCAGGCTGGCCACAGCCTCACCCAGCCTGGCCTTGAACACCTCCAGGGATAAGGCTTCCACCAACTCCCTGCACAACCCATTCCAGGGTCCCATCACCCTCATACTGAAGAACTTCCTAACATGCAATCTGAATCTACCCATTTCTAGCTCTGTGATGCAGAGCTCCACACAGAGAGAGGGCTGCAGAAACTGGGAGGATATGATGCAGAGCTTCACACAGAGAGAGCTGCAGAAACTGGGAGGATATGATGCAGAGCTCCACACAGAGAGAGAGAGGCACAAACTCGGAGGATATAATGTGGAGAGTTACACAGAGAGA
>WAAF01019547.1:18955-56651 GCA_013400475.1 Tricholaema leucomelas
AGAGAGAGAGCTGCAGAAACTGGAAGGATATGATGCAGAGCTCCATACAGAGAGAGGGCTGCAGAAACTGGGAAGATATGATGCAGAGCTCCATACAGAGAGAGAGCTGCAGAAACTGGGAGGATATGATGCAGAGCTCCATACAGAGAGAGAGAGCTGCAGAAACTGGGAGGATATGATGCAGAGCTCCATACAGAGAGAGAGCTGCAGAAACTGGGATATGATGCAAAGCTCCACAGAGAGAGAGAGAGCTGCAGAAACTGGGAGGATATGATGCAGAGCTCCACAGAGAGAGAGAGAGCTGCAGAAACTGGGAGGATATGATGCAGAGCTCCACACA
Organism: Tricholaema leucomelas; assembly: GCA_013400475.1. Taxonomy (NCBI): domain Eukaryota; kingdom Metazoa; phylum Chordata; class Aves; order Piciformes; family Lybiidae; genus Tricholaema lacrymosa; species Tricholaema leucomelas. The sequence continues at coordinate 19,296 of WAAF01019547.1, forward strand.
GAGAGCTGCAGAAACACAGGCATTGGAAGGACTTTGTGCAGATGCTTAATACAGAGGATCCTATTAAACACTTGCTGCCTGCTACTACCAAACTCCAAATCAATCAACCAACCAACAAAACTTTGCAAGGCTTTGTAGTGCATGGAAGGGTTTGGAGACAAAATTCTGAAGGCAAACCTCAGAAGTCCTTAATGTGCCCCACAGAAAGTGCAAACATGAGGAAGATGCTGAAGGGGAAGATGAGAGAGGAAATGCCCTTCAGAGTACCAACCCAGCAAGTTGTTTTCAGCTCCTGAGCAAGCCCCAGACAGCTGTGAAGTTTCCTACAGCTACCAGAATCACCAATATCACATTTTGAGCTATGGCAACTCTCTGCTGTTTAAACTGAAGTTAAACTCTTCATTTCAGAGTAACTAGGTAGGAGCACAGCTCACCTGCCCACCTACCACTAAATACCCTTTGACTACCACCTTTGGGACACAAAGGTATCAGACACCACAGCAAAATCCACCTTTCATCTTTTCCATATCATGCAATGGTGTAGCTGTTTAAAGTCAACTTAAACAACAGGAGATTGCTGGGGTGATAAAAAAAAACCCATAGCACAGCTTAGGTTGAAAGGGACCTCAGAGATCATGAGGTTCAGCAAAAGCAAGTGCAAGGTTCTGCAGCTGGGCCAGAACAATCCTCACTACCAATACAGGCTGGGGGATGAGGTGATAGAAAGCAGCCCTGTGGAAAAGGACTTGGAGGTGCTGATGGATGAGAAGTTGGACAGGAGCAATGTGAGCTTGCAGCACAGAAGGCAAATCACATCCTGGGCTGCATCCAAAGATGTGTTGACAGCAGATCCAGAGAGGGGATTCTGCCACTTCGCTCTGCTCTGGGGAGACCTCACCTAGAGCACTGCATCCAGCTCTGGAGCTCTCAGCATAGGAAGGACATGGACCTTATGGAACAGGTCCAGAGGAGGCCATGAAAATGATCAGGGAACACCTCTGCTACAAGGACAGACTTAGGGAGCTGAGGGTGTTCAACCCAGAGAAGAGAAGGCTCCAGGTAGAACTCAGAGCTGCCTGCCAGGACCTGAAGGGGCTGCAAGTAGGCTGCAGAGGGACTGTTTGCAAAGGCCTGCAGGGACAGGACCAGGAGAGTTGTTTGAAATGAGAGCAGAGCAGACTGAGATTGGATGTGAGGAACAAGTTCTGCAGCAGGAGGCTGCTGCAACAATGCAGCAGGTTGCCCAGGAAGGTGGTTGAGGCTCCATGCCTGGAGATATTCAAGGTGAGGCTGGACAAGGCTCTGAGCCTGATCTAGTTGAGGATGCCCCTGCTGACTGCAAGAGGGGGTTGGACCTTTGGAGGTCCCTTCCAGCCCCAACCATCCCATGATTCTGTGATCATCTACTCCAACCTCCCTACCACAACCAATCACAGCACTCCAAGAGCTACATTTAAAAAAGCCAAAGGCTTAGGAACATAAAAACCCAACCAAAACCCACAAATATCCCAGGAAATCCCTGCAAGTAGGTCAAGAGAGGGAAATGTTCTTCAGGGCATAATGGTTTAAGGAATTCATTAAAGACCCAAGCAGAGTCATGCCTTTGCTGCAGGGTTGAAAGAGTCAGGCCTACAGAAGCTATTCTAAAGCTCCAGGCAAGACTCATCTAGAATGCTTTGTCTTACAATGCTCCTCTAACTATTTAGCTAATGCTAAATTAAAAGCTAATTAAAAGCAACCTTGAGATCTTAATAAACAGATTATGATTTGGTTTTAATGGTACTGCTACAATTTATTCCACTGCAGCTGTCACTTTGTGAGGTGGACTGAAGGGGATTGAGAATTGGCTGAAGGAAAGATGTCAGAGGGTTGTGGTCAAGGGGACAGAGTCCAGTTGGAGGCCTGTAGCTTGTGGAGTCCCTCTGGGGTTGGTGCTGTTCAATGTACTCATCAAGGACCTGGATGAGGGCACAGAGGGCACTGCCAGCAAGTTTACTGATGACACCAAACTGGGAGCAGAGGCTGACAGCCCCCTCAGGCTGTGCTGCCATTCAGCATGAACTGGAAAGGCTGAGAATTTGGTGGGGAGAAATGGAATGAAATGCAACAAGGCCAAGGGTAGAGACTGGCACATGGGAAAGAACAACCTCATGGACCAGGATAGGTTGGGAATTGACCTGTTGGAGAGCAGCACAGAGGAAAGGGACCTGGGGGTACTGGTGGCCAGAAAGATGCCCATGAGACAGATGTGCCCTTGTGGCCAAGAAGGCCAAGGGCAGCCTGGGCTGGATTAGAAGGGTTGTGGTTAGTAAAGTGTTCAAGAAAAGCCTGGATGAGGCATTTAGTGCCATGGTCTAGTTAACTGGACAGGGCTAGGTGCTAGGTCGGGCTGGATGAGATTGGAGGTCTCTTCCAACCTTCTACTCTGCCTTGGTAAGGCCACAAGTGGAATATTGTGTCCAGGTCTGGGCCACTCAGGTCAAAAAGGACCTCAGTGAACTGCTTGAAAGAGTCCATCTCAGAGCCTCAAAGCTGCTGCAAGCAGTGGAAGATCTCCTGTGAGGCCAGGCTGAGGGAGGCCAGGCTGAGGCAGCTGGGGCTGGCAGCTGGCAGCAGAGCAGCCTGAGGGCTGCCCTCAGTGCTGGGCTCAAGCTGTGCAGGGCAGTGTGGGCAGGACGCAGCCAGGCTCTGCTCAGGGCTGGCCAAGGGCAGCACAAGGGGCACTGGGGGCAAGCTGCAGCAGAGGAGGTGGCAGGGGAAGAGGAGGGGAAGCTTTTTGGCTGTGAGGGTGGCAGACTCTGGCACAGGCTGCCCAGAGAGGCTGTGGAGTCTCCTTCTCTGGGGACTTTCCAAACTTGCCTCTCTGCATTCCTGTGTGCCCTGCCCTGGGTGCTTCTGCTCTGGCAGGTGGGGTCAGAGTCAATGATCCTCCAAGGTCCCTTCTAACCCTTGGCATTCTGTGATTCTGTGACAGAAACCACTACACTGAAACTAAAGGTTGAGGCTTTTAAGAAGCAAATGGTGTTGAGTAAGATCTTTGCACTTTTAGAGAGGCATTTGTGGCAGCAGAGCCAACAGCACAATTATTTCACTTGAGCCATGCAGCTCATTTTGCCATTTGCTTGAGCATCAAAGAGCGGTGGGAGTTAGAAGTGAAGCAGTGAGAAGGAAAAGATGGGGTAACAGAAAATGAACTGCATTCACTCCCTGAGCACTGAGAGAGCTTAATGCACTGCTGGCTTAAGCATTAAGGTTTTCACAGTGGTTTTCTGTGATCTCTCATTCTCATGCAGGCAACTCAGTGTTAAAAACACACTTTTTCTTACGGAGCTGAGCCAGAGGCAGGCTGTGAGTAGAGATTATCATCAGTCAAACATTCTAAGTACTCAGGATCTTGCAAGGACCAAGCACCCCAAGGTTACAACTGAAAACCAAGATCCCTGCCAAGCCCCCTTCTTAAAGGATCCTTCTCCAATTTGAACTGCCTAGAAACACAGGAAGGAGCTGACCTCTCTATCAGCCAGAAAGCAGAGTTAAAGTGATACCTACTTTGCCTATCAGGCTACCACTGTGGTATTCAGCAGGCACTTCCACCCGAAGGAAAGCTTTGTGGTTGGCAACCTACTCCAAAGTGAAACAAAACAACAGAGAGGAAAAACATCACCACAGAACAGAGTAAGAATCAACAGGACAGACACTAGACATGAAAAGAGAAACTGTTAAAGGAAAGAAACATCAGAAAGCAAAGATACTTACAGCAAGCTCCATATTGACAAGGACAAGTAACTTGTGCAGTACTTTGGCACCCAGAATGGAACATTTCTTTATCTAGAAGAATGTTTTTTGCCACCCAGAATGAAACATTTCCCTATCCATAGGGATTTTTTGCCACCCAGAATGAAACATTTCCCTATCCATAGGGATTTTTTGCCACCCAGAAGGTAACATTTGTCTATCCATAGGGATTTTTTGCCACCCAGAAGGTAACATTTGTCTATCTATAGAGTTTTTTGCCACCCAGAATGTGAGATTTCTCTATCTATAGGATGTTTTGCCACCCAAAATGTAATATTTCTCTCTCCCCAGGGTTTTTTTTGCCACCCAGAAGGTCACATTTGTCTATCCATAGGGCTTTTTTGCCACCCAGAAGGTCACATTTGTCTATCCATAGGGCTTTTTTGCCACCCAGAAGGTCACATTTGTCTATCCATAGGGCTTTTTTGCCACCCAGAAGGTCACATTTGTCTATCCATAGGGCTTTTTTGCCACCCAGAAGGTAACATTTCTCTATCCATAGGGTTTTTTTGCCACCCAGAATGTAACATTTCTCCTTCCATAGGATGTTTTGCCACCCAGAATGTGAGATATCTCTATGCATAGGATGTTTTGCCACCCAAAATGTAATATTTCTCTATCCACAGGGTTTTTTTTGCCACCCAGAATGTGAGATTTCTCTATCCACAGGATTTTTTGCCACCAAGAATGTAACATTTGTCTCTCTACTGGGTTTTTGTCTATACAACATCTTGTGTCAGCAGTAAGATGCTTTCAAGTCTTACTTTTAGGAACCCACCAGATTCACCAGCTGAGTAGTTAACTCTAATCCAATCCCTCCCTTGAGATAGTAACATTTCCCTTAAAAACAGCTTCCATCCATTTTAGAAGCCTTAGTTTCCATTGCCTCAGCAGTAACAGGGCCATATTTCATGCACAGAGACATTGGTCAAGCAATCACACTTACAACTGACCATACAATTTACTCAGTCTATTCACAGACTCAAGGAATGGGTTAGGCTGGAAGGGACCTTAGAGATCATCCAGTTCCAAACACCCCCACCATGGGCAGGGGACACCTTCTACTAGCCCAGGTCACTCAAGGCCTCATCCAACTTGGCCTTCAACACCTCCAGGGAAGAAGCTTCCTGGGCAACCTGTGCCAGTGTCTCACCATCCTCACTGCAAAGAATTTCTTCCCAATCTCCAGTTTCAATCTGCCCTCCTCAAGCTTCAATCCATTCCCTCTCATCTTATCACTTTCAGTTCTTGTCAAAAGTTGCTTCTTGGCTTTCTTGTAGCTCCCTTCAGATATTGGAAGGCTGCTCTAAGGTCTCCCTGGAGCTTTCTATTCTTCAGGCTGAACAGCCTCAACTCTCTCAGCCTGTCCCCACAGAGGAGGCTCTCCAGCCTCCCCTTCTTCATGGCCTCCTCTGGACTCTCTGCAGCAGCTCCATGTGTCCCCACAAAAGGCAGAATGATTGTACTTGAGACGTTTTTTTTCCTATTTCATTCTTTTTGCAAGCTACTTAATTCACCTGTAGCCTCAGGCTTTGCTAAAAATAGATGGATGGATGTTAGAAGGAAGTTCTTGACAGAGAGAGTGACTGGCATTGGAATGGGTTGCTCAGGGAGGTGGTGGAGTTGCCATCCCCAGAGGGCATAGAATCATAGAATCAAGAAGTTTGGAAGAGACCTCCAAGCTCGTCCAGTCCAACCTAGCACCCAGCCCTGTCCAATCAGCCTCCCTGAGGAGACAGTCTCAAGCTGTGCCAGGGCAGGTCTAGGCTGGATGTGAGGAGGAAGTTCCTGCCAGAGAGAGTGATTGGCATTGGAATGGGCTGCCCAGGGAGGTGGTGGAGTGGCTGTGGCTGGAGGTGTTGAAGCCAAGCCTGGCTGGGGCACTTAGTGCCATGGTCTGCTTGGTTGGGCAGGGCTGGGTGCTAGGTTGGGCTGGATGAGCTTGGAGCTCTCTTACAGCCTGGTTGATTCTATTCTATTCACTATTCTATTCTATTCTAGATCATTAAATCACTACACCATCCAAACCTTTATCTACTGCAAAAACAATTCAGAAAGAAAAGCCCCAAAGCTCCCCTGCAATATCATTTCTTCAGATGATGAAATTCATAGACTCACACCTTAGTGTCTTGGCTCTGTTTTTATAAGCCATGGAGGCTTCTGAATTGTAGAATTTGAGTCCAAGTGTCAAAATCTTTCTGTTTAGCCTTCTTAAACATTTGCTGCCTTCAAAGAGTAGCCCCAGCCTAATTTATACAGCTACTGAAACTCCTCAGAGGCTCGCTGCCAGTTACAATAAAAAGTGACTCTTGCTTCAAAAGGATTTCCTTCTGGCAAGGATAAATTGAGTTCTTGTCCCCTTTAGATCAAGGAGAATGACACCTCCATGGGCCAGGCATGATTGTCTGCTTATTATAAGGGCTGACACAGGATGAAATGAAAACAAAACTCCCCACATTTAAATCTCTGAAAATAACTCATCAGCCCTCCCCCAGGCTTACCTCCAATATAATAAACCTTTTTTTTTGTTTAATAGCTCAGATTGTTTTCCTGTAAATACCTTCCTGAAAGCAATTAGCAGGGTAAGTTGAATTGCTTCAGGCATCCCAGCAGCCAAAGAAAAGAAAACAAATCACTCTTAAAGTCTTTCTCCTTCTATTCTGTACCTGGCATTATATTTTTTTTCCAGTAGTCAAGGGGTGGCCTGAGCAGTGCTGAGCACAGGGGAAGAAGAACCTCCCTTGTCCTGCTGCCCACACTGCTCCTGAGCCAGCCCAGGATGCCATTGGCTCTGCTGCCCACCTGGGCACTGCTGCCTCAGCTTCAGCCAACTGTCTACCAGTACCCCCAGGTCCCTTTCTTCCTGGCTGCTCTCAGCCACTCTGGCCCCAGCCTGTAGTGCTGCTTGGGGTTGTTGTGGCCAAAGTGCAGAACCCTGCACTGGGCCTTGTTCAATCTCATCCCATTGGCCTCTGCCCACCCATCCAGCCTGGCCAGGTCCCTCTGCAGGGCTCTGCTACCTCCCAACAGCTCCACAGCTGCTCCTAGCTTGGTGTCATCTGCAAATTTACTGATGCTGGACTCAATCCCCTGCTCCAGATCATCAATAAAGATGTTGAACAGGGCTGGGCCCAGCACTGATCCTTGGGGCACACACCAACTGAAGACAGTTTTTAATCAGGCTTTACTTTGGAAAGGAAGTTAACAGGAAGGCTGGAGAGGGACAGTTCATAAAGTTGTCTAGCAACAGGCCAAAGGGGAATGGTTTGAAGCTGAGGCAGGGCAGGGTTGGAGCTGAGGAAGAAGTTGTTCAGTGTGAGGATACTGAGACTGGCACAGGCTGTCCAAGGAGGCTGTGGCTGCCTCCTGCCTGGGGGTACTGAAGGCCAGGTTGGATGAAGCCTTGAGCAGCTGAGTTTAACTGAGAGGTTTCCCTGCCCATGGCAGGCAGGTTGAAGTAGATGATCTCTAGGGTCCCTTCCACCCAGAGCCATTCTAATGAAATGAAATTAAACGAAAAGAAAAATAATAGATCTCCACTATGTTCAACTGTGTCTAGGTAAAACAGACTCCATTCAGTCCCACAGAGCATATAGAGGTTGGACTGGATGATCTTGGAGGTCTCTTCCAACCTGGTTGATTCTATGATTCTAAATAGGCTTGGCAGCTCTTTTATGAGAGTTGCCTCAAACATAGCATCTTCATTTTGTGTTTTAAAACTGATGTGGATTTAATACTTACTGTGTTTTTCTGAGATACCATATCCTGTAAAAAGAGGGGAAAAAAAGAACATTTATTCCTTTTTACTGGGAATGATCCTTTCCAATACACATCAACACACCTCCAGATGTGTTCTTCACATCATAATTCAGGCTTCCTGCCACAGTGAAGGGACAAAACATCACCAGGAAAAGTATTTATAGTTCAGGTTATGAAAAAAATATTATTTAAAGAAGAAATCTATTTCAAGAAGTGCTCAGAATGCAGAGAACATTGCACTTGCCACTAAGTGGAATTTCTCAGCCTGGGCACTCCACAGACATGGGCGTTTGTGAGACGAAAATCATTCAAAGGTGGAGATCTTTATTCTCTGAGAGCTCCTCTCCTACCTGTACAGCCACAGACCAACATACTCCTCTCCTACAGCCTCATTCTTCTCTCCTCCAAATCTAAAAGAGATCTTAAAACTGTGAGGCAGATGATAAACTCGTGGGCAGGTAAACCAAACCTCAAAGATTTCCAGTTGCTGGTAAGTAACCTGCTGAACTGCAGCGGGGTTTGGACTAGCAGACCTTTGGAGGTGCCAACTCAACTCATTCTCTGATTCTATGACCAGTGCAGGATGAAAAGTAGCATATCTGCCCACCTAGGTCAGCTAGAGGCATGGAGGGCATGGAAGTGGGCTTTAGAACATAGCCACAGGAGTAGCTTCTTTGAACAAAGAGTAGGAGAGGCTCCAACTCCAGCACACAGCCACAGGAGCAACTTCTTGGAGCAAAGAGTAGGAGAGGCTCCAACTCCAGCACAGAGCCATAGGAGCAACTTCTTGGAGCAAAGAGTAGGAGAGGCTCCAACTCCAGCACAGAGCCACAGGAGTAACTTCTTTGAGCAAAGAGTAGAAGAGGCTCCAACTCCAGCACAGAGCCACAGGAGTAACTTCTTTGAGCAAAGAGTAGAAGAGGCTCCAACTCCAGCACAGAGCCACAGGAGTAACTTCTTTGAGCAAAGAGTAGAAGAGGCTCCAACTCCAGCACAGAGCCACAGGAGTAACTTCTTTGAGCAAAGAGTAGGAGAGGCTCCAACTCCAGCACAGAGCCACAGGAGCAACTTCTTTGAGCAAAGAGTAGGAGAGGCTCCAACTCCAGCACAGAGCCACAGGAGTAACTTCTTTGAGCAAAGAGTAGAAGAGGCTCCAACTCCAGCACAGAGCCACAGGAGTAACTTCTTTGAGCAAAGAGTAGAAGAGGCTCCAACTCCAGCACAGAGCCACAGGAGCAACTTCTTTGAGGACCAACTCCAGCACATAGCTACAGGAGCAACCTCTTTGAGGAAAGAGTAGGAGAGGCTCCAACTCCAGCACAGAGCCAGAGGAGCAACTTCTTTCAGCAAAGAGAGTGAGTGGCTCCAACTCCAGCACATAGCCATAGGAGTAACTTGTTTCAGCAAAGAAAACGAGAGGCTCCAAGTCCAGCACAGAGCTACAGGAGTAACTTCTGTGAGCAAAGAGGAGGAGAGGCTCCAACTCCAGCACAGAGACACAGGAGTAACTTGTTTGAGGAAAGAGGCTCCAACTCCAGATCACATAGAATGTGAATGTAAATGTCTGTGTGGAGCACCCCCACAAAAAGGACACATGGGATGCCAGACATCAGAGTAAAATCAGTGATGCTGAGAGAATAAAAGAGGAAAGTGAAGCTGTGACAAAGCAGAGCTTTTCTGGGAAAAGAGAAGATGCCTCATACAAACTTAAGATTAAACTAAACATTCTTTTAGTATCAAGTCCCATACAAAATTAAGATTAAACTGAATACTCTTATTGTATTGAGAGAGTTTGGAGAATCCCATGGAGGATTTGTGGATGTTGCTGGTGAGAAAGATATAAAGCAACAAGGGGCAATAATTCAAAATAAGGAATAAACCAGAAGGCACAAAAGACACTGCTGTGGTCAGTGAAGGTAGCAAGAGCATTAAAAGCAGAGCAGGTGGTGATATATTGAACAAAAGCCTAAATGTGATCTAGACCAAAGAGAAGCTGCACTGAGAAAGGCAGAAACATCCACCCTGGATGAGTAGCAGCAGGAACAGCAATTTCAGGGCTGAGGTGCACAGCATGTGCTATCCTACTATCAAAATGAACAACAGGCCTGTAGAATGATTTGGTGAGGATCTCTCATATCTTCAAACAGCAATAAAAGGGAGATTCTGTAGTCTTAGCTACTCAGCACCTAGGAGATACAAATCTCATTTGACAGAAGTGCTTCTGTAGCAGGAGCAGGCTGCAAGGCAGCGCTGGTTCAGGTGGTGTTGTTACAGAGGCCATCACAGCTTTCCATTGTGCACTCTAATTAAAAGTGAGAAAGGAAGGAAGAAATCAGATCTGCATTCCCACTTCCAGGTCTAAGCAGCTGAATGGAAATCAGCCCCAGACTATGGATCCCTCCTTACAAACAGCTTTCATATTATTCTGGTAGTTACCACTGTTGCTCGCAGCTGTTTTTCTGAGCACGATTTAGCTGTGCAGCAATCAGAAGATGACAGAACAACCCCCCCCAAACATCACTATTTAAATATATCCCCCCAAAAAACAAAGCAGATTTTGAAGTGAGAATCTTACTTTGAGAGACTGAGCAGTGTCAGCATCAGTGTCATGGTAGAGTATAACATTATTAGCCATGTCAAAGCTTTCCCGCACGCCGAGGTGGTAGAACAGTGATGGCTGCTTGGAAATATCACTCATGTCCACAACTGCAACATCTGAAATGAGAGGGGGAGGAGGAAAGTGCTGAAAAAAACCCAAACTCCATCATTTTAAACCAAATTACACACACACAGAATCACAGAATGGTTTAGGTTGGAAGGGACCTCAAGGATCAGCCAGCTCCAACCCCCTGACATAGGCAGGGACACCTCCCACTAGAGCAGGCTGCTCAAGGCCTCATCCAGCCTGGCCTTAAACACCTCCAGGGAGGAAGCATCCACAACCTCCCTGGGCAACCTGTGCCAGTGTCTCACCACCCTCACTGTAAAGAACTTCCTCCTAACCTCCAGTCTAAATCTCCCCTCCTCCAGCTCAAACCCATTCCCCCTCATCCTGACATTCCCAGACCTTGTCAATAGTCCCTCCCCAGCCCTCCTGTAGGCTCCCTTCAGATACTGCAAAGCCACTCTAAGGTCTCCTCGAAGCCTTCTCTTCTCCAGGCTGCAGAGCCCCAACTCTCTCAGCCTGTCCTCATAGCAGAGCTGCTGCAGCCCTCTGAGCATCTTCATGGCTCTCCTTGTGTTGGGGGCTCCAGAACTGCACACAGTACTCCAGGTGGAGTCTGATGAGAGCAGACAAACCCAACACGTTCATCATGAGCATCATATACTCATGGTCAAGTGAATTTTACCATTCATTGAAAAGAATCTACTCAGGAAATGATCAGGAACTGGGAGGCAGAGCTTAGGAATTCTGCTTGAGGCCTTGAAATTAGGAACACTTTGAGTGAAGAAAAGAAGATCTGCATTTGCTCCCTGAACAAGGTCTGAGAGCCTGGAAGGCTCCAGACCTTCAGGTGGAAGCTCTCAGAACAGTAAAGTAGCAGGAAATGAAGGAAAACTTCCAGAACAAGTTAAGGAAGCTGAGGTTTGGAGAACAGGAAATTCCTGGATAGCACAAAAAGAAATTACTCTGAAAATTGACTCTTTAAAAACTGCAAGCAAGATGCCCAAGGTAGGGAGTGCAGGAATCACAGAACCAAGCAGGTTGGAAGAGAGCTCCAAGCTCCTCCAGCCCAACCTAGCACCCAGCCCTGCCCAACCAACCAGACCATGGCACTAAGTGCCCCAGCCAGGCTTGGCTTCAACACCTCCAGGCACAGCCACTCCACCACCTCCCTGGGCAGCCCATTCCAATGCCAATCACTCTCTCTGCCAACAACTTCCTCCTCACATCCAGCCTAGACCTGCCCTGGCACAGCTTCAGGCTGTGTCCCCTTCTTCTGGTGCTGGCTGCCTGGGAGAAGAGACCAACCCCACATGGCTACAGCCTCCCTGCATGTAGTTGTAGACAGCAACGAGCTCTGCCCTGAGCCTCCTCTCCTCCAGGCTAAACAACCCCAGCTCCCTCAGCCTCTCCTATTCAACCACAATATTCCAATTAGCCTCAAACCAGCACAGCTATCAGTAAAGAAGACATCCAAAAGCAGGTCTGATGTATAAGACCCAAACACTGCTGCCAGTTTTCCTGGGTTTCACCAAGCTTGCACATCACAAGACTCAAAACCTCACACACAGAATGCAAGTTCTTGGGAGAGCCTGCAGTGAATGTGCCCTCCTGTACAGCTCCACACTGGGTTCAGACAACCTTCTGGCTGCTAACAGAGCCCTTGCTAAACACAAGCAATGTTTTGAGTGTAAAAACAACAACCTGCCTTAAGACCAAACCATCTCCGTTTAAGAGTAAAAAAATAAAGACCTCAAGACTCTACAAACCAACCACACAACAGAAAAATGCAAACCCAAAGCCCTCCCCACCAGAAAAAAACAAACCAAACCCCAACACAAAATCACAGCACAAGAGAAAATCCTGTGGAAGCTCAAATCTCACACATATATGATTGAGTTTCTTAATCCCAAGAACAACTCCAGGCTGGGTGGGGAATGTCTGAGAGCAGCCCTGAGGAACAGGCCCTGGGGGTCTGGGCTGATGCAAAGCTCCACAGGAGCCTGCAGGGTGAGTGCAGCCCAGACAGCAACCCTGTGCTGGGCTGCAGCAAGAGCAGTGTGGGCACAGGGCAAGGGAGGGCATTCTGCCCCTTGGCTCTGCTCTCCTCACACCCCACCTGCAGTCCTGGTGCAGCTCTGCAGCCCCCAGCACAAGAAGGACATGGAAGTGTTGGAGCCAGCCCAGAGCAGGGTTATGAAGATGCTGAGAGGGCTGCAGCAGCTCTGCTACGAGGCCAGGCTGAGAGAGTTGGGGCTCTGCAGCCTGGAGAAGAGAAGGCTTTGAGTGGACCTTGGAGTGGCCTTGCAAGATCTGAAAGGGGGCTCCAGGAGGACTGGGGAGGGACTATTGACAAGGCCTTGTAATGACAGGATGAGGAGGAATGGGATTGAACTGGCAGAGGGTAGATTCAAACTAGATGTTAGGAAAGGGTTCTTTGCAGTGAGGGTGATGAGACAATGGCACAGGTTGCCCAGAGCGTTGTGGAGCACAGAATCACCCAATGTGATCTTTGATCACATTGAGTGACTCTGTGCTCCAGAACCTCCCTGGAGGTGTTCAAGGCCAGGTTGGATGAGGCCTTGAGCATCCTGTTCTAGTGAGAGGTGTCCCTGCCTATGGCAGGGGGTTGGGACTGGATGATCCTTGAGGTCTCTTCCAACCTAAACCATTCTATGAGAGCATCATCAGGCTGCTCAGGGAGGTGCTGGAGTCACTATCCCTGGAGGTGTTAAAAAGATGCTTGGAACATGGTTTAATGGCACTGGTGGTGCCATTAATGTTTTAATGGCTCTGCTGATGCCATTAATGTTTTAATGGCTCTGGTGGTGCCATTCTATGATCTCTGTCCAAGAGCAAAAAAATAAAGAGCTCAAAACTCTACAAACCAACCAACACAAAAATGCAAACCCAAAGCCCTCCCCACCAGAAAAAAAACCCAAACCAAACCAAACCCCAACACAAAACCATGGCAGCAAGACAAAATCCTGTGGAAGCTCAACTCCTGCACATCTATGGATGAGTTTCCCAGTTCCTGTTTAGTCAGCAGGGGCAAAAGCTGCACACTGCAGGGTCAGATAGACTGAGCAGTAAACCCCAGCTCCATAAACTCATCCAAACCTGGATGACTCCAACACTACCAAATGGTTTTGGAAAACATAGATGATCTATAAAACAAAAAGTCAGGACACAGACCTATAATCAAATACCACCTAAGGAGGGAGGGGGATATAAGTCTAAGGGCTTGCCCTGCTTTTAGGGCTTCTATAGAGAGGGCTTTTGTGGTGCTGTGAAATGAAGATCATTATCCAGTGAGAGAATTCAGACAATGTGTGCATGTAGCACACAGACAGTACATCTTACACCACAATGTGAGCAATCATCCATTACAGAGCTTATTGAAACAGTCACTGCCACAGCTCACTGCCACACGTGGCAGTCTACAACTGCAATTTGTCTTCTATTGACTGCTGCTAGGTTGCAATCTAAGGAGTAGCAGCAGAAACATTAAATGGATGTAAGAACAGAAGTGAGATCCTGCATTAAAAAGACTAATTACTTATCCTGGAGATGTTTGTTCAGTGATTAAAAAAAGATTTATGAGCAGGAATTTTTGTTTGTTCACAGCTCGTGGACAGGGCTGGGAATGAGGGGAAAGGAAAAGAAAACAAATTGAAGACTGCAGCCAGAGGAGTGCAGGCAGCAGGGCAAGAGAGGGGATTCTGCCTCAGGATGCTGCTCTGATGAGACCTCACCTCCAATCCTGCTGTCCCCAGGCAAAATAAGGACACAGAACTGCTGGAGGGAGGCCAGAGGAGGCCACAAAGATGCTCCAAGGGCTGGAGCAGCTCTGCTGTGAGCACAGGCTGAGGGAGCTGGGGGGGTGCAGCCTGCAGAGGAGAAGGCTCCAGGAGCCCCTCAGAGCTGCCTGCCAAGAGCTGAAGGCATCCTGCAGGAAGGCTGCAGAGGGACTTGTGCTGAGGGGGTCTGCAGACAGGCCAAGGGGCAATGGTTTGGAGCTGAGGCAGAGCAGGGGGAGAGTGGAGCTGAGCAAGAAGCTGTTGAGTGTGAGGGTGCTGAGAGCCTGGCACAGGCTGCCCAGGGAGGCTGTGGCTGCCTCCTTGCTGGGGGTGTTGAAGGCCAGGCTGGATGAGGCCTTGAGCAGCTGAGTCCAGTTGAGGTGTCCCTGCCCATGGTGGTAAAGTTGGAGTAGATGATGCCTAGGCTCCTTTCCAACCTGAGCCATTCTGTGACTGCATGAACACTCTGAGTGCTGAGGAAGTAAATTTAACTCTGTCTTATCTGAATGACTGACTGCAGGTCAGTCATTAATGCCCTGAAGGGATGAAGCAAACCCAGAGTCCTGCCGTTGCTAGGAAGCCAAAAAACATTGATATATTGAGATGAGCCTTTCCCCTGCATGGCAGCAGTGCTAACTGCAACAATTGAGACAGCTGCTTTGCTCCATTTGGCACACAGACATTGAAACTGGCAGTGTCCCACCTCCAGAGACAAATCTGGGCAGAGCTGGGTGGTCCAACTGGCACTTCACAGGCTGGATCTATCTGACCCACTCTGCTGAGACCCCACCTGGAGTACTGCATCCACTTCTATGACAAGAGGGACATGGAGATGCTGGAGAGTGTCCAGAGCAGGGCCAGGAAGATGCTGAGAGGGCTGCAGCAGCTCTGCTGTGAGCACAGACTGAAAGAGTTGGGGCTGTGCAGGCTGCAGAAGAGGAGGCTCCCAGGGGACCTTCTGGTGGCTTTCCAGCATCTGAAGGGGGCTACAAAAAAGCTGGGGAGGGACATTTTAGGCTGTGAGGGAGTGCCAGGACTGGGGGGAATGGAGCAAAGCTGGAGGTAGGGAGAGCCAGGCTGGAGGTGAGGAGGAAGTTGATGAGCAGGAGCGTGATGCGAGCCTGGCAGGGGTTGCCCAGGGAGGTGGTTGAGGCCCCATGGCTGGAGGTGTTTAAGGCCAGGCTGGCTGAGGCTGTGGGCAGCCTGCTCTAGGGTAGGGTGTCCCTGGGCATGGCAGGGGGGTTGGAACTGGCTGATCCTTGTGGTCCCTTCCAAGCCTGCCTGATTCTATGATTTTATGACCCCACTGCCTCTGTTTGGAAAGCAGGAGATCCATACAGCAGAGGAAGAGAAGGAAAAACAGTGAACATCCAAGTGTGTTTCTAACCACAGCATGTGGATGCATGCCAGAGAGTCCTTTAATGTAGCCCAGCAAAGCATCTCCTCCTTCCTGCACACCTCACAGTTCAGAATGCTTAAATTCAAATTTTTTTGGCTCCAAAGGGAAAAAGCTGAATTACAGCAGTTCTGCTTAGAGCTTCCAAAACAAAGCTGCAGCCTGGTTTACAGCTCTGAAAGCTGAGATAAAGAAGTTGGTACACTTGAGGTTGGTGTGGTGCCATTCACACCACTGGGGAACTACAGACCTGTCACTATGATCCATTCCCTGCCTTTGGAAAAGAACCAACTTCCTTAGGCCATCAGCCTTGAAGGTGTGTGTGCAGGGGGGGTGCCAGTGCTTCCTATCCTGGAAGACAGCAGCTGAGGAAGCAAAAGACAGAAGGAGGATGCAGGGAACTGGAGAAGCAAGGGCTGGAAGGAGGATGCAGGGAACTGCAGAGCTGCCAGGAAGGGCATGGAGCAGACCATGCTGAGGGACATTATGCAGCATGTGCAGGTGCAGGCAGTGTGGGTGCTGGCCTCTTCTCCCTAGCATCAAATGATGGAATGAGAGGAAATGAAGCAGTAAGAAGTATTTCTGGGTAGTAAGAAGGATTTCTTTGCCTGGGCACAAGTTGCCCAGGGAGGTTGTGGAGCACAGAATCACCCAATGTGATCTTTGATAGGATGAGAGGGAATGGACTGGAGTTTGAGGAGGGCAGATTGAGACTGGAGATGAGGAAGAAATTCTTTTCAGTGAGGGTGGTGAGAGACTGGCACAGGTTGAGGGTGGTGAGAGACTGGCACAGGTTGAGGGTGGTGAGACACTGGCACAGGTTGAAGGTGGTGAGACACTGGCACAGGTTGCCCAGGGAGGTTGTGGAGCACAGAATCACCCAATGTGATCNTAGTGGGAAATGTCCCTGCCATAGGCTGGAACTGGATGAGCTCCGAGGTCCCTTCCAACCTAACCCATTCTATGATTCTATGAAAGCAGTCAGGTTGCTCAGGGAGGTGCTGGAGTTACCATCCCTGGAGGTGTTAAAAAGATGCTTGGAACACGGTTTAATGGCTATGGTGGTGCCAGGTCAGCAGATGTACTCGAGCTTAAAGGTCTTTTCCAACCAAAACAACTCTGTGATTCACTGGGAAAACCCCCAGTGACCTGAAATGACTTTGGGGATAGCCACCCTACAGGTGATGAAATATGAAGTCTCAAGAGGAAGCCAGCAGAATAACCCAGGGTGGAAGAAGCAGATTCACAAGCAGCTGGAGAGAAACCAGTCAAGAATGCAACCAGCAGAGCAAGAAGCAAACAAAGCCTGAAAGCATTTTAATGTGAGTAAGAAGGAAAATAAACCACCATATTTATTACAAAGGTTTACTTCAGTCATAATCAGAGAGAAGTTTCTTGTTTGGTGAGATCAGTTCTCACCTCTCCACCTTTCATTCTTTCAATTTCAAACACCAGCTTTTGGAAACAACACTTTGAGAACTTCAGTCTTACAAATATCCAATGAGGTAAAATATGTTGGCAACTCCCACCCAGCAAAAGTGATGCTCAGGATTGGAGTGAAAAGCAGAAAACCACCTGAAACAACAGTACAGGCAAGGGGGTGTGGACAGTGCCCATCTCTGGCTGTCCTAATTCTCTCTCAGTCCCCATTTCATACAGGGAACTCCACAACAGGACACAAATATTAGAGCCACTGATCGTGTTAGCACTGTGGTGTTGCTTTACACATGTGCTCAGATACTGCATCTTTCATCTGCCCTCTGCTGCTCAGAATACAGATTAAAAATAGAACTAGGACATATCTTTCATGCTCCACTGGCAATTGGTGCAACTCAGGAGAAAGCAGCAGGCACAGCTACTCATTTCACTAAACTACTGGAGGTATCTGTGCAGTATTTGTAACTTACACACATCACAGAGTCACAGAATGTGGCCTTGAAAGATCATCCAGTCCAAGCCTCCTGCCAGGGCAGCAGCATCCAGAGCAGGACACACAAGAACACATCCAGGGAGGTTCCTGTGGCACCTCCTCTGCTCCAGCTTGCCCCCAGTGCCCTTTGTGCTGCCCTTGGCCAGCCCTGAGAATAACTGAAACAGACAGGTTGGCAGAGAGCTCCAAGCTCATCCAGCCCAACCTAGCACCCAGCCCTGCCCAGCCAACCAGACCATGGCACTAAGTGCCCCAGCCAGGCTTGGCTTCANAGTCTGGCTGCATCCTCCTGACACTTGCCCTTCACATATCCCTTAAAATAAAACAAACCATTTGCTCCAAAAATTCAATAGCCCAAGAAAGTGCATTTTAGTTAACAGGACTAGAACAAAGACAGCAGGTGAGCAGCACTGTCAGTGGCAGGGGTTGATCACTGACCTAAATTCTCAGCCATCCTTCTGGTTTAGAGCTTCTCCTATTTATTAGATACACAGAATCATAAAACGTTTTTGACTGGAAGGGCTCTCCAAAAGTCATCCAGTCGAACCTCCCTGCAGTCAGCAGGGGCAGCCTCTGCTAGGGCAGGTCCCTCAGAGAGCTTTGTCCAGCCTCACATTGTACATTTCCAGGGATGGTTCCTCAGCTCCCTCCCTGGGCAACCTGTTGCAGTATTGCAGCAGCCTCCTGCTGCAGAACTTGTTCCTCACAGCCAAGCCCAATCTTCTCTGCTCTCATTTCAATCCACTGCCCTGTCCCTGCAGGCCTTTGCCAACAGTCCCTCTGCAGCCTGCCTGGAGCCCTTTCAGCTCCTGGCAGGCTGCTCTTAGGTCTGCCTGGAGCCTTCTCTTCTGCAGGCTGCATACCCCTGGCTCCCTCAGCCTGTCCTCATAGCAGAGGTCCTCCAACCCCCTGATCATTTCTGTGGCCTCCTCTGGACCTACTCCATCAGGTCCATGTCTCTCTTTGATCACATTGGGTGACTGTGCTCCACAACCTCCCTGGAGGTGTTCAAGGCCAGGTTGGATGAGGCCTTGAGCGACCTGTTCTAGTGGGAGGTGTCCCAGGGGGGTTGGAACTGGATGATCCTTGAGGTCCCTTCCAACCTAAACCATTCTATGATTCAATTAATAACCTGTCAGCTGTCTTAAGGGCCACACCAACAGCAGCAGAAGAGGCAGAACCTCTGCCTTTGAGCTTGGTGATCATGTTGATTTCTCAGATTGGCTTTAGAGAGCCTGAAGCCTCCCAGGCACCCACTTTCAGAGAACACAGCAAAACAACAATCAAATACCTCAGTTCCACAAAAGACAGAGGTGATGTTGATAACATTTGCTCTGTTTAAACAGGGTTGAGCCCACAGAAGCTCTGCTAAGGAGCCTAGTGCCAAACAGTGATGTCCTTGTCAAGCATCAGCTTTCCTCCTGCAAATCTCTATTATCAGCTAAGATTAGAGCAGCAGAGAGAAGTATTCTAGCACTGCCAGAAAGCAAGAGACAGACACAACACAGCCTTGTGCTGTTTTCATTCCCAGCTCCAGCTTCACCTTGTCTCTCTCAGAGCAAATCAAGGCTAACAGGAAACCTCTGCCCTCAACACACACCAAGGAGATTTATTTTTTTCCTACATAAAGATTTCTTTCTTCAACTGCTGTGAATGAAGAGCAGAAATAGGAGAGTTAATGCAGCAAGTCTCACCTGAGTGACATGATGAGGAGCAGGCATTTTTCTGCACTCAATAAATCCTGGGGTCTTGCTGAGGTGCCTAAAGCAAAGCCACTCCACTCATTGCATTTATAGAATCAGGCAGGTTGGAAGAGGGCTCCAAGCTCAGCCACTCCAACCTAGCACCCAGCCCTGCCCAACCAACCAGACCATGGCACTAAGTGCCCCAGCCAGGCTTGGCTTCAACACCTCCAGGCACAGCCACTCCACCACCTCCCTGGGCAGCCCATTCCAATGCCAATCACTCTCTCTGCCAACAACTTCCTCCTCACATCCAGCCTAGACTTGCCCTGCCACAGCTTCAGCCTCTGTCCCCTTCTTCTGTTGGTGGCTGCCTGGCAGCAGAGCCCAACCCCAGCTGGCTACACCCCTGCAGCGAGGGTGATGAGACATTGGCACAAGTCGCCCAGGGAGGTTGTAGATGCTCCCTCCCTGGAAGTGTTGAAGGCCAGGCTGGATGAGGCCTTGAGCAACCTGGGCTGGTGGAAGGTGTCCTTGCCCATGGAAGGTGTCCTTGCTGGATCCAGATGATCCTCAAGGTCCCTTTCAACCCAAACCATTGAACCTGTGAATAATCCTAAGCCTTCCCATTTTCTCCACAACATGTAATGACTGGCAAAAAAAGCCCTAATTAACTCTACCTAGTGACAATCAATAAGTGAAGAAGCATTTACTTGCAGAGCAAATTAAAACCAAACAGAAACACACACCATCTCTATTACATTTAGGGAGAAGATTCCTTCCCAGCTGATTCAACACCTAGAAACACCTGAAGTGCTCCCAGCTACAGACTCCAGGGACACAAGGTTCACAGCCCAGCTCCAGGAAGCTTGCTCAGATTTAATGTTTAAGCTCAGAAGGAGAGAAAGGCAAGCAGAGAAAATGGAAAGTTGTAGCTTGGTTGGGTCTGTTATTGGTTTGGTGGTTTTTTTTCCCATGTAAGTAAGTTTCATGCAGAGAAAAGCAAAAAAAAGGGCATTTATTTAGATTTATTTTTCCCCTTTATCCCAAAGTCATGGCATAGACATGACCCATTCCAGACACCTTGTAACAAGGAAATAAGCCACATTTGCACACCTAGCACCAGATTTTTAGATGGGATGAAGTTGTTTGCCTAAGATTCATTAAATAGCAGGAGGGAGAATTGTTTGGCCACTACTTCTTCCCATATGATCCACCACAACTAAAAATAGATGCTAGTTCCAGAAGGGGAAGCAATGAAACAGAATCTCTCCATTAGAGAGCCAAGGTCTCATTTTTTCTATCTGACTTTACAATCTTCATTCCCTGACTTCGGCACCAATCTTTGGCTATCACAGAATCATAGAATCAAGCAGGTTGGAAGAGACCTCCAAGCTCAGCCAGACCAACCTAGCACCCAGCCCTGCCCAACCAACCACACCATGGCACTAAGTGCCCCAGCCAGGCTTGGCTTCAACACCTCCAGCCACAGCCACTCCACCACCTCCCTGGGCAGCCCATTCCAATGCCAATCACTCTCTCTGCCAACAACTTCCTCCTAACATCCAGCCTAGACCTGCCCTGGCACAGCTTGAGGCTGTGTCCCCTTCTTCTGTCCCTGGCTGCCTGGCAGCAGAGCCCAACCCCAGCTGGCTACAGCCTCCCTGCAGGGAGCTGCAGACAGCAATGAGCTCTGCCCTGAGCCTCCTCTGCTGCAGGCTGCACACCCCCAGCTCCCTCAGCCTCTCCTCACAGGGCTGTGCTCCAGGCCCCTCCCCAGCCTTGCTGCCCTTCTCCAAACACCTTCCAGCACCTCAACATCTCTCTGCAATGGAGGAGCCCACAACTGGACACAGCACTCCAGGGGTGTCCTGAGCAGTGCTGAGCACAGGGGCAGAAGAACCTCCCTTGTCCTGCTGCCCACACTGCTCCTGAGCCAGCCCAGGATGCCATTGGCTCTGCTGCCCACCTGGGCACTGCTGCCTCCTCTTCAGCTCCTCTCTCCCAGCACCCTCAGCTCCCTCTCTGCCTGGCTGCTCTCAGCCACTCCGTCCCCAGCCTGTAGCACTGTTTGGGGTTGTTGTGGCCAAAGTGCAGAACCCTGCACTTGGCCTTGTTAAATCTCATCCCAAAATATACCAAAGGTAAGTGAATGAATGCATCCCACATCATCTGTTTATGGTTATTTATTTGCACATTTCTAACCTTGCTCCACTGGCAATGCAGGCAAGGTGAAGCACAGGCAAGGGCTTCAGGTTACATAGAGGAAAAAAGCAAGACCTGATACACAGACATTTTTCCCAGATGACAGACAGAAAGTCACAGCCTCACAGGATGTCAGGGGTTGGAAGGGACCCAAAGAGATCATCTAGTCCAACCCCCCTGCCAGAGCAGGACCATACAGTCTAGCTCAGGGCACACAGGAACACATCCAGACAGGCCTTGAAAGGTTCCAGAAGAGACTCCACAACCTGTCTGTGCCAGGGCTCTGGGAACCTTACAGTCAAGAAGTTCCCCCTTGTGTTGAGCTGGAACCTCCTGTGCTGCAGCTTCCATCCCTTGCCTCTTGTCCTATCACAAGGAGCAAGTGAAAGGAGCATCCTCCAGTGCTGAGTGAAAGCATGAAAACCTCTGAGCACAAATCAGCATTTCTGCAAGGGAGGGCTTCATGCTGGAAACTGACCTCAACTAACACCAGTAAAGCAAAATACACCTCTTGAATGTAATGTAGCTGAGATGCATCACATCAGGCTTCTCACTGTCACTTCAAACTCACCTCATGCACCTGGATAGAAAAGGATTACAATGGTGGTGGCCTTGTTAGCAGAGGATTTGGGTTGATGGCACAATGCAGAGCTTTGCTGCAGACAGCTGTAGCTGCTCTAGATGTGCAGACAGAGATAAAAGAGCAAGTCCCAGCAGCCTTGCTGCTGTATTGAAGTAGCACAATATCCAATCTAGCCATAGCCTCTCAGCCACCACCTTCCCATTCTGAGGGTGGTTGGGTGGTTTGCTTCTCTTTGTGTTGCTGGGTCACACCTCCTGAAGCTTCAAGCAAATGCACCCCGAGCCATGGAGTCAGATGCAGGGGAAGTGAAAGGAAAACTCCTCAGCAAAACAGCAAACTGCCTGCTGTGGTAAGCATCAAAGAGCTTATGGTTAACTCCTTCCCCTCTGCTCACTGTCACACCCAGGGGCAAAGATAAATTGCAGCAGGAGGGTTTGCCAAAGTTTACTGAAGAAGTTACTGCCCTCAGCTGTCATTCTCACCATCCTGCCAGAGATCACAACCCCTGCAGCAGTCAGCAAGTTAGGCATGTGCCTCTCACTCAGCCACACTGTGCCCGTGTTGTTTATTACCTTGAACTAGTGACAAATGCTTACTGCACCCCTGCCCACTGGCCTGAAGAAATGGAAGCATCCTTGCCAGCCAGGTAGCCTTCAGAGAGCAAAGGGCTGGGTACAGGCAATGATGATTCCTTCAGTGTCTGCCAGAGTGTGAAAGTTAGGATCCAGCACATGCATTTCCTCCTTCCCCTTTCATAGTGTAACATGAGGAACCAAAAATTCAGGGACAGAACATTACAGTCACGCTGAGAGGTTCAACTACAGTGCAGCAGGACAGAAAACGACTTTCAGTCTCTCTGGATACCCTCCCAAGTCTAACATTGGAACAATCCTCATTATCCCTATAGGCTGGGGGGTGGTGAGATTGAGAGCAGCCCTGCAGAAAATGACTTGGGAGTGCTGGTGAGAAGCTGGACATGAGCCAGCAGTGTGCACCTGCAGCCCAGAAGGCCAAGGGAGATGGAGAGAGGCGATTCTGCCACTTGATTCTGCTCACCTGGAGTGCTGCATCCAGCTCTGAAGTCCTCAACACCTCTCCTACAAAGGCAGGCTGAGGGAGCCTTCTCCAGGCTGAACAACTCCAGCCTCTCCTAGCAGCAGAGGTGCTCCAGCCCCCAGTCATCTTGATGGCCCTTCTCTGGACCCACTCCATCAGGCCCACATCCTTCCTGTGTGGAGGGCTTCAGAGCTGGATGCAGATACTTCCTGGAGAAGGCTCCAACTCGTGAATCAAGAAATGGCTACAGGCAGGCATCTCTTGGAGAATTTCCACTCTGATACCAGTGCAAGAGAAACTGCTTCTCAAGGATCTGCCTGTGGTGTACAGAAACTAAACAGATATTGCCATAGCTATCATGGGTATGGGAACCACTCTGCAATACCTCACACAGACAAAAAGAAAACTTCTTTAGACTTGCTTCTTTTGGTTTGGGGTCGTTCAGTCTGGAGAGGAGAAGGCTCCAAGGAGACCCTATTGTGGCCTCCAAGTATCTGAAGTGGGCTACAAGAAACCTGGGGAGGGACTTTTTAGGGTGTCAGGTAGTGATAGGAGTGGGGGGAATGGATCCAAGCTAGAAGAAGGAGGAGTCAGAATAGATGTTAAGGAGTTCTGCAGCGTGAGGGTGGTGAGACACTGGAACAGGCTGCCCAGGGCAGATGATGGAAGCCTCATCCCTGCATGTTTCAAGGCCAGGCTAAAAGTGGCTTTAGCAACCTGACCGAGTGTGAGGTGTCTCTGCCCATGGCAGGGAGGTTGGAGCTGGATGATCCTTGAGGTCCCTTCCAACTCTGACAATTCTGTGAAACACAGAAAGTTCCTCACAAGCCACAGGACTGCTCATATTAAAACTCCTTAATGTTATTCTTTATCAAGACCTGGACAGATGGCAACACTCCCAATCCACCATGTATTCTGAAAAAAAGTAAGCTGGCACCAATAAATTGGATCTATAAAATACAGACATTTAAAAGGACTGATTTTTTCAAAGATTAAAGGAAGTGGATGAGGAATGCTGCATGGAAATGAACAACTGCATGGAAATGAATAATTCTGGAGCAAAGCTGGAGGTGGGAAGAGTCAGGCTGGAGGTGAGCAGGAAGTTGTTGAGCAGGAGAGTGGTGAGAGCCTGGCAGGGGTTGCCCAGGGAGGTGGTTGAGGCCCCATGGCTGGAGGTGTTTCAGGCCAGGCTGGCTGAGGCTGTGGGCAGCCTGCTCTAGGGTAGGGTGTCCCTGGGCATGGCAGGGGGGTTGGACCTGGCTGCTCCTTGTGGTGCCTTCCAGCCCTGACTAATGCTATCTCTCCTTAAGTTCCAGCACGGCTGGCAGCTAGCAGAGGGTTCTTAACACCACTAAAGATCTTGCTACCTTTTAAGGCTAAGTTGGTACCTTTGGGTTCCACATTCTGCTGAGGCAACAGACTGTGGTGGCTGAAAGAGCTGAAGTAGGAGCCTGAATTCTCCCTCACACCTCCTCCTGTACGTGCAGACACGGCTGGGACTGGCCTCTTGCTCCCGCCAGATGGGATTCCACTCACAGCCACTCTCCGATCTCCACATTCCCTTCACACTCTCGCATTTGCTCCGTTCCCTCTCTGGCACCACCTTTACCGCCCCTTCCCCGGTTCCGCCGGCCGTGACCCCACACAACCCGAGAAGGTGGCGCCAGGCACGGGCACGGCCGAGCCGCCGCCCGCAGCGCCGCCTCCGCCCAGCCAGCTCACCTGCGTCGTAGAAGGCGTCCAGCACCGCTGTCTCCCCGAAGTCCAGCTCCCCGAAGTTGACGGTGCCCAGCTGAGCCCCCTCCGCCTCGCAGGCCCGCAGCAAACACTGCCGCGCCCCGGCCTCGGCGCTGCGCGCCCCGGCGCCCGCCTTGGGCGGCTCGTTCAGCACGTACACGGCCCTCAGGCAGCGCGCCCGGGGGGCCGCCGCCGCGCCGGCCTCCGCCGCCTCCCCACCGCCCGCGGCCGCCTCAGACGGGCCGGCGGCCGGCAACTCCGGCTCCGCGCAGGGGTGCGCCGGCTCCGCTGCCGCGCTGCCGCCCGCGGGGCTCTCCATAGCGGCGTCGAGGGCTAAGAGGAGTCGGCGGCTGCCCGCAGGTGTTCAGGCAGGGCCGCGGCTCATGGCGAACAGTTGAGCAAACTCCGTCGGTGCAGGGTAAGGCAGCTGCTTCCCTCCTTACGGCCCTTCCGCCCTCGCTTAGAGCTCCCCTCGGCTCGGCGGCTGGGCGCTGAGGCCAGGCGGCACCGCTCCCTGGCGAGCGGGCACGGGGACGAGGTGAGGCGAGGTGAAGGCAGCCGGGCGAGGAACTGGGCGCCGCCCTCCGCGGCCGGGACAGCCTGAGAGCACTTGGCGCGGAGCCCTCGCACCGCAAGAGCCCCGCTGCCACTCTGCCGCCACGGCCGTGTGGAGAGTGCGGCAGCACCGCCGGCCCGGGCGCGCCTCGGTTATTGCCTCTCTCCCCCGCCCCTCGCCGGGCAAGCTCCGCGCACCGCCCGCGGCTCCTGCTGGGGCTGCGCTCTGGCGGAGTGGCACCGCACGCCCCGTGCGGGTTCCTCTGAGGGTTGCGGGGCTTAGGCTGAGGCAGGCGGACAGCCTACAGCGAAGAGGCCCCGCATCGGGCTTGCATGGGACCCCTTCTCCCCGGGCTGCCGTGAGCGGCCTTCTCCCGGCCAGGCCGCGGCCTTTAGGAGCCGTTCACCCCTGTGAGGAGCCGGTTCAGCTCTGTCGCTGCTGCCCCAAAGGGGCTTCGCCCTCCCGAGCAAAGGCGCTCATAAGCCGGCGTTCTGACCGCTGCTGGCATTTTAAAGCCACTCTGTTCCTTGAGAAGCCAAAGGCAACTGCTAGTGCTTCTTCTAACCTTCCCTCCTTCGGGCATTAGGGGTTTGCCCACTTCGGTCGGTATTTGAACGGCTTTGACCACAGACAGACTGTTCCAGAAGTTTGGATGTAGTTAATCCTTAGAATGGGTTAGGTTGGAAGTGACCTCAAAGACCATCTTGTTCCACACCCCTGCCATAGTCAGGGACATTTCCCTTTAGAACAGGTCACTCAAGGCCTCATCCAGCCTGGTCCTGAACACATCCAGGGAGGTTGTGGAGCACAGAATCACCCAATGTGATCAAAGATGATTCTGTGCTCCACAACCTCCCTGGGGAACCTGTGCCAGTGTCTCACCACCCTCACGGCAAAAAAACTTCCTAACATTCAGTTTCAATCTCCCCTCTGCCAGTTCAAACCCATTCCTCCTCCTCCTGTCATTCCCAGACCTTGTCAATAGTCCCTCCCCAGCCCTCCTGGAGCCCCCTTCAGATCCTGCAAGGCCACTCCAAGGTCTCCTCCAAGCCTTCACTTCTTCAGGCTGCACAGCCCCAACTCTCTCAGCCTGGCCTCAGAGCAGAGCTGCTGCAGCCCTCGCAGCATCTTGGTGGCCCCCTCTGGACTGGCTCCAACACTTCCATGTCCTTCTTGTGCTGGGGGCTGCAGAGCTGCACCAGGACTGCAGGTGGGGTCTGAGGAGAGCAGAGCCAAGGGGCAGAATCCCCTCCCTTGCCCTGTACCCACACTGCTCTTGCTGCAGCCCAGGACATGGTTAAATTCCTTCTCTTTAAAACCTCCAGGTGAGCTCTCACCAGAGCAAAGTGGCAGAATCACCTCTCAAGCCCAGGCTTCCATTGACCTCCTGAGCTGCAAGTGCATACTGCATCACAAGCAGCATTGCCAGCAGGTTGAGAGAGGCGATTCTGACACTTTGCTCTGCTCTGGTGAGACCTCACCTGGAGTGCTGCATCCAGCTCTAGGGCCCTCAACACAGGAAAAACATGGACCTGATGAAGCAGGTCCAGAGGGGGGCCACAAAGATGATCAGGGGTTAGAGCACCTCTGCTACAAGGACAGGCTGAGAGAGCTGGGGGTGTTCAGCCTGGAGAAGAGAAGGCTGTGGGGAGACCTAAGAGCAGCCTGCCAGGACCTGAAGGGGCTGCAAGCAGGCTGCAGAGGGACTGTTTGCAAAGGCCTGCAGGGACAGGATGAGGGGAAATGATTTGAAGTTAGAGAAGACTTAGATTGGATGTTAGGAACAACTTCTGTACCACGAGCATGCTGAAACACTGCAACAGGTTGCCCAGGGAGGGACTAAGACCTCATCCCTGGAGGTGAACATTCAAGGTTATGCTGGGCAAGGCTCTGAGCAACCTCATCTAGTTGAGGATGTCCCTGCTGACTGCAGGGGGGTTGGAATGGATGTCCTTTGGCTGTCCCTTCCAACTCAAACCACTCTACACCTCAGCTCTCTAGGACATCTTGCCTTTGCATAGAACCTCTCCCTGAGAACTCAAGATTTGCTCTTATAGAATAACCTAAAGACAGTCCTCCAGTTTGCTCAGGCAGCACTTTGCACCTCTCAAACCCACTCAGTGAGACTATTAATTAGCACTTCCACACTAGGAGCAGTGCAGCAGTATGTTCCCTGCAACTCCCAAAGACAGCAAGTGCTCCAAAGAAAATGATGTCCTTCAATCCACCTTCTCCTTTTCCTTTATGTTGCTTTTACTTTTGCAGAGCCCTGAGCAGCTGATGCTTCTCTAGACACAATTGGGCTAATGGGAAGTGATTCCTTTCTGGGTTTTTTTTCCCCAGAGAGCTATGAACTTATAGTTCAAACTGTAAAGCTGAGCTGTAAATTTGTACAGACCCAGAGAATGGGTTGGGCAGGCAATAATTGGTAGGAGCATGCGAAGGCAGACACTGAGACAGTGAGCAACACCAGGCTGTGTCCAGCACAGCAAGAGAGGTTCTCCTCCCCTTCAGCTCTGCCCTGCTGAGGCTTCACCTGGAATACTGCATCCAGGTTTGGGCTGCACAGTTTAAGGGGGACAGGGATCTAGTGGAGAGAGTCCAAGGGAGGGCTACAAGCATGATGAGGGGGCTGCAGCACTGCCTGGTAACCTGTCCTCAGAGCAAAGCTGCTGCAGCCCTCTGAGTATCTTTGTGGCCTCCTCTGGACTGGCTCCAACCCTTCCATGTCCTGCTTGTGCTGGGGGCTCCAGAAGTGCACACAGGACTGCAGGTGGGGTGTGAGGAGAGCAGAGCCAAGGGGCAGAATCCCCTCCCTTGCCCTGTGCCCACACTGCTCTTGCTACAGCCCAGCACAGGGTTGCTGTCTGGGCTGTACTCACCCTGCAGGCTCCTGGGGAGCTTTGCATCAGCCCAGACCCCCAGGGCCTGCTCCTCAGGGCTGCTCTCAGCCATTCTCTTTATCTCAGCCCAGAAGGAGGGGGCTGTGTTCCTTTCCCTTCCTGTCTGTGTGGGCTTGTGAGAGCAGGCTGTGTAAACCCTGGACACAGAGTCACAGCAGCTTCTCAGTCCAGCCTGCAAGGCAAACCAGCCAGAGCCTGCAGAAGGAAATCAGCTTACCTGAGCTGCAGCATCAGCAGCTTCCCATGGGCAGGAGGGGCAGGCTGTGTCCTTAGGTGAGCAGTTCCTCTCCTGGGTGTCATAGAGGTGCTAGGACACACATTCCTAGAGTGAGAGGCAATAAGAGAGTGAGAGTCTGAAATTGCTGCTATTCAGAACTGTGGAAGAGAAGGCTGAGGAAGCCTTCATGTCAAGGAACATGGAAAGTGAGTGAAAATTTGAGTGGGAGAACTTGGGCTTAGCCTAGACCTGAAGCCAGCTGGAGGCAGAGGAGCTGCTCCAGCTAACACTTTGGCCACGTTTGGGAGAACTGAATCAGCATCACTGACTTCAACATTCTCAACTAGTGCAAGCCCAGGACTGCAGTCACACAGCATCCTTCCTGTGGCAGAGCTGCCCACACTGAGCTGTGTTTCTGAGCTGTACAGGTGCTTCAGGCCAGAGCAGCAGGAATTTTCCATTCCCCTGGGCTGACACACACCAGGCCTGACTGCCTAAGCACAGCACGGACTTGAGCTGCCTTTCTCCAGCCAACACTGCTTCTGCTGGAGCCGCAACATTGCAGTTGTTTTCCCTGCCCTGTGCTTTTATTTGCTAACTGCACCCAGCTGTGCTCCCAGCAGGGCTGCAGTAAATGTGGCTCTTTGAATCCAGGGTAATCAAATCACCCAGCATCAGCAATTTCCATGCAGGTGCACCTACTTTTCTACTTATCCTTCCTTAACTGTTCTGTTTTTTCGGTGCTTTGTGCTGGGGGATGCACAAACTGTGTGAATTGTGCTGTTTCCTACCCTGGGTGTTGCCTTCCCAATGAAAACTGTCCCCAGAAGGGGGTGAACCCAGCTCCTGCTGCAGCAGAGACAGCTGCTCAGCTTCATTGGCCCTTAGCTAAGGAGACCCCCAAGCAGTGCTCTCACAAAGTCCCAACCTCTTTGTTGCTGTTACCTGGGGATGTGAAGAGCAGCCTGACAGGGCCTTTGCGGGAGCACATTTGCTATTCAGGAGCTGAGATGAACCATGCAGGGAAGGGTTTGTCCTGCTAGGGAGGATGATCTCCCACAGCCCATGAAGATGCCAGGTTTGGGCACAGTGAAATCTTCACCTTTAACAGAGTGGTTTAGCAGAGAAAATGTTGCCAACTGCTTCAGAGCTCCGATACGCAAACCTGCTTGTGGAGCCTGCTCAGTCTTACCTCATCTGCTCTGTCATTCTGCTTCAGGTGTTCTCCTCCAAGAGAAACAGCCTGGCACAGCTTTGAACATCATACTTACAAAAGCCAAGTGTTTCCCTGAGCCTGTTGTCAGCTATATGTTCCAGTTGCTTTTCCTATAGGAAAAGAGAGTTCAAAACCCACCAGAAGAGCCTGGTAGGCACTGCCTCCTTATTGTGACCTTCACAAGGTGTCGGAACAACTATTCTGGCTGGAATCTTGGGCACCTCAGGTCAAGAAGGAGTTTGAGAGAGTCCAGCCCAAAGGCACAGAGCTGCTGCAGGCAGTGAAGATCTCCTGTGAGGCCAGGCTGAGGCAGCTGGGGCTGGCAGCTGGCAGCAGAGCAGCCTGAGGGCTGCCCTCAGTGCTGGGCTCAAGCTGTGCAGGGCAGTGTGGGCAGGACGCAGCCAGGCTCTGCTCAGGGCTGGCCAAGGGCAGCACAAGGGGCACTGGGGGCAAGCTGCAGCAGAGGAGGTGGCAGGGGAAGAGGAGGGGAAGCTTTTTGGCTGTGAGGGTGGCAGAGGCCTGGAGCAGACTGCCCAGAGAGGCTGTGGAGTCTCCTTCTCTGCAGCCATTCCAACCCCCTCGGCTGTGTTGCTGTGTGCCCTGCCCTGGGTGCTGCTGCTCTGGCAGGGGGTTGGGCTGGATGCTCTCTGGAGGTCCCTTCCAAGCCCTCACACTCTGTGATTCCAGAGCTATGTCTAGAATTAGTCCATGGGCTTGCTACACTACACTAAGCCACCACTCCACTTGCTAGGGTCAAACAGTGCCCCAGGTCCTTTTTCACACAGGCAGCTTTCCATCTGCTCTGCCCCAAGCTTGCAGCACTGCACTGAGCCCTGGGAACTCCACTTGTGACCAGCCATGAGCTGTACTTAACTCCATTCCCCATCACTCTTTGGGCCTAGCTTTGCAGCCCTTGCTTCCTTACTTCCTTGGATCCTCCTTCCAGCTCTTGCTTCCTCATTTCCCTAGATCCTCCTTCCAGCCCTTGCTTCATCAGTTCCCTGGATCCTCTTTCCAGCCCTTGCTTCCTCAGTTCCTTGTATCCTCCTTCCAGCCCTTGCTTTCTCAGTTCCTTAGATCCTTCTTCCAGCCCTTGCATCCTCATTTCCCTAGATCCTCCTTCCAGCCCTTGCTTTCTCAGTTCCTTAGATCCTCCTTCCAGCCCTTGCTTTCTCAGTTCCTTAGATCCTCCTTCCAGCCCTTGCTTCCTCAGTTCCCTGGATCCTCTTTCTGTCTTTCGCTTCCTCAGCTGGTCTGTCACCCCTTCACCTTGAGGGCTGATGACCTAAGGAGGTTGGTTGTTTTCCAAAGGCAGGGAATGGCAGGAGTGGAGGAGGCATGGCAGGAAGGCAGGCAGAGAAGAAGAGCTGCAGGAAGTGTGGAGTGAATGGGCTGGGATGCATGAAACCAACTGCTAATTCCTGAGCCAGCTCAAGAGGCATCTGAGGCCAAAGGTGCCAGGTGGCATCTAATTGCTGCTGGAGGCTATTCATAACCATGGGCACAAGTACCTTGTGTTTAATGTGGGGAGTTCAGCTCCACCCCCTCTGGCTCTCTTTAAGCTAAGGACTGCCCTGAACAGAAGTCAATGCATGGGGGACCCTCTCCTGGCCATAGCCAAGTAACTCAAGCAGCTCAGTCAAGAAGCCTCCTCAGTGCTGAAGTTGTTGCCACTTTAAAGCAATATTTCTGGCTGCCTTTTGGACCACAGCTTGATGGTGTGAAAGGAATCTGCCCTTTAAAGCAGCTTCTGTGCTTACCTCTGTACCTCTGTCCTGTTTCCAGCCCCGGGGTCCTTTTATCAGAGAGGCAGCAGAGAGCAGAGACCTCACCCTTCCTCCTGGCCTTGCACTGCAGCACAATCATAGAACCACAGAATGGTTTAGATTGGAAGGCACATTAAAGATCATCTAGTTCCAACAGTTCCCTCAAGGGCTCATCCAGCCTGGCTTTGAACACCTCCAGGGAGGTTGTGGATCACATTTAGTGATTCTGTGATCCACAGCCTCCCTGGGCAATCTGTGTTGTCAACTTTGTGCAGTTCTGGAGCCCCCAACACAAGAAGGACATGGAAGTGTTGGAGCCAGTCCAGAGGAGGCCACCAAGATGCTGAGAGGGCTGCAACAACTCTGCTCTGAGGACAGGCTACAAGAGCTGGAGCTCTGCAGCCTGGAGAAAGCTTGGAGGGGACCTTGGAGTGGCCTTCCAGTATCTGAAGGGGGCTAGAGGAGGGCTAGGGAGGGCCTATTGACAAGGTCTGGGAATGAGAGGATGAGGAGGAATGGGTTTGAACTGGCAGAGGGGAGATTGGATGTTAGGAAGAAGTTGTTTGCCGTGAGGGTGGTGAGACACTGGCACAGGTTGGCCAGGGAGGTTGTGGAGCACAGAATCACCCAATGTGATCAAAGATTACATTGGGTGATTCTGTGCTCCACAACCTCCCTGGAGATGTTCAAGGCCAAGTTGGATGAGGCCTTGAGTTACCTGTTCCAGTGGGAGGTGTCCCTTCTAATGGCAGGGGGTTTGGAACTGAATGAACTCTGAGGTCCCTTCTGACCTAAACCATTCTATGATTTCCTCTTAACTGTGCTGCTAACTTCACAAAAAGCCACAGAAATAGCACAGCAACTCTTTTTTTGCTGGGAAGCTGTGTTGGGACCAACATCCTTGGTACAAAAATAGTACAGTGCAGCCATTTAGGAATGTTAAAGAAGAGCATTTCAGTGATAAAATAGTTTATTAGTGCTTCTGTTTGAGTACAATGTGCAACAGATTGGGACTTAAAGGAAAACCCTCCAGTTTCTCTAACTGACCTCTCACCCTCTCTTACAACAGATGCAGATGGAAGCCATCACAACAGTGAGGTTCTGTGTTGCCAGCTGAGACACATAGACCAAGATGCAGGTGGAGAGTGGATTTTATAGACACATGCACACCGAGAAGCTCAGGGGACCTCTGCCAACCATGTGTGAAGGTGAGCAGCCAAGGGAACAGCACATCCCATCCCATGCAGCCCCCAGCAGGCAGGGTGCTCAGCAGTGACACAGGATATGCTGACTGGAGCCAGCTCTAGCATTGATAACAAACAGATCCTTTGGGGGGGGTTCTGTTGTCCCTCTGAAGCATCACCAATGTCACTCCCCTGCTTGCTCCATGCTAGGTAAAAATCATAGAATCATAGAATCAAAACTCATCCAGCTCCAAACTCATCCAGTCCAACCTAGCCCCCAGCCCTGGCCAATCACCCAGACCATGGCACTAAGTGCCCCAGCCAGGCTTGGCTTCAACACCTCCAGGGACAGTGACTCCACCACCTCCCTGGGCAGCCCATTCCAATGCCAATCACTCTCTCTGCCAACAACTTCCTCCTCACATCCAGCCTAGACCTGACCTGGCACAGCTTCAGGCTGTGTCCCCTTGTTCTGTTGCTGGGTACCTGGCAGCAGAGCCCAACCCCACTTGGCTACAGCCTCCCTGCAGGGAGCTGCAGACAGCAATGAGCTCTGCCCTGAGCCTCCTCTGCTGCAGGCTGCACATCCCCAGCTCCCTCAGCCTCTCCTCACAGGGCTGTGCTCCAGGCCCCTCCCCAGCCTTGCTGCCCTTCTCCAAACACCTTCCAGCACCTCAACATCTCTCTGCAACGGAGGAGCCCAGAACTGGACACAGCACTCAGAGATTGCTGACAGGGTGGGAGGTACTGCACAGTTGGTGCAGAAGACAGGAAACCACAAAGAGGGAAATAAGAGCTTATCTGGGAAAGATGAAGGCAGAGACCCTGGAAGAAATGAGGCATCAGATTCAATGAAACAACCCAAGAAAGTCCTGCTGCAAACCCAGGGCTAGAAAATGTCTCAGCCTCCACCTGCACAACAGAGTGCAGCAAGCAAGAGCAGGTCGGAGAGCAAATGAGAGGATGTCAGACGGCAGAGAACCTTCTGCATGAAATAATAACAACTTTTCCTCCAGGTTTGATAGATCTCCTTTTATTTGTTTTTGCTTTCATAATGCATATTCTGTTCACTCTGTGCAAAACTGGGGACAGGCAGGCCTCGAAACCAGCCAACGGAAACCAAGCCGAGATGAACATTCAAGTGGAGGGAGAGGGCTCTCAAAACCAGGAAAGCTAAAATCAAAGCCACAGCTGCTCCTCGAGACAAAGCCACTCTCAGCTGTGCCCTTTTGTCCTGCCACCTCCCACAGACCTGGCTCCACTGACTTGAGCAGCTTTCCACCCAGAAGGTGACCTCCGCCGGGAGCTGGGACTCGTGGTGGTGGTGGCTACGTTAGGGGAGGACCTGGCTTGCAACTGGCTCCAGTCAGCGTGTGGCAAAAGGAAGGCACAAATCATTTGCAGAGAGCAGGGTTCTGTTGGTTTGTTTCCTTCTTGTCAATACATGACTGTACACAAGGTAAAATCCCAAGTTGTAGGGGGGAGGGAGGGGAAGGTTTAGGAGGGTGAGGACATAAAATTGCATATTTAACAGAACTTAAACCCTTTAACACCACCACCAAAAGAAGAGAAGAAGAAGTAGGCTGTTGTATCTCAAAGCAAAAAGAACTCCCTCCAACCCCAACCCCACCCCCAGCATTAACATTCATTCCTGGCTATATAATGCAGTAGAAACAGTTGAAAATCTTAGTGACCAAAAAGGGACAATTAAAAAACCAAAAGTCAAAAAAACAAACCAAGAACCAAAACCCCAAACCCCTTAAAATCATAAAAGCTTGTAAACAGATCATCTGAAATACACTTTTGTTGTCTTTATTTATGGAAAAATATCCTCAAAATAGTACCACTATGGACTAAACTGCCTGAGTTTTTCATTTCATTTCACCTAGGAGCTTGAAGTCGAGAAGCCTTTAGCACAAAAGAAGGTCTGCTTCAGTCACAACCTAAGTGCTGCACAAGCACTGCTTCGGGTGGAACTTTTGTCCTTCTGCTTGGTGGTGTTTTTGTTGTGCTATCCAGGAAAAAAAAAGAAACCAAACCAAAAAAGCTGTTGTGCTAATCCTTCAGAGAAAGGGAAGCTTGAGGCAATTCTTAAATCATTTGGCACGAAGTTGTTTTGGCTGGGGTGTGAATTCCGAGTCTGGGTCAGGAAGAGTGATGCAACAATTCCACCTCTCAAAGCGTTCACTTGGATTGAAGAGCTTTCTTGATGTCATTCACTTCCATCTGAAAGCCAACACAGAATACAGGTGTGCTGAGAAGAGAGGCTTTGACAAATCATAGAATCAAGCAGGTTGGAAGAGACCTCAAGCTCATCCAATCCAACCTATCCCCCAGCCCCATCTAGTCAACCATTACGTTGGATCTGGATCTTCAGGGTTCTGAGTTTTAGTGTTAGGTGCATTGGAATTACACAACACTGGCTCTGCCTGCACAGATTCAGTGAGCTTCTCTGCAGAATCTCTGTAGCTGGGGGGGGTTGAGTAATTGAATCATAGAATAGAATCATAGAATCAAACAGGTTGGCAGAGAGCTCCAAGCTCATCCAGCCCAACCTATCCCCCAGCCCCATCCAGTCAACCAGACCATGGCACTAAGTGCCCCAGCCAGGCTGTGCTTCAACACCTCCAGGAACAGCCACTCCACCACCTCCCTGGGCAGCCCATTCCAATGCCAATCACTCTCTCTGCCAGCAACTTCCTCCTCACATCCAGCCTAGACCTGCCCTGGCACAACTTGAGACTCTGTCCCCTTCTTCTGGTGCTGGCTGCCTGGCAGCAGAGCCCAACCCCGCCTGGCTACAGCCTCCCTGCAGGTAGTTGTAGAGAGCAACGAGATCACCCCTGAGCAGATCACCCCTGAGCAACAAGGCTGCGATCTCAGTGTCCTTGCAGACCTGAGGCTGAACCAAACCTGCCCATGTGGCCATGAGCATCAGCAATCACTGAAGTACCTGCAACCGCAGACGGATCTTCTTTTCCTCATCCAGCTCTGACAGCAGCTGCTTAATCTCTTTTCTGTTAAAAGAATGCACAAAGGCAGTTTGGAACAGAAGTGGTTGACCTGGCAAAGTACCAAAGATGTCTTGTGGAATATTCTTCCTGCTCCACTAGTTCCTGTTCTTCCTCTGAGCCACTGAGTAAGGTCGGTGCACTCTTACAGACCATGAGCCAGACTGCAGAGAAGCTTCCCTCTGTGAAAGGGCAGTGCCCCTCACACGGCTAAGGAATTCCCTCCTAACAGCCCCACACCCACAGGCTTTGCTCTGGAGCAGCTATGTCAGTGTTGTGCCTGCACCCAGTTGCCTTTTCAGCCATACAGAATGTAGGTGGATTGTAGGACGTGGCAGCACAAACCCTGCCCGTGGTACCACATGCTTAAGCCGCACCACAATGTGACTTTCACCTTCGTGTGTTAGACCTGATGATGGCAAAGCATGGATTTGGTGTCATCCTTCTTTGCTAGGAAGGTGAGTGCAACTACAAGGAGGTGCCACTCAGTGATTTCCTCTGTGATCTGTGTTAGATGGTACTGTCCTACTCTGGCAAGGGGGTTGAACTCAGTGATCTCCTGGGGCCCCTTCCAACCCCTCACATCCTGTGAGTCTGTGTGATCCTCTGATCTCCCAGAAACCAGCCCTTGCAAGAAGGGTTGGGGAGAGCAGAGGAGCAGGGAGTCAGCGTAAGAGGTGAGGCTGTGGGGCTCAGTGGCTAGATCCAGCATGAGCCAAGCCCTCCCACATCTTCTAAACTATTCTGCCACAGGCTCTGCAAGCTGCTTCCCTTTTTCCTGCCTGAGCTACACACAACTGACAATAGAAGCAAAAGTTTAGCTTCCAAAACATCCTGAGGAACAGCAGAAGCTACACATCAGCCCCACTCTTCTCCTAAGAAATGAGGAGCTTAAAGCAATAGAGATGCTCAGAACTAAAGTAGTAGGATCCAGGGCCATAAAGGTTCTTCAAATGTCTTAATCACAATGCAGTTCTTTTTGCAGGATGAGGTTCCTGGGAGCCAACCAACACATTGATCCAGGTTTTAGCAACCTGTAGTGATCTGTGCAGCAAACACCTCCCTGGTTAGGATGGAATCCCAAATGGTTATTGCCAAATCAAACAATTTGTGAACCTTTTTCACTGCTTCTGGCTTCTAACTTAACTTTTTATCAGTGCCCCATAAACATCTGCTTGTAGCAGAGGGAAGAAGAAAAAAAGGATAGTGCCAAGATTTTTCCTGATCTTCTCATCCCTGAAGTGTGTTCTGCCAGACAAAAGTCACTCACAAACACAAAGGCAAACTGTACCTGGAGGACAGCTCCAGAAGAAACTGCCCCCAGGGTGCACCAAGGGCTGCAGCCCACCTACAGCTTGGGCTTTGCAGTACTTACTTTTGCTGGTCTTTCATGGTTTCAATGATGGTTCTTAGCTCCTTAATTTGTGTTCTCAGCTCTTCCAGGGCAGTCTGACCTTGGATCAAATGCTCAGTCTTTGGCTTTCCTTCAGTACCAAACAGGGATGGGGAATTTGCCCTGTGGCCTGTTGTTCCCATAGCAATCGAGTGAAATCCAGGGGACGGTGAAGGGGACAGTGATGGCTGCACAGTGCTGCCACTAGACAAACCTCCTGGTTTTGGAGGCAAGGAGGTTTTGTTATCAGACACCTGCAACAGAAAAGAACAACATTTAATGTCTGGAGAAAGCTTGAGGAAAATCAGACCTCTGGTAAGGATGAAGGATTTTCAGAGAATCATAGAATCAGTCAGGGCTGGAAGGGACCACAAGGAGCAGCCAGTTCCAACCCCCCTGCCATGCCCAGGGACACCCTACCCTAGAGCAGGCTGCACACAGCCTCAGCCAGCCTGGCCTGAAACACCTCCAGCCATGGGGCCTCAACCACCTCCCTGGGCAA
>WAAF01019547.1:56684-91856 GCA_013400475.1 Tricholaema leucomelas
ACTCCAGGGGTGGCCTGAGCAGTGCTGAGCACAGGGGCAGAAGAACCTCCCTTGTCCTGCTGCCCACACTGCTCCTGAGCCAGCCCAGGATGCCATTGGCTCTGCTGCCCACCTGGGCACTGCTGCCTCCTCTTCAGCTCCTCTCTCCCAGCACCCCCAGCTCCCTCTCTGCCTGGCTGCTCTCAGCCACTCTGTCTCCAGCCTGTAGTAAGTTACACTACATTTAGGTTACTTGGCCCAAGAGCATTCCTCAGTGCAAGTGCTCCCAGAAGAGGGAGCTGCACAGCAAAACATTGTCCTTGGGCTCATTAAAGAACCTCTGCTACAAAGACAGGCTGAGCGAGCTGGGGGTGTTCAGCCTGGAGAAGAGAAGGCTCTAAGGAGACCTAAGAGTAACCTGCCAGGACCTGAAGGGAGCTACAAGAAAGCCAGGAAGGGACTTCTGACGAGGGCTGGGAGTGATAGGATAAGTGGGAATGGATTGAGGTGTGAGGAGGGCAGATTTAGATGGGAGGTTAGGAAGAAATTCTTTCCAGTGAGAGTGGTGAGACACTGGCACAGGTTGAGGGTGGTGAGACTCTGGCACAGGTTGAGGGTGGTGAGACTCTGGCACAGGTTGCCCAGGGAGGTTGTGGAGCACAGAATCACCCAATGTGATCAAAGATCACATTGGGTGATTCTGTGCTCCACAACCTCCCTGGAGGTGTTCAAAGCCAGAGTGGATGAGGCCTTGAGTTGAGAGGTGTCCCTGGGCACGGTGTGGAAGTTGGAGCAGATGAGCTCTGAGGTCTATGCTTTTAAGCTTCTTTAAAGGGTTAGTCACCAGATCTATTAAATTCTAAAGACCACTCTTTGAATAATCCTTTTTACAGCCTCACAGTTTAAATTGGGAAGTAAAAATGTGCTTTCAAAGTGGTTTTACTTCAAAGGACAGGATTAGGCATGTCAGTTAAATAACATGGCTTGATTTGTTTGTAAGTTGTTTAAATTAAGGAAGGGGTTTTTTTTGGAGGCTCCCTTCAGATCCTGGAAGGCCACAAGAAGGTCTCCTGGGAGCCTCCTCTGCTCCAGCCTGCACAGCCCCAACTCTTTCACTCTGTGCTCACAGCAGAGCTGCTGCAGCCCTCTCAGCATCCTCCTGGCCCTGCTCTGGACACTCTCCAGCATCTCCACAGCCCTCTTGTCCCAGGGGCTCCAGAGCTGGATGCAGCACTCCAGGTGGGGTCTCAGCAGAGCACAGCAGAGGAGGAGAATCACCTCCCTGGCCCTGCTGGCCACACTTCTGCTGCTGCAGCCCAGGCTCTGCTTGGCTTTCTGGGCTGCAAGTGCACACTGCTGGCTCCTGCTGCCCAGCCTGGATTGGTGCTTGGCTAAGTCCTTCTTCTCAGGGCTGCTCTTCAGCCACTCACTGCCCAGCCTGGATTGGTGCTTGGCATTGCCTCAGCCCAGCTGCAGGAGTGTCTCAGTTCTAATTTAATTTAAATGCAATTTAAACTACAGTTGATAGAACCAATAACAACTTACAGAATGCCCTTCCCTCTTTCCCCTTCTTTCCCAAAGCCAAGGAAATGA
The DNA here is from genome assembly GCA_013400475.1 of Tricholaema leucomelas. Taxonomy (NCBI): domain Eukaryota; kingdom Metazoa; phylum Chordata; class Aves; order Piciformes; family Lybiidae; genus Tricholaema lacrymosa; species Tricholaema leucomelas. The sequence continues at coordinate 58,257 of WAAF01019547.1, forward strand.
GATGTAGAGAGAGGCAAGGTAAGCAGACCCAAATACCTAATCTCACTGCCATTTGGAAGTCAGAAGAAGAAAAGCTGAACAATAAAGAAAAGGTACATGAGGTAGGGAAGTTACAAAGGTGGAGGGAAGGGAAAACAAGGTACAAAATACAGAAATACAACCAGACTGATGGCAATGGTTTGGCTGCCTCCTGAGTGATGGCCACGTGGTGAAAGGAAGAGCAGCGGCAAGCAGCGATGGTGATTGCTGGGGGGCAGGGAACAGGAAGTCCTCCTGCTTTTATGGCTCTCAGACAGGAAGGGGGAGTCAGCTAACCATCACCTGGTGGTCTTCAGACCCACCCCTGGCGAGGGGTCAGGACCATCTGGGGGCAGGGTCAAGACCACTCCCCCAGGTGGGTTAACCCTTTACAAGGACCTTGCCCTTGGTCTTGTTGAACCTCCTGAGCCTGGCTTGTGCCCACCTCTGCAGCCTGCCCAGGTCCCTCTGGATGGATCCTTGCCCTCCAGCCTGGCTGCTGCACCACACAGCTTGGTGTGGGCAGCAAACCTGCTGAGGCTGCACTCAATGCCTCTGTCCATGGCACCCACAGAGATGTTGAACAAGACTGGTCCCAGGACTGATCCCTGAGGGACTCTGCTTGTCACTGGCCTGCACTTGGCCATGGAGCCATTGACAGCCACTCTTTGGGTGCAGCCATCAAGCCACTTCTTTATCCATCCATCAAAGCCATGTGTCACCAGCCTGGAGACCAGGATGTGGTGCAGGACAGTGCCAAAGGCCTTGCTGAGGGCCAGGTGAATGACAATAGGTTTCTGTGACAATAAGGCTAGGCAGAGGCATCCCAATTAACTTACTTGTGATATTGTAACAGTTCTTGGTTTCCTGGACACCTCAATAGCTTTGTGAGTGATGGAAAGGTGCTCCTCCTTCTCATCTTCAGGGCTTGGTGAGTCAAAGAAGTCGGGGCTAGAAAGGGATGACTGTGTGGAGACAAACACACAGACCACAGGAGGGCACAAAGACAAAGCACAAGAACTTACCAAAGGAAGAGGAAAAGACTTTGTGATGACTTTTTAACAATGCTTAAAACCAGGAGCCTCCCTCCCTGCCCCTCCTCTTTTTACATCTTCTCAAGGCTGCAGAATGCTTCCAAAGCCTTCCTGAGCTAAGAGATCATTTTGAACCCAACATTCATCTGCATCTTTGCAGTGCATTCATCCCAAGATGAAATCGTCACCCTCCTGCCTCTGAGCAGAGCTGTGCCTTCCTTCACTCAGATGCTGAGCACTGTGCTGTGGGGATGCCAGCCCTGCCACCTGGGCAGCTCTGCCATGATGAGCTCACTGCTGCTCTTCAGAGGATACCTCACTCAGATGCTGAGCACTGTGCTGTGGGGATGCCAGCCCTGCCACCTGGGCAGCTCTGCCATGCTGAGCTCACTGCTGCTCTTCAGAGGATACCTCACTCAGATGCTGAGCACTGTGCTGTGGAGATGCCAGCCCTGCCACCTGGGCAGCTCTGCCATGCTGAGCTCACTGCTGCTCTTCAGAGAACCCCTGCTGCTGCCTGTGCACACTGCTGGCACCACAGGGCTGCCTTCTGCACAGCCTCTTTGTGAAGGTGCAGCCTGGGGAGGTTCTCTCCACTCCTCATTCCATTCCCCATAGATTTGACAAGGGAAGAACACTCTTTTTACCTGTCTCTTATGCTTCTACACCTAAGCACAGAGTCAATTTGGGAAGCTTTTTTGGTGCTCTGTTAGTTTCACAACTGTTGGGTTGCTCTTCCTCTCCTCTGCTTCTCTTCAGCAACACCAACCTGGGTAACCAGCAGCAGTTGCTCTCATTTGGACATTCCAGAATGCCAGAGAAGCTTGGAAATTAATAAACTCCCAAGCCTCAAAGAAGAAGACACTGAAAAACTAAGGACTGCTTTCCAAAGTATGGTTTATGAAACCAACTTGGCAAAAGGCAGATGTCAGAGAGCAAAATTGGTCTCACCCTTATGCTTACAGCTGTGATCCTAATGAGGAGAGCTGCTGAAGGCTGAAGTGTTGGTCCTGTCCTAGACAAAGCAAGGGAGGTGCTTCTGGGAAACACTTTCCAACCCCTTCATGCTTAACACAAATGACTTCAGTCCAAAGATTTTGCAGAAAGGTTTCTTTCTGGCCTAAGTTTTGTCTGGCAAAGAAGGTTTTCCAGCACCCAACCAGAGGAGATACAAATCTTGTTAGGGAGGGAATGACTTAAACATCAGTGTGCAAAGCACTGGCAGCCTTTGGGCACTCATTATCCTGAGCTGTGGAACTGTAGTGAAAACAACAAGGAACACAAATAGGAGAGGGAGGAGAGGTGGGGGGGGGAGGGGGAAAATTGGTTTTAGAAGAAAAGGAAAATGAACTTACAGATGTGAGAGACTGGGAGGGAGGTCTCCTGCCAGTGGCTTTTGGTCTGGTTGTAGTTGGATGATTAAGCTTCTCAGCAATGGGGATTACAGAGTCAAAACCTTCCAAGTCTTAAAAAATAGGGAAAAAGAAAAAGAAGTGATTTGTTTTCCTGGCAGTTGTCCTTCAAAGGGAAAGAATCTCCTTTTTTCCCCTCCCCTAACGCCAAAGGAAGCCAATCCTACTTTCCTCACTGTCTCACAATGTTCTGCAGGGGCTTAGCCCACCACCATGGCACTAAGGAGCCTTGCCAAGGATCATTACTCTTCCATCTCAAACACAACAGAGCAGAGGGGGAAGGTGCAGAGGAACCTTTGGCTCTGCTTTTTGCACGGCCAAAGCTAAATGATGACCTGGGGCCCATGGCATGGAACAAAGGGTTTCAGAATTTCCATCTTGCTGTTCAAAGTGTTGGTCATTTTTCCTCCTGAAGAACTGGAGATGTAAAAGAGTGCTCCTGGTGTCTCAACAGCTGCACTGACACAGCCCTGCAGCAGGCTGCCCAGAGAGGTTGTGGAGTCTCTTTCTCTGGAGACATTCCAAACCCACCTGGATGCATTCCTGTGTGACCTGCTCCAGGTACTCCTGATCCTAGGTGTTCAGGACCAGGCTGGATGAGGCCTTGAGCAACCTGTTCTAGTGGGAGGTGTCCCTGCCTATGGCAGGGGGGTTGGACTGGATGAGGTTTTGAGGTCCCCTCCAACCCCTCATGCTCTGTGTTATGTTAGAGACTGCAATAGCTGTTTTTTCTCTTCAGAGGCAGGTTCATAGATTCATTCAAGCAATAGTTTATGTTTGAGAGAGCCTTCAAGATCAGAGAATCTTGGTTTAGGTTGGAAGGGACCTCAAAGCTCAGCCAGTTCCAACCCCCTGCCATAGGCAGGGACACCTCCCACTAGAACAGGTTGCTCAAGGCCTCATCCAACCTGGCCTTAAACACCTCCAGGGAAGTTGTGGAGCACAGAAACACCCAGTGTGATGAAAATGAATCACAGAATCAACCAGGTTGGAAGAGAGCTCCAAGCTCATCCAGTCCAACCCAACACCCAGCCCTGTCCACCCATCTAGACCATGGCACTAAGTGCCTCATCCAGGCTTTTCTTGAGCACCTCCAGGCACAGCCACTCCACCACCTCCCTGGGCAGCCCATTCCAGTGCCAGTCACTCTCTCTGTGAAGAACTTCCACAGTGATGCAGAGATATTTCCCCAGCTCTCTGTGGGTTTAACTACCTGAAATAATTCACTCAAGTTGTTAAATATTCTGCTCTCCCTGCTCACCTATTTCTAGAGCATTTATAGAATAGAATAGAATGGAATGGAATGGAATGGAATGGAATGGAATGGAATGGAATGGAATGGAATNAGCTGCAGACAGCAATGAGCTCTGCCCTGAGCCTCCTCTGCTGCAGGCTGCACACCCCCAGCTCCCTCAGCCTCTCCTCACAGGGCTGTGCTCCAGGCCCCTCCCCAGCCTTGCTGCCCTTCTCCAAACACCTTCCAGCACCTCAGCATCTCTCTGCAATGGAGGAGCCTATGAATCTGCTAAGCATCTGCCTACACCCCCATATGTTTCCCTAGAATCTGGAATGCTTTTCCAACACAACCACTGCACAGAATTACACAATGGGAAACCAAATGCATTAACTCCTGGGCCTGTGCAGCAAATCCTATGCACTGAAAGACACTTCCACTGATTCCAATTCCTTGTGCTTTGGCTGCTGGAATGTAAATGGGATCAGACATTCCTTATTCAGCAACATTCTTCCACCTCTAGGAGATAAAAAAAGAAGAAGAGATCTCTTTCATTATCCCTGGAATAGCCTGAGGTTATTCACCTCCAAATGCTGCTCTATTTTTGGAGCAGCTCCTTCTATATATAACCTCTGACTCCCTGTCCTCTCTCAGGTTGCTTTTTTATTGACTGTTGTAAGCTATGCCCAAAGTTAGGTCACAGAAAGAAATCTATCAATGGGAATTTGGAACTGCAAAGCCTCAGCTGCAGCCAACACCTCAGGTGGATATCAGGAGGCTAAAATAAAAACGAGCTAATGTTAGCAGAAGGCACAAAACCTATCTGGAGTCCTACAGCAATGGAAGACTTCAGCAGAGGAGGAGAAATGGAAGGTGACCTTCCTGTGTCCTTCCAGGATCTGGAGGGGGCTACAAAAAAGCTGGGGAGGGACTTTTGAGGCTGCCAGGGAGTGATAGGACAGGGGGGAATGGAGCAAAGCTGGAGGTGGGGAGAGTGAGGCTGGAGGTGAGGAGGAAGTTGTTGAGCAGGAGAGTGGTGAGAGCCTGGCAGGGGTTGCCCAGGGAGGTGGTTGAGGCCCCATGGCTGGAGGTGTTTCAGGCCAGGCTGGCTGAGGCTGTGTGCAGCCTGCTCTAGGGTAGGGTGTCCCTGGGCATGGCAGGGGGGGTGGAACTGGCTGCTCCTTGTGGTCCCTTCCCACCCTGACTGATTCTGTGATTCTAAGTAAGTATCTCCTGGAGGTGGAAGAAAAAGCAAACTGAAGAGCTGCTTCCCAGTCACTTCCAGCTTGCTGCTGAGCCATGAATTAAATGACTTTGTGCAGATCACAGAGCCAGCTGTTTTAGTGCACTGCCTTACTGCTCACCACTTGCACAGCAAGAAGCCATTGCCAATGAAAACATCTTCACCTTCAGCCAGGTGAAGCTCACAAACACCAGCACAAAGGGAGGCTGAAGCAGCCCTGGTCCCTGCTACTCTTCCTCACCTGTCTGCTTTTGCTGTTTTCCCCCCTGAGCTCGATTTAATCCAGCTCATTTTCCAGTGCCATGTGCCCAGCCACACAAACACCCCTGCTGCAGCAAGGATGAGTGCCAGCAGCAGAGGACTGATAGCTAAAACTGAGAGGAAGATTAATCTACTGCTCTGGGGAGCAGCCAACTGCTGAAGTTATCTCCCAGCCTAGCAAGGGCTTTTCTGCTTCTACAGCAAGCAGCAGTAGACCTTTTTCTGGGCTTGCAAAAGAGAAGTGGCTGCATCCAAAGCAGTGTGGCCAGCACCTGGAGAGAGGAGATTCTGCCACTCTGCTCTGGGGAGACCTCATCTGGAGTACTGCATCCAGCTCAGGGGCCCTCAGCACAGGAAGGACATGGACCTGATGGAGCCGAGTGCTTAGTGCCATGGTCTGGTTGATTGGCCAGGGCTGGGTACTAGGTTGGACTGGATGAGCTTGGAGCTCTCTTCCAACCTGCTTGAGTCTATGATCCCATGAAAATGTTGTCCAGGTGTTTCTTGGATCCCACACACCACAACCATTGCTTGTGTAAAGCTCCTGCTATTGAGCAGTAGGAATCCTCTATGGTTTCCACTTCTGAATGCATTTTTCTCAGCTAGGAACCAAGCTGAGGCAGCCTACACCTCCACTCTTAAAAAGCAGAGCAGAGCAGAGGTTGGAAAGGTTCCACAGGTAGAATCTGCTGCCAAACAAGTGAAATCACAGCCCTTCAGCTGCCACCAGAAATGAAAGTCTATTGAAGTGTAAGGGACAACACTTGCTGCAATGCTGAACTAGTAAAGCTGGTCCCAGCAGTTCCAGATTTGCCTTTTATCCCCCCCTGGTCATTTGCCTTATTTAGATGTGGTTCTTGCTCCCAAACCTGCTCTGCATCCAGGGTTAGCACCACCTGCCCTGCTTGTGGAATCACAGCATGGCTCAGCTTGGAAGGGAGCTCAGAGCTGCTCTGCTCCAACCTCCCCACCATGCCCAGGGACACCTCTCAGCCACACTCAGCTGCTTAAGGTCTCATCCAGCCAGGCAGGAGGGGGCCACAACCTCCCTGGGCAGCCTGTGCCAGGCTCTCAGCACCCTCACAATCAACAGCTTCTTCCTCAGCTCCACTCTCCCCCTGCTCTGCCTCAGCTCCAAACCATTCCCCTTGGCCTGTCTGCAGACCCCCTCAGCACAAGTCCCTCTGCAGCCTTCCTGTAGGATCCCTTCAGCTATTGGAATACAGCTCTAAGGTCCCCCCCACCCCACCTGGCACCCTAAAAAGTCCCTCCCCAGCTTTCTTGTAGCCCACATCAGACACTGGAAGGCCACAAGAAGGTCTGCTCAGAGCCTTCTCTCCAGACTGAACAGCCCCAACTCCCTCAGCCTGTGCTCACAGGGAGGAGGCAGCCACAGCCTCCCTGGGCAGCCTGTTCCAGAGTCTCAGCACCCTCACACTGAAGAACTTCTTCCTCAGCTCCACTCTAACCCTGCCCTCCCTCAGCCTCAAACCATTCTCCCTTGTCCTACTGCTGGACACCCTTATGAAGAGTCCCTCACCCCCAAAGTCTTCCTTCAGGAGAATTCCCACCCAGCAGACTGTTAACTCATCAAGTGGGGAGCAGAACCACTGCAGAGACCTCTGCCTTGCTGGCAGCAGCACTGAATTCACTCCTACAGATGATCTGATTACTTTTTGGGGGTGGGAAGCAAAGCTCCCTAGCTGGGACTGCATTATAATAACTGAGGAGCAGCCTGCCCAGAGAGGTTGTGGAGTCTTCCAAACCCAGCCTGGATGCATTCCTGTGTGGACTACCCTAGCTTGGGCAGGAGGGTTGGACTGGATGATCTCTGGAGGTCCCTTCCCACCTCTAACATGCAGTGAGCTCACTGGATGCAGAGATTTGATGTCAGTTTGTTGTTCCTGTAGCTATCAGAAATTGGGAGCTTAGGTTTCTGTATGAACCACAGAATCAACCAGGTTGGAAGAGACCTCCAAGCTCATCCAGTCCAACCTAGTACCCAGCAAAGCAAAATGTAAACCTCTCCTCAGCTGGACCAAAAGAGACCTCCAAGCTCATCCAGTCCAACCTAGCACCCAGAGAAGCAAAATGTAAACCTCTCCTCAGCTGGACCAAAAGAAATGCCACTAAGAATACCACAAACAACAGAAGTTTGCTCTACTCTGCTCATATTAATTATGAGGAAGGCAGCAGCAGCATCCAACAGCCCTGAGCTCACTGCTCCAGCTTGCTCTAGGTCTATTAAGAGCAATCAGTAAGGAAGGTTCCATTGAACAGACAGGACAGAGAGGACATTCATCAATTAACACTGCCACTCCCTAATTAAAGAGCAGTTGGCACTCCCCCTACAAATAAATCCTTCATTGCTGCTGTCTCACTGATGGAGACAGTGAAGAAGTAATTGATGAGGTGGGAAGAAAGGCATCAGAGTAATTTCAGCATAGCAGTGTATGAACAACCCCTGCCTGGCTGAGCAAACCTCTCTAATGCACAGGAAAAATGCTGGCTGAGCAGGGATGCTTCCCTGGCATCCTCTGCCAGGGCAGTCAGCAGCAGCACAGCTCTGCCCAGCACTCTGCTCCTTTGCAGATGTGCTAATTGCAAGTATGGGGGGGGGAAGCAGATATATGTGTTCAAGCCAAGCCTGGCTGGAGCACTTAGTGCCATGGTCTGGGTGATTGGCCAGGGCTGGGTGCTAGGTTGGGCTGGATGAGCTTGGAGGTCTCTTCCAACCTGCCTGATTCTATGATTCTACCTTATAATATAGAATAGAATCAAGCATGTTGGAAGAGAGCTCCAAGCTCCCCCAGCCCAACCTAGCACCCAGCCCTGCCCAACCAACCAGACCATGGCACTAAGTGCCCCAGCCAGGCTTGGCTTCAACACCTCCAGCCACGGCCACTCCACCACCNTGCTGTTGCTGGCTGCTGCTGGCAGCAGAGCCCAACCCCAGCTGGCTACAGCCTCCCTGCAGGGAGCTGCAGACAGCAATGAGCTCTGCCCTGAGCCTCCTCTTCTGCAGGCTGCACACCCCCAGCTCCCTCAGCCTCTCCTCACAGGGCTGTGCTCCAGGCCCCTCCCCAGCCTTGCTGCCCTTCTCCAAACACCTTCCAGCACCTCAACATCTCTCTGCAATGGAGGAGCCCTCAACTGGACACAGCACTCCAGGGGTGGCCTGAGCAGTGCTGAGTAAAGGGGCAGAAGAACCTCCCTTGTCCTGCTGCCCACACTGCTCCTGATACAGGCCAGAGAGTCATGAATATTGTACAGAATCAGAGTCTCAGAGTGTTAGGGGTTGGAAAGGACACTCCAGAGAGCATCCAGCCCAACCCCCTGCCAGAGCAGCAGCACCCAGGGCAGGGCACACACAGCACAGCCAGGGGGGGTTGCAATGGCTGCAGAGAAGGAGACTCCACAGCCTCTCTGGGCAGCCTGCTCCAGGCCTCTGCCACCCTCACAGCCAAAAGGCTTCCCCTCCTGTTCCCCTGGCAGCTCCTCTGCTGCAGCTTGCCCCCAGTGCCCCTTGTGCTGCCCTTGGCCAGCCCTGAGCAGAGCCTGGCTGCGTCCTGCCCACACTGCCCTGCACAGCTTGAGCCCAGCACTGAGGGCAGCCCTCAGGCTGCTCCAAGCCGAGGAGCCTGCACAGCTACCTTCCCTTCAGCATGCAATTATCTCTCCCCATCTCAGTCCTGACTTCCCTTGCCTCAATGGCTGGCTGCAGAGCTGCCATACTGAGCCCTGCTGAGCCCCTGCCAGTGCCCTCATAAGGATTTTATTTTTACCAATGCAGGAGATGCCAAGAAAGAGCTGAAAGGTCAAGAAAACTGAGCTAGAAGAAATGGATATGCTGGTTTCAGGCACCTCCACCTGCCACACACACAGAACCCCTGAGCTCCCTGCCTGTCTCTGCACTCTCTGGGGCAAGAGACCTAATTAATGGAGGTAATGAACCACCACCACCACATTCCCTGATGACAAGATTTACCACTCTCAGCTATGTTCAGGGGTGGTTTTGATTCAGGGGACAGAAACAGCACAAGTTAGCCCAGCTGGGCAAATTCTGCTGCTCTGCTGGGCTCCACTCAACGAGCATCAACAGCAGCACAGAAAGAAGTCACTGCTGGAGGCAGATTTCATTCCTCATTAGGTGAGTCAGACTTTGTCCTCCAGCCTTTATACTCACCCACTGGTTTCTTGCTTCCAATTTTCACTCTGTGTCTTCAGGCAAAATGATTATAATGCCTGACACAATTACAGGCTATGACTTAAAGGCAAACTTGCTCCATTCCACAATGCCTGGAAATATTCTCCATCCTTCCCCCCCCACACTCCCCCTTAGTGTGAGCCAAATCTCATTAGCTCACTTTTTCTTCCAGACAGAGGCACAGCAATCAGCTCTGCTGGCAAACAGAAGCATGGTACAGCTCTGGAACAACTGCAAAATGCAGCTGGAGGAAACAGGAGACACTGAAGATGCTCTTCAATTTCTTTGGTATTGGATATTTTCAGGTAGGATATTTTTAAGCACTTGCAGCCCTCTCAGCATCCTCCTGGCCCTGCTCTGGACACTCTCCAGCATCTCCACAGCCCTCTTGTCCCAGGGGCTCCAGAACTGGATGCAGGACTCCAGGTGGGGTCTCAGCAGAGCACAGCAGAGGAGGAGAATCACCTCCCTGGCCCTGCTGGCCACACTTCTGCTGCTGCAGCCCAGGCTCTGCTTGGCTTTCTGGGCTGCAAGTGCACACTGCTGGCTCCTGCTGAGCTTCTCCTCCAGCAGCAATTCCAAAGCTTGTGTGCCCATACACATAGATTTAAGAGGCTCAGGGTTAATCCTGACTTGCAGAAATAACTCAATGGGAATAATTCCTCAGAATAATTCATTCCTTTTTGGTGGAAGCATTAAGTTTTCACCCAGGAAGCTCTCCTCTGTAATGGATGTTTCTGTCCCTGCACTGACTCTCACTGAGTACCATATGGAACCTAAGGAAGAAGCCATGCAGAGAGGTGTGAAATGAAGCTGCTGAAATCAATGTCACTCACAGAATGTTCCTTCAGAGAATGATTTAGGTTGGAAGAGATCTTAAAGATCATTTAGTTTCAATCCCCCTTGCCATAGGCAGGGACACCTCCCACTAGAACAGGTTGCTCAAGGCCTCATCCAACCTGGCCTTGAACATCTGCAGGGAGGTTGTGGAGCACAGAATCACCCAATGTGATCTTTGATCACATTGGGTGATTCTGTGCTCCACAACCTCCCTGGGAAACCTGTGCCAGTGTCTCACCACCCTCAACCTGTGCCAGTGTCTCACCACCCCCAACCTGTGCCAGTCTCTCACCACCCTCACTCTAAAGAACCTTTCCCTAACATCCAGTTTCAGTCTCCCCTCTGCCACTTCAAACCCATTCCTCCTCCTCCTCTCATTCCCAGACCTTGTCAATAGTCCCTCCCCAGCCCTCCTGGAGCCCACTTCAGATCCTGGAAGGCCACTCCAAGGTCTCCTCTGAGCCTTCTCTTCTCCTGGCTGCAGAGCCCCAACTCTTGTAGCCTGTTCTTATAGCAGAGCTGCTGCAGCCCTCTGAACATCTTGGTGGCCTCCTCTGGCCTGGCTGTAAGAGTTTGGTGTTTGGCACTAGCAAAGACAGGACAGAAAAGAAATGGGAAAACAAAAAGAAACAAACAAAGCCTTACCCTCATGAAATGAAGAAGAGTTACTCATGGCAAAGAGATGTGGATAGGAAAAGCTGGATGGAAGATGTGTGGAAAGGAAGGGAAAGGCATCACTGAAAACAGGGAAAGAGAAAACAAAAGAAGTGAGGAGGAATCATAGAGTGATGGAATGGTTTAGGTTGGAAGGCACCTCAAAGCTCAGCCAGTTCCAACCCCCTGCCATAGGCAGGGACACCTCCCACTAGAACAGGTTGTGGAACAATTCCTCTTAAACATCATATTCTACTTTTCCAGTGGGGTTTTGTCTTGTTGCTTGTGGAGAGAAGCAAAGGCACAAACAAGAGCAGTAAAAGCTGCCAGCAGTAAAAGCTGCCAGCATCTGCAGAGCCAGCAGAGATTGCTGAGCAAGGCTTGCCCTGGTCAGTACACACTCAGAGTTGTAAGCAGTGCTGCACCAGCACCAAGGGGATGGAAATGTCACAGCCCTTGCAGAACATGCTGCTGAAACCAAGCCATGAGCTGACAGCTACAGAAAGAGAAGTGCCAAGGTCTGCACTGACAGCAGGGCACACACACACAGCACTGCAGCACCTCAGCTTTGCTCCAGTCTTTCCACACTGGAAAGTTCATAGATTCATTGAATGGTTTAGGTTGGAAGGGACCTTAAAGTTCATCCAGCTAAATGTCTCATCCAACCTGGCCTTGAACACCTCCAGGGANAACCTCTGCCAGTGTCTCACCACTCTCACTCTAAAGGATTTCTCCCTCCTCTCCAGTCTCAATCTGCCCTCTTCAAGCTTCAATCCATTCCCTCTCATCCTATCCCTCCCAGCCCTTGTCAAAAGTCCCTTCCTGGCTTTCCTGTAGCCCCTTTTAGGTACTGGAAGGCTGCTCTGAAGTGTCCCTGCAGCCTTCTTTTCATCAACTGACATTGGCTGCTTTGAGGTCGCCCCAGAGCCTTCTCTTCTCCAGGCTGAGCAGCCCCAACTCTTTCAGCCTGTCCCCACAGGGGAGCTTCTCCAGCCCTCTGAGCATCTTCATGGTCTTCTCTGGACCAGCTCTAGCAGTTCCATGTCTTTCTTATACTGGAGACACCAGAACTGGAAGCAGTAGTCCAGGTGAGGTCTCACCAGAACAGAGTAGAAGGGGAAAATCCCCTCCCTTGCCCTGCTGGTCACACTTCTTTGGGTGCAGCCAGCACACAGCTGCCTCTGGGCTGCCAGTGGCCATTGCTGGCTCCTGGGGAGTTTATCATCAACTGACACCCCCAAGCCCTTCTCCTCCACAATGCTCTTGAGCCACTCCTTACCCAGCCTGGATTTGTGCTTGGCATTGCCCTGACCCAGCTGCAGGACCTTGCACTTGGCCTTGTTGAACTTCATGAGGTTGGCTTGGTCCCACCTCTGCAGCCTGTCCAAGCCCCTTCTCTCCAGAGTGTCAACCACACCACACAGCTTGGTGTCATCAGCCAACTTGCTGTGGGTGCCTCAATCCCACTGCTGTGTCACTGACAAAGACATTGAACAGCACTGGTGCCTGAGGGGTGTCACTTGCCAGCTGGGAAGAGTCTTTTCAGTGGTGTGATGTCTCCTGGCCAGAGAGCACTGAGCCATTGCTGGAATGTTACTTAGACAATAAGCAGCCAAGTGTCACTTCCCACATGTTTAACACACAGAGCAGAAGAGGGCACTTGAACAGAACCTGGATTCCCCAGTTCCCCTCTTCACATCACTGCCACATTGCTGATGGAATTACTGATCTTGTTGGGCCTTGGGAGGTGGCATTTGGAAGGACTCTACCTTCTCCTTTGCCAGGAGGTTTTGGTCTCATTGTGATGGAGGAAAAGAACCAACTCAGATATCCTTAAAGGGGTTTCCCAGAATGGAAACCTGCTCTCCCATCCAGCCTTACTAAGATTTGCTTCCACAACCAAGTCTCTCTCCTGTGCTTCTTTTGTCTTCACTCTCTGCTGTGACTGTAAGCACAAGAGCCTTAGACTGACTATGGGACTGAGAAAGCTACAGCCCTTACCCAGCTTAGCACTGCTGGTGCTAAAGAATCACAGAACCATAGACTCAACCAGGTTGGCAGAGAGCTCCAAGCTCCCCCAGCCCAACCTAGCACCCAGCCCTGCCCAACCAACCAGACCATGGCACTAAGTGCCCCAGCCAGGCTTGGCTACAACACCTCCAGCCACGGCCACTCCACCACCTCCCTGGGCAGCCCATTCCAATGCCAATCACTCTCTCTGCCAACAACTTCCTCCTAACATCCAGCCTGAACCTGCCCTGCCACAGCTTCAGACTGTGTCCCCTTGTTCTGTTGGTGGCTGCCTGGCAGCAGAGCTCAACCCCAGCTGGCTACAGCCTCCCTGCAGGGAGCTGTGGGTGGGAGCTGAGGCATAGAAGTTCCATGTGAACCTGAGGAAGAATTTTTTCCCTGTGAGGGTGCCAGAGCCCTGGCACAGGCTGCCCAGGGAGGTTGAGGAGTCTTCCTCTCTGGAGATATTCAAGAGCTGCCTGGATGTGCTCCTGTGTGACCTGCTCTAAGTGCTCTTGCTCTGCCAGGGGAGCTGCACCAGATCATCTTTCAAGGTCCCTTCCAGCCCCTCACATTCTATGATTCTATGATTTTCAGACCACAAATCACCATCAGTAGTTAGTGTAAGCATGGCAGAGGCCACTGACTGCTGCTTTGTCCTCTGCCCTCCCTGGCACCAAGTGCTTGGCAATACTGCTGGGGCAAATGGAGGAACAAGCAGCACAGAAATCAGAATGGTGCTGCACTGAGCTGCTGCAGAGGCCTCTCAACTCCCTTTTGCTTCAAAGGCTGCTGCTAAGCCCCACTTAGGCTGTCACCTGGCTCCATGGTGTGAATTTAGATGACTGAAAAAGGCATCCAGAGGCTACATTTAATCAGAGCTGCTTTGACTGGAAAGATGAACCTGGGAGAAGCTGAGGCTGTTCTCCCTGCTGAGCACACGAGCCCAGGGCAAGATCAGGAACGCACACCACAGCTGAACAGTAGCTGGGCTCAGCCTGCCAGCTCCATCAGTGCTTTGGAGTACTCTGGGACAACTCCACTCTCTCATCCATCATTTTTACTAATAACCCATTTAGCCACAAGCCTTCTCCAACTCATTGTTCTCCTTGTGAACAAATCAACCACCTAACACCCCCCCCCCATCAATCTTTCCCATCGCACTGCCCCACAAACTGCTCTCAGCTCCAACCCTCTCCTCACAGTGACATTAATCCCCTCTGGCTCCTTTAGCCTTATTAAGCTTTGATTGCTCTGCCCTCTCTTCAAAGGCAGTTCTGTTTATGTGAGCTGAGCCATCAGAAGTCTCCTGAGAAGTCAGACCAGTTATGATCTCTGGGTCCACTTCCACTCTAAAATCATTACTTTGTTTATTCCCTTTCCCAAGCTGTCTGCCAGGCTAGGGTGACAGGATCTGCCCTTGGAAATGCCACTTGGGCTTGACCCTAGCAAGTTATACTTATCTAAGTATTCACACCAGCTTAGCCTTGGGCTCAGTAAGTTCCCCTTGTTAGTGGTACCAGAGGTCATCAGCTAAACCCCTTGCAGCATCTCCTGTGTGAGATTTGCTTTATAGACTTCTGGTTCCTATTCTCCTGTGATCTTTCCATTCCATAATTTCATTTGCTTTATGGACTTCTCCTGGTTCCTATCCTCCTGTGATGTCCTTATTATATAACCTTGTTTGCTTTATGGCCTTCTCTCAATTCCTATGCTCCTGTGATGTTCCTGTTCTATAACCCTGTTTTGTTTATGGACTTCTCTTGGTTCTTATTCTCCTGTGTTGCTCCTATTCCATAAACCTATTTGTTTATGGACCTCTCTTGGTTCCTATTCTCTTCTGATGTTCCCATTCCATAAACCTATTTCTTTATGGACCTCTCTTGGTTCCTATTCTCTTCTGATGCTCCTATTCCATAAACCTATTTGTTTATGGATCTCTCTTGGTTCCTATTCTCTTCTGATGTTCCCATTCCATAAACCTATTTATGGACCTCTCTTGGTTCCTGTTCTCTTCTGATGCTCCTATTCCATAAACCTATTTCTTCATGGATCTCTCTTGGTTCCTATTCTCTTCTGATGTTCCCATTCCATAAACCTATTTGTTTATGGATCTCTCTTTGTTCCTATTCTCTTCTGATGTTCCCATTCCATAAACCTATTTGTTTATGGATCTCTCTTGGTTCCTATTCTCTTCTGATGTTCCCATTCCATAAACCTATTTCTTTATGGACCTCTCTTGGTTCCTATTCTTCACTTAACCCTCAGCACCAAACAACCTCCCCCTTAAGTTCTAAAAATGAACAAGAAATGATTATCAATCCAATTTCCTACCTACCTTTTTATAGGTGGTTAAACAAACCCCAGCACAGCAGAAAATACAAAGCACTCTAAGCTTTGATCCCTGGAGTGATTTCAAGGGAACTGGCACAAGGACTTACAAATGTCTATTTCCATCAGCCCACCACATGCTCTTTGCAGCCACTGCTTTTCTCCTTCAAGCAAGCAGAAGCAGATATGTAAATATGAGTAGTAAATGCTAGGTGGTGGAATTTGATTGCATTTCCATACCATTCCCTTAGCTTAATCCCTGCGTTAAAAATAGCCTGGAGAAGAGGAGGCTCAGGGCAGAGCTCATTGCTGTCTACAACTACCTGCAGGGAGGCTGTAGCCAGCTGGGGTTGGGCTCTGCTGCCAGGCAGCCAGGGACAGAAGAAGGGGACACAGCCTGAAGCTGTGCCAGGGCAGGTCTAGGCTGGATGTTAGGAGGAAGTTGTTGGCAGAGAGAGTGATTGGCATTGGAATGGGCTGCCCAGGGAGGTGGAGGTGTCCTCATCTCTGAATGTGTTGAAGCCAAGCCTGGCTGGGGCACTTAGTGCCATGGTCTGGTTGGTTGGGCAGGGCTGGGGGCTAGGTTGGGCTGGGGGAGCTTGGAGCTCTCTTCCAACCTGCCTGATTCTATGGTTCTATGATTCTCATATCCATGCAGTTTATCACAAGCTCCAAACTTCCCTGTGTATCCCAAATGAAAAGCACAGGATTTGCTTCTCCTGAAGAAAGCTACTTTCAGAAGCCACAGCACCAGCAGAAGGTTAAACTCCCAGGCAGTATGGATGCTGAAAAGCTGCCAAAGCTCTGTGAAATCAATTGGGCATTCCATTGCTGGGCTGCAGTTAAAATCCAAGCACAACTCAGAGCTCTGCTTGCAGGTCTGAAGGAAAGGCACAGGTTTAGCTGCTGAATGGATACCTCACTGACAGAAATGCTGTACTAATACAGCACAGCAAACCAAGGCTGGCTGCTGCCAGTGAAAGGCAGCAATGCTCAGACACACTCAGGGTATCCTGGCTCTGCTTTTAACAAAGCTCAGGGCACAGCCGCGGTGCAGAGTGACAGCAGCAGCTGCCCCTGGCAGGTTTCTGAGCAGAGGCAGAAGATGGCTGTTGTGATTTCTGCTTACAGAGCCCTGGGACAAGAGGCAAAGCATCTCTCTTTCCATGTGCCACTCACTGCAGCACCCATCCCTGGAGGAAGAAGCAAGGTGAGGGAAGGCAGAACAAGCAGCAAGGTGAGGGAAGACAGAAAGAAGAATCTCTCGCTACTCCTTCCCGGGTGGTGGCCCCAAGTAACCTGCTTGTGTTGCAGGAGCATAAACAAGAGGAATGTAGAGTTCTTTTCATCAATCTTCTCAGTAAAATGGACTGAAATTGCCCTGAGTTTAGTTTCTGTTGCTTTGTGCAGGGCAATGTAACAACTGCTGACTGCACTGAAGCCAGCAGCTGTGGCGGCAGCACTGACAAGTCTGACTCCTTATCAGTGACCTTCATCCTTCTTTCAGACTCCCAAACTGCAGTAACAAAAGACCTCCTGATTCAAAATGGTTCCAGTTTTCGTTTTTAAATGCTGATTTTTTTATCCCCTCCCTTTAAGCAGAACAAACTTTTTCTCAAGTCCACAACCAAACTTCTCCCTCGAGTCCCGCGGGAACAATCCCTTAGCTCCTGCAGTTAACGGCTTTGTATCGGTGCACTCCATGCCAAATCCTCCATCTGCCTTTTGGATTAGAACAAGATCACTAAAAACACAAAGGCAGAAATTTCCTCCCCCCTCCCTCCCTTTCCCTCCCCCAAGGAATTCCTCAGGCAAACTATAAAGCAGCTCCCAGGACTTACCGATGTCATTGCTTCTTTCGGAGGAGTCCTTCTCCGGAGCTCCGGACACCGCACCGCTCGCTGACTCCACTTTGGGACTATCACTCCTGCATGTGGATCAAGAAGAGGAGATGTTTTGATAGCTAACTTGCAATTAAGAATGGAAGAGGGAAATATTCTGCCTTGGTAGCCCCCAGAGCAGTAGCAGTGTGTCAGAGAGAGCAATCTCCAGAAAGCAGACATGCTGTATGGATTAACCTTATCTCGTTTCTCCCTGACACCTGTCAAAAAGGCCTATTTTAGACACTGTAGCCTCCTGAATCATTCCTCAGATGTTCACAGCATCTCAACGTGGAGGAAACAGAAGGGCAAAGGGACATCCTCCACTGCCTTATTCAGAAAGTTCTCTCATGAATTGGTTTGCACAAACCACAGCCACCGACTCCCTGCAACGCTGCAGGGAGAGACTCTGCAGCCAGCCTTGTGTACTGCAGCAGCTCACAAATGCAGCTGCTCCACCACCTTTCTGCATGCTGCTTAGGAGATCAGACTCTGAATAGTGTCTGCACAGGCCCAAAGAACCCAGCCCATGTGTCCTGGGTTGGCACAGCCTGCTCTCACAAGCCCCTTTCTTGGAGGTCTCTTCCAACCTGGTTGATTCTATTCTATAATGGGTTTGAAACTGGATTGATTCTAAAGGACTTTCCCAACCCTAAGGATTCCAACCTTACTGAAATGTGTCTGAGTGGGAATGCTGCTTTGTGCTGTCATAACTGACTGGTTTCTGGGTGTCAAAAAGGAAGAGGGGCAAAAATTCCACCCTCTATGTACAACAGTTTTCTGTCAGTGCAGCTTGTATCTGGTTCTAAGGTAAAATCATAGACTCACAGAAAGGTTTGGGTTGGAAGGGACCTCCAAAGGGCATCTAGTCCAAGCTTCCTGCACTCAGCAGGGACATCCTCCACTAAATCAGGCTGCTCACAGCCTTGTAGAGCCTGACTTTGAATATCTCCAGGGATGTGGCCTCAGCTACCTCCCTGGGCAACCTGTTGCAGTGTTACAGCAACCTCCTGGTGCAGAACTTGCTCCTCACATCCAATCTCCATCTGCTCTGCTCTCATTTCAAACCAGCCTTAGTGATTCCATGATTCTGAATGGCTTTGGGATATCCTCCCAAGCCCCTCACAGGCTCACAGGATGTTAGGGGTTGGAAGGGACCCAAGGAGATCATCCAGTCCAACCCCCCTGCCAGAGCAGGACAATCCTATCTAACACAGATCCCAGAGGAACAGATCCAGACAGATCCCTCTCCCCTAATCTGTTTGAAATGTTGGACTGCATGGCCTTCAAGTTCCTTTCTAACCTTAATGATTCTATGACTCTGAATGGCTTTGGGATATCCTCCCAAGCCCCTCACAGGCTCACAGGATGTTAGGGGTTGGAAGGGACCCAAGGAGATCATCCAGTCCAACCCCCCTGCCAGAGCAGGACAATCCTATCTAACACAGATCCCAGAGGAACAGATCCAGACAGATCCCTCTCCCCTAATCTGTTTGCAATGCTGGACTGGATGGGCCTTAGAGTTCTTCTCCAAGCTTAGTGACTCCATGACTCTAATCTGGAACAGGCAAGTGTCAAGAGCAGAGAGACTTTCTGCAGAGGAACTAATTTAGAGTCACAGAATCAGTCAGGGTTGGAAGGGGCCACAAGGCTCATCCAGTAAGAGCAAACAGGAGATCAAACACAAGCAAGAGGATTATTTTTCTTCCCCAAACTTTCTATCCCACAGATGCCTCAAGTTGACTAAAATAACCACCCTGTTGAAGCAATGAGCTGCAAAAGGGCACTGGTAGGTGAGCAGCTCAGCACTGCACAAGTCACACTCAAATCCCTGTGACATTCACAGAGATAACTGATGGCACCAAGCTGGGTGCAGTGGCTGCCACATCAGGAGGCTGTGCTGCCATTCAGCCAGACCTGGCCAGGCTGAGAGCTGGGCAGGGAGAAACTGAATGAAACTCAACAAAGGCAAGGGGAGAGTCTGGCACCTGGGAAAGAACAACCCCAGGGAGCAGGAGATGCTGGGACTAAGATGTTGGAAGGCAGCAAAGGGGAAAAAGATTTGGGGTTCCTAGTGGGTGGGAGGTTGGCCATGAGCCAGCAATGTGCTCTGGGGGGCAGGAGGGGCAATGCCATCCTGGGGTGGATTAGAAGGGCTGTGGTGAGCAGGTCGAGAGAGATTCCCCTGCCCCTCTGCTCTGCCCTGCTGAGGCCACATCTGGAGTACTGTGTCCAGTTCTGGGCCCCCCAGTGTAAAAGGGACAGGGAATTGCTGGAGAGAGTCCAGCACAGAGCCACAAAGGTGCTGAAGGGAATGGAGCAGCTCTGTTAGGAGCAGAGCCTGAGGGAGCTGAGGCTGGGAGCTGGGAGTAGAGGAGGCTGAGAGGTGACCTCAGCAATGGTTACCAATGTGTGCAGGGTGAGTGCCAGGAGGCTGCAGCCAGGCTCTGCTGGGTGATGCCCAGTGCCAGGCCAAGGGGCACTGGGGGGAAGCTGAGGCATAGGAAGTTTAATTTAAACATAAGGAGGAATTTTTCCCCTGTGAGGGTGCCAGAGCCCTGAACAGGCTGCCCAGGGGGGCTGTGGAGTCTCCCTCTCTGGAGATATTGCAAACCTGCCTGGCTGTGTTCCTGTGTGAGCTGCTCTGGCTGCTCCTGCTCTGGCAGGGGGCTTGGACTGGCTGAGCTTTGGAGGTCCCTTCCAGCCTCTGACATTCTGTGGTTCTGTGATAACAGAGGCAGTAAATTGTATTGAGCATCAAGATCAGGTCTTACCAACGATGATTGTTCTCCCCATGGACCACAGCCAGGCTGGCACTGTAACAGTTATGATGCACAGAAGGTACCCAAATGAGGTGTGAAAATAAAGATGTGTCCCTGAAGCAACCCAGGCAAGTTGTGCACCTCTCTGAACAGCAATCATTAGCCATTGACAATAAAACACACAGGGAGCTTCTGAACCTCACAGTTGGGTTTTTGTTTCACTTTTGATGCCATCACAATCTGGTGACAGATGGCCTGAACCTCCACTCTCCACAGCAGTTTAGGAGCAAACCACCCAGGAGCTGGAAACCTCATTTCAGCCTTCAGGAAGGTTGTGATAAGGAGCCTGATGAAAATTTGTGCTGGAGACTGGAGGAAGTCAGAGATGTAGGTGAGCAGGCAGCCAGTTAAATGCTGTGGCAGGGTGACAACTGGTGCTGTATGGGCTAAAAAAGCTAAGCCACCAAGGTATGACCTGACCTTCAGTAGCTGAAGGGGGCTACAAGAAAGCTGGGGAGGGGCTTTTTAGGCTGTCAGGGAGTGACAGGAGTGGGGGGAATGGAGCAAAGCTGGAGGTGGGGAGAGTCAGCCTGGATGTTAGGATGAAGTTGTTCAGCATGAGGGTGGTGAATGCCAGTTTCACAGTCCAGGTCTGGAGTTAGAGGGAACATGAATCCCCTGCTCAAGGGAACTCAGATGCTTCTGGCTGGGCTGACTTGATGCTACATCTGCTCTGCACTGCTGAGACCCCACCTGGAGTACTGCATCCAGTTCTGGAGACAAGAGGGCTATGGGACAAGAGGGCTATGGATGTGCTGGAAGGTGTCCAGAGAAGGGCCACAAGGATGCTCAGAGGGCTGGAGCTGCTCTGCTCTGAGGAGAGACTGAGGGAGATGGGGCTGTGCAGGCTGGAAAGGAGAAGGCTCCCAGGTGACCTTCTTGTGGCCTTCCAATATCTGAAGGGGGCTACAAGAAAGCTGGGGAGGGACTTTTTAGGCTGTCAGGGAGTGATAGGACTGGGGGGAATGGAGCAAAGCTGGAAATGGGGAGATTCAGACTGGATGTTAGGAAGAAGTTGTTGAGCATGAGAGTGGTGAGAGCCTGGGACAGGTTGCCCAGGGAGCTGGTGGAAGTCTCATCCCTGGAGGTGTTTAAGGCCAGGCTGGCTGAGGCTGTGGGCAGCCTGATCTAATGTGAGGTGTCCCTGGGCATGGCAGGGGGGTTGGCACTGGCTGATCCTTGTGGTCCCTTCCAACCCTGACTGATTCTATGATCCTGTGACAAACAAACCTGTCCTACAGAGCTATCACTGCCTGCAGGAGGAAGGAAATGCAAGGAAGGGAACACACTCCCAGGAACATGGCAAGGTGGCAAGTCAGATATTCTCCAGGTGATGTAGCTGGTCACTTGGTTTTCCTCTCTGCTCCTCTTCTCACTTTTAAGCTACTGCTTATCTATTTCGAAGGAGCAGCACAGTTGCTTGGCTGAGAGGGCAGCGAGCATCCGGCTGCGGCACACAGAGCAAGCTGAGAGCAGCATGAGAGCTGGAAGCACTCTAGGCCATGTGTGAGTATGCTTTTGGAGGAGATCCTTAGGATGGTGTGATTCAGGGCTGCAAGTCACAACATTTACCATCTGACTACAAAAGAGACCAAGATATACAACAACAACAACCCCCACAAACACACCAAGAACCAACAGGCTTCTTACACCAAGCTACAGCCGTCCCGGCGTGAGAGGAGTGGAGCCCTGCCTTGCTCACAGCATCTCCCTCCCTCCACCTGTGCAGAGAGGCTGTCAGCTTCATCAGACAGATGATCAGCCTGAAAGACATCCCTCATTACTGGAAATCCCACTGCAGTCTGATTCACTACCATCTGGAGCAACTCCCTGACCCATATGGCTGCACAAACGCAAGGGAGGCTGCAGGAAGAGGCTGCCAGCAGAGGGAACCTGCCCCTGTCAGCAGCAGCATGGACACAGATGGCTCCAGACTGACTGGCAACAATGCACTTGCTGTGGGTTCTTATGGCTTGCCTAGTCCAGGGAATCAACTCAGCCTTGGGCTGTAGAATGCCAGGTAAGTGTAAATGACCTGGGAGGCCTCTGGAGCAGACTGGCAGCTATTGGCTGGGTTCTGGCTCTGCTGCTGCCCTTGGAGCCCTGAGCCTAAAAGGAAGGAGGATACTGCTCACAACCACTCATCACCACAACAACTCCATGGCATGCCTAAGAGGCAATCTACTTCGAATCACAGAATCAGTTAGGGGTGGAAGGGAATAATAAAGTGCACCAGGACAGGCTGGGAGGTGATCTGCTGCAGAGCAGCCCTGTGGAGAGGGAGCTGGGGGTCCTGGTGGCTAACATGTTCCCCATGGCACAGCAATGTGCCCTTGTGGCCAAGAAGGCCAAAGGGATCCTGGGGTGTATTAAGCAGAGTGTGTCCAGCAGATCAAGGGAGGTTCTCTTCTTCCTCTGATCTGCCCTGGCAAGACCTCACCTTGAATACTGCCTTCAGTTTGGGGCTCCCCAGGTGAAGAGGGACAGGGATCTGCTGGAGAGGGTCCAGCGGAGGGCTGCGAGGATGATGAGGGGACTGGAGCACTGCCTGGTGAGGAGAGGCTGAGGGACCTGGGGCTGCTTGGTCTGGAGAAGAGAAGACTGAGAGGGGATTTGATAAATGTTTATCAGTATCTGAGGGCTGCCAGGAGCAGGGGACAGGCTCTGCTCACTGCTCCCTGGGACAGGACAAGGAGCAATGGATGGAAGCTGCAGCACAGGAGGTTGCAGCTCAACACAAGGGGGAACTTCTTGACTGGAAGGGCCTCAGAGCCCTGGCACAGGCTGCCCAGAGAGGCTGTGGAGTCTCCTTCTCTGGAGCCTTTCCAGGCCTGTCTGGATGTGTTCCTGTGTGATCTGTGTTAGATAGGATTGTCCTGCTCTGGCAGGGGGGTTGGGCTCGATGATCTCCTTGGGTCCCTTCCAACCCCTGACATCCTGTGAGCTTCTGATCCTGTGACCACAAGGATCAGCCAGTTCCAACCCCCCCTGCCATGCCCAGGGACACCCTACCCTAGAGCAGGCTGCACACAGCCTCAGCCAGCCTGGCCTGAAACACCTCCAGCCATGGGGCCTCAACCACCTCCCTGGGCAACCCCTGCCAGGCTCTCACCACTCTCATGCTCAACAACTTCCTCCTCACCTCCAGCCTGACTCTCCCCACCTCCAGCTTTGCTCCATTCCCCCCACTCCTGGCACTCCCTGACAGACTAAGAAGTCCCTCCCCTCTGTGCTTCCTCCAGACAGAAAAAAAACCACCAAACCTCTTCTGCTCAGCAGCAACCAAGGAAATCTAATGGGACTCACTCTAAAACCACAGCAACTCTTCCCCCTGGTTTAGGCCAGGATAGAGATAATTTCCCTGCAAGGTGCTCTGTTTGGGTTTGGAATGAAAACAGCATTGATAACACAGAGGTGTTTTGGTTGCTGAGGAGCAGGATCATAGAATCAAGCATGTTGGAAGAGAGCTCCAAGCTCCCCCAGCCCAACCTAGCACCCAGCCCTGCCCAACCAACCAGACCATGGCACTAAGTGCCCCAGCCAGGCTTGGCTTCAACACCTCCAGGCACAGCCACTCCACCACCTCCCTGGGCAGCCCATTCCAATGCCAATCACTCTCTCTGCCAACAACTTCCTCCTCACATCCAGCCTAGACCTGCCCTGGCACAGCTTCAGCCTCTGTCCCCTTCTTCTGTCCCTGGCTGCCTGGCAGCAGAGCCCAACCTCAGCTGGCTACAGCCTCCCTGCAGGGAGCTGCAGACAGCAATGAGCTCTGCCCTGAGCCTCCTCTTCTGCAGGCTGCACACCCCCAGCTCCCTCAGCCTCTCCTCACAGGACTCTGCTCCAGGTTCTTTCTGTTTCTTACCCTGCCCCCCCCAGGCAGTAGACTGGGGGTCCAGAAGAGGCTGGAGGGGGTGCAGGCAGGACAGCTGAGCCCAACTGACCAAAGGGGTTTTCCATAGCCTATGACACTGTGCTCAGCTATAACAACAGGGGGAAGAAGTACAGAAGGGATTGAAGTGATGTTGATTGCTTCCTTAGCCACTGATCATGGAATCATAGAACCAGTCAGGGTTGGAAGGGACCACAAGGATCACCCAGTTCCAACCCTCCTGCCATGGGCAGAGACACCCTACCCTGGAGCAGGCAATCAGGGTGAGAGCTGTGCTGTGCTTCCCTTGACACAGCTGAAGCCTGCCTGTGGAGGGGAAGCAGTGAATGAATCCTTTGGTTTGCTCTAGCTGCAAGCACAGCATCTGCTTGATCTTTTTTGACTGTCTTTATCTCAGCCCACAACTCTTCTCACTTTGGCCCTTCTGATTCTCACCTCCACCCCAGCGTGGGCAAGTGAGGGAGCAGCTGGGTGGTGCTGAGCTGGTGAGATCACTGGGGTGAAATCAGGACGTAGCAGCTAAAATCCTGCTGCTTCCATTTTTATTCTAACTGCCTGAGGCTGTTCCAATTCTGGACGTGGATACCAGCAGGTCTGAAAGCAAATTCACTCTCTTACTAACCAGAACATCTCTACTGAGCTGACAGCCTCCACTTCAAGGTTCACATTTCAAACCACTGCCCCTGGAGGAAGCAGTTCCTCTGCAGCCTTCCTGTAAGTCCCCTGCAAGTACTGGAAGGCCACAATGAGTTTTCTGAGCCCCCTCTTCTCCAAACTGAACAGCCCCAACTCTCTCAGCCTGTCCTTGTAGCAGAGGTGCTCCAGCCCTCTAAGCATCCTTGAGGGCCTCCTCTGGATCCTCTCCTACAGATTCATGTCCTTCTTGTGCTGGGGATGCTAGAGCTGGTGCAGGACTCCAGGTAGGGGTGGGCAGGGCAGAGCAGAGCGAGAGAATCACCTCCCTGGCCCTGCTGGCCACACTTCTGCTGCTGCAGCCCAGGCTCTGCTTGGCTTTCTGGGCTGCAAGTGCACACTGCTGGCTCCTGTGGAGCTTCTCCTCCACCAGCACCCCCAAGTCCCTCTCCTCAGGGTTGCTCTCCAGCCACTCACTGCCCAGCCTGCATTTGTGCTTGGCATTGCCTCGACCCAGCTGCAGGACCTTGCCCTTGCTCTTGCTGAACCTCTTGAGCTTGGCTTGTGCCCACCTCTGCAGCCTGCCCAGGTCCCTCTGGATGGATCCCTGCCCTGTGCACCACACAGCTTGGTGTGGGCAGCAAACTTGCTGAGGCTGCACTCAGTGCCTCTGTCCATGGCACCCACAGAGATGCTGAACAAGACTGGTCCCAGGACTGATCCCTGAGGGCCTCTGCTTGTCACTGGCCCCCACTTGGCCATGGAGCCATTGAGAGCCACTCTTTGGGTGTGGCCATCAAGCCACTTCTTTATCCATCTCATGGTCCACTCCTCAAAGCCATGTGTCACCAGCCTGGAGACCAGGATGTGGTGCAGGACAGTGCCACTTCTCCACTGTGTGATGCTGAAGTGTTCTGAACTGCTGCTGGAAGCACCACGACTTACCCTTCTTTTTTCAGCTCAGAACAGTAAAACCTTTCCCTCCCTGGGCTGAGCAGTTCAGTTTGATCTGACCACTTGGTTTTGCATGTAGACTTCTGGTTTTGCATGGTGGTTTCCCTTCCCCTGAGGAACAATTTGAGGTAAGCTAAGAAAAGTCACTCTCAGCACCACATGCTGATGCAGATACTGCCCACGTATTCAGCAGTGCAAACTCTGCTGCTGCAGTGACAGCAATCAGCTACTGATGGACAGCTGCTTTTCTTCACAGGATTATCAGGCTTGGAAGGGACCTCAAGGATCAGCCAGTTCCAACCCCCCTGCCATGGACAGGGGCACCTCACATTAGAGCAGGTTGCCCAGAGCCACATCCAGCCTGGCCTTAAACACCTTCAGGGATGAGGCTTCCACCACCTCCCTGGGCAGCCTGTGCCAGGGTCTCACCACCCTCATGCTGAACAACTTCCTAACATTTAATCTCAATGTCCCCTCCTCCAGCTTGGACATGTTCCCCCCCAGTCCTGTCACTACCTGACACATTGAAAAGTCCCTCCATAGCTTTCTTGTAGCCCCCATCAGACACTGGAAGGCCACATTAAGGTCTCCTCAGAGCCTTCTCCTCTCCAGACTGAACAGTCCCAACTCTCTCAGCCTGTGCTCATAGAGATGAGACAGCCACAGCCTCTCTGGGCAGCCCATTCCAGGCTCTCCCCAGGCTCTCACCACCCTCATGCTGGAAAACTTCTTCCTAACACCCAGTCTGAATCTACCATTTCCAGCTTTGCTCCATTCCCCCCAGTCCTATCACTCCCTGACAGCCTAAAAAGTCCCTCCTCAGCTTCCTTGTAGCCTCCTTCAGATACTGGAAGGCCACAAGAAGGTCTCCTCAGAGCCTTCTCCTCTCCAGCCTGCACAGCCCCAACTCTTTCAGCCTGTCCTCACAGCAGAGCAGCTCCAACCCTCTGATCATCCTGGTGGCCCTTCTCTGGACACCTTCCAGCACCTCCAGATCTTTCCTGTAACAGAGGCTCCAGAACTGGACAAAGTACTCCAGGCTGGGTCTCACCAGAGTGGTGTGGAGGGGCAGAATCCCCTCTCTCAGCCTGCTGGCCACACTTCTCTTGGTGCAGCCCAGGATAGAGGTTGCTTGAGAAGACAGAAAGGATCCAGCCAGACATGCAGAAGGGTTTCCCTCTCTGTTCTTTGAGAACAGCTTCCCACAAAATAAACTGTGAGACTCCAACCTGTGAAAACTCAGCTCTGTGTTTCTTCCACCAATCCCAAAAGCAGTGGAGAGAGGAAAAGCAATACCTTGTGTGAGTCCCAGGCACAACTGGTCGTTCTGGTCGCCTTGGGGGCAGGGTCCCAGGTCTATTCACAGAGTTGGCTTTGGGTGGCCGAGGTTTCTTCGGAGGGATAGCAGGAACTGAAGGCTTCTGCAAGTCTAACTGTTTTTGCTCTCTCTCTGATCTTTCTTTAAGTCAATTATTTCCAAGGAGAATAAAAAGAACAAAAGGAAGAAAACAGAAGGCAGATGTTATTAACTGGAACTCATCTGCACTCACGAGTCTGCAGCTGAACAAGAAGTCAGAGAACCACAGAATCAGTGAGGGCTGGAAGGGACCACAAGGAGCAGCCAGTGCCAACCCCCCTGCCATGCCCAGGGACACCCTACCCTAGAGCAGGCTGCACACAGCCTCAGCCAGCCTGGCCTGAAACACCTCCAGCCACGGGGCCTCAACCACCTCCCTGGGCAACCCATTCCAGCCTCTCACCACTCTCATGCTCAACAACTTCTTCCTAACATCCAGGCTGACTTTCCCCATTTCCAGCTTTGTTCCATCCCCCCTCCCAGTCCTGGCACTCCCTGACAGCCTAAAAAGTCCCTCCCCAGCTTTCCTGTAGCCCCCTTCAGATCCTGGAAGGCCACAAGAAGGTCACCTGGGAGCCTTCTCCTCTGCAGCCTGAGCAGCCACAACTCCTCAACTGTAGATACAACACATACAAAGAAAAAATAATCTCCTTCCCACCTCTGTCCTAAATCACTTTGTAGGTGCAATGATGTTTGCCCTGCCTGACTCTTGTGCCTCTAATTTCTCACGACTGAAATGTGTCTGAGGGGAAAAGCTGCTTTGTGCTGTCATAACTGACTGATTTCTGGGGGTCAAAAAGGAAGAGGAGCAAAAATTCCACCCTCTGTGGAACAGTTTTCCATCAGTGCAGCTTGTACCAGGTTCTGATGTAAAAGCACAGATGCATAGAAAGGTCTGGGTTGGAAGGGACCTCCAAAGGGCATCTAGTCCAAGGCTCCTGCACTCAGCAGGGACATCCTCCACTAAATCAGGTTGCTCACAGCCCTGTCCAGCCTCACCTTGAGCATCTCCAGGCATGAGGCCTCAGCTCCCTCCCTGGGCAACCTGTTGCAGTGTTGCAGCAGCCTCCTGCTGCAGAACTTGTTCCTCACAGCCAATCTCCATCTGCTCTGCTCTCAGCTCAAACCATTGCTCTGGTTATGTCCCTGCAGGCCTTTGCCAACAGTCCCTCTGCAGCCTGCTTGCAGCCCCTGCAGCTCCTGGCAGGCTGCTCTGAGCTCTGCCTGGAGCCTTCTGCTCTCCAGGCTGCATACCCCCAGCTTCCTCAGCCTGTCCTCACAGCAGAGCTGCTCCAGCCCCCAACCACAGACCACCACTAAGTTAGGAGGTCACAAATACAACTATGCTGGAGACTCTTAACATCTCCTGAACAGAGAAATGCCACCTCTGGGAGGAGGGGGAGGAAAAAAAGTCTGCTTCAACTGAGCCACATCTAAATGAAAAGACAATCTTGTAAAGTAGGGTTATAGGTTGGACCTGCTGATCCTGAGGGTCTTTTCCAACCTGGATGTTTCTGTGACTCTGTGATGTTTTGCTTTAGGGCTGGTTGTGACAGAACCTCTAGCCTGAGCCATTCTGGTGGGAGCTCAGTATCATTTGGGCCCCCCACTCCAACAACACTGAGGTGCTGGAATGTGCCCAGGGCTCAAGAACGCTGCTGAAGGATCTGGAGAACAAGTCCTGAGGAACAGCTGAGGGAACAGGGATGGTTTAGTCTGGGGAAGGGGAAGCTGAGGAACAGACTGCACAGGGAGGTGGAGGCATCACCCTCCCTGAAGGTGTCCAAAGAATGCCTGAAACTATTCTATTCTATTCCATTCCATTCCACTCTATTCTATTCTATTCCATTCCATTCCACTCCATTCTATTCTATTCCATTCCACTCCATTCTATTCTATTCCATTCCATTCTATTTTATTCTATCCCACTCTATTCCATTCCATTCCATCATATTCTATTCTATTCCATTCCATTTTATTCCATTCCATTGTATTCTATTCTATTCCACTCTATTCCATTCCACTGTATTCTATTCTACTCCATTCTATCATATTCTATTCCATTCTGTTCCATACTATTGTATTCTCTTCCATTTCATTCTATTCCATTCCATTCCATTCTACTCTATTCTATCCTACTCTATTCTATCCTATTCTATTCCTTTCCATTCCATTTTTTTCTATTCTATCCTCTTCTACTCTATTCCATTCCACTCTGGAAGGTNCTAGGCTGGATGTGAGCAGGAAGTTGTTGGCAGAGAGAGTGATTGGCATTGGAATGGGCTGCCCAGGGAGGTGGAGGTGTCCTCATCTCTGAATGTGTTGTAGCCAAGCCTGGCTGGGGCACTTAGTGCCATGGTCTGGTTGGTTGGGCAGGGCTGGGTGCTAGGTTGGACTGGATGAGCTTGGAGCTCTCTTCCAACCTGCTTGATTCTATGACTCTATGATTCCATTCCATTCTGTTCCATTCCAATCAAAATCCAATCAAGTGTGGCAGGATGTAACTCCCCCCAAAAACTGGACCTTTTATTTAGATTTTTAAGAGTTTTTCAGCTGGCCAGTGAGAAATGGACTCATTTGCAGAACTGACTCTGCACAGCCAGAAAGTGCCACAGCATTTACAGCCAAAGGCAAAGATGTGATGCTTCTCAGTATGGAAAGCACAACCCACAGGAACAACTCTTGCAAGCAACATGCCCTAACTCCATAACACAAAGCAAACATCTGAACAGCTTTGCCACACCACAGGAAAACTGATTCTTCTTACAGAAAGCACAACACTCTCAAAAGGGACTAAAGTTTTGGCCTTCCTTTCCTACTGCCTCAATATCTCACCTGCCTTGACAGCATTCTCTGTGTGTGATGAATGTTGGACAGAATCAGTCACAGAGTGTTAGGGGTTGGAAGGGACACTCAAGGATCACTCAGTCTAAGCCCTGCCAGAGCAGCAGCACCCAGGGCAGGGCACACACAGCACAGCCAGGGGGGTTGCAATGGCTGCAGAGAAGGAGACTCCACAGCCTCTCTGGGCAGCCTGCTCCAGGCCTCTGCCACCCTCACAGCCAAAAAGCTTCCCCTCCTCTTCCCCTGCCACCTCCTCTGCTGCAGCTTGCCCCCAGTGCCCCTTGTGCTGCCCTTGGCCAGCCCTGAGCAGAGCCTGGCTGCGTCCTGCCCACACTGCCCTGCACAGCTTGAGCCCAGCACTGAGGGCAGCCCTCAGGCTGCTCTGCTGCCAGCTGCCAGCCCCAGCTGCCTCAGCCTGGCCTCACAGGAGATCTTCACTGCCTGCAGCAGCTCTGTGCCTCTGGCCTGGGCTCTCTCAAGCTGTTTCTTGAGGTCCTTCTTGACCTGAGGTGCCCAGAACTAGACACAATATTGCAGGAACAGAGGGGCAGGAGAACCTCTTGACCTGCTAACCACTGCACTGCCTAAGGGTTACAGGTTTCAGCCTAAGAGGATCATGGAATAAATCACCAGGAACACAATCCACAGCAGACTTGGAACAGTCCAGTGAGTGACTGCTGGTGACAGGTTTATCCCCTCTCCCAGTGCACTTTCAGATGATGCAGTCACTGTTCCCTCTGTAACACTGAAGCTTTTCCAACCTATGCTGTCATTTTTCCATACTCCTGTGTCAATTCATACTGTGTCAGTGTGCAGGAATCTGAACTATGCCTGAGGAACACAGGCTAGGCAGCATCCCAGCACACAGCAGAACAAATGTCCCTGTGCCAGCCCTACTGCCACACCACACCTAACAATTCCTGCCCAGAGAGCTTGTGGAGTCTCCTCTGGAGAACCTGCTTGGACACACTCCTGTGTGGCCTGCCCTACATGATCCTGCTCTGGCACAGGGCTTGCACTAGATGATCTGTGTCCACTTAGTGTGTCCAGATACTGTGTCCAGTTGTGGGCTCCTCCATTGCAGAGAGATGTTGAGGTGCTGGAAGGTGTTTGGAGAAGGGCAGCAAGGCTGGGGAGGGGCCTGGAGCACAGCCCTGTGAGGAGAGGCTGAGGGAGCTGGGGGTGTGCAGCCTGCAGCAGAGGAGGCTCAGGGCAGAGCTCATTGCTGTCTGCAGCTCCCTGCAGGGAGGCTGTAGCCAGCTGGGGTTGGGCTCTGCTGCCAGGCAGCCAGGGGCAGAAGAAGGGGACAGAGGCTGAAGCTGTGGCAGGGCAGGTCTAGGCTGGATGTGAGGAGGAAGTTGTTGGCAGAGAGAGTGATTGGCATTGGAATGGGCTGCCCAGGGAGGTGGTGGAGTGGCCGTGGCTGGAGGTGTTGAAGCCAAGCCTGGCTGGGGCACTTAGTGCCATGGTCTGGTTGGTTGGGCAGGGCTGGGTGCTAGGTTGGGCTGGCTGAGCTTGGAGCTCTCTTCCAACCTGCTTGATTCTATGAGTCTATGATCTCCAGAGTTCCCTTCCAAGCCCTAGCTCCTGTGATTCTACTCAGAGGCTAAGAAATGCCATCAACAAACTTGTCTGAGCAATTACATTCTCCACTTAAATAATCACCCAGACCATGGCACTAAGTGCCCCAGCCAGGCTTGGCTTCAACACCTCCAGCCACGGCCACTCCACCACCTCCCTGGGCAGCCCATTCCAATGCCAATCACTCTCTCTGCCAACAACTTCCTCCTCACATCCAGCCTAGACCTGCCCTGCCACAGCTTCAGCCTCTGTCCCCTTCAGGTGCAGAGAGCAGGCAGGGGAGCAGATTCCATACCTCGTTCTTCAGTCCGGTTGGGCAGACACTCAGGCCTCTCAGGAGGGACCTTTTTGATCTCATGCTTTCGATCTGTGGTAGCTACCAAAGAAGGGAACATTTGGGATTGTGAGCAAGTGAACACAGCAGCAAACAGAGCTACACAAGACTGAATCCTGCAGCCTGCCAGGCCCTTTACAATCTGCAGTGGGGAAGCATCTTGCTCCAAGCGAACAGGAGGTGGTTTGCAGTATCTGCTTACATGACAAGGACAGCAAAGCAATTGGATGTTTCTGTTGTCACAGCCAAGCTCACACTTTCCAAAGCATTCAGCTCAAAAGAAGAGGCAGCTCCAGACCATTGTGTGAAAAAAAATCCCACAATTAATATGCATAGATTCACAGAACTTAGGTTTAGGTCTGCAGGGACAACACATCCTGGAAAAGCTCTGTCAAACCTTTTCTTTCTCTCACTTCACACTCCTGGAATTAAAGAAGGAAGCTTTCAACATCTCTGTGTCCTCCTGTCTCACCATGGAAGGACAAAGTCTTCTGTTCCAGAAGGACAAGTGGAGGCAGGAAGGACACAGACCATTTGGTAATGGCCTCTCTGAGTCTGTGGCCAAGCCAAGGCTGTTGCCATCCATCCGTTCAGAGGATGGGTTGGCTTGGAAGGGACCTTCAAGATCATTCACTTCCCACCCCCTGGGACACCTCCCCCTAGCCCAGCTTGCTCAAGGCCTCATCCAGCCTGGCCTCCAACACCTCCAAGGGAAGGAACATCCATGACTTGCCTGGGCAACCTGTGCCAGTGTCTCACCACCCTCACTCCAGAGAATTTCTTCCTCCTCTCCAGTCTCAATCTGCCCTCCTCAAGCTTCAGTCCATTCCCTCTCCTCCTGTCACTACAAGCCCTTGTCCAAAGTCCCTTCCCAGATGTTTTGTAGCCCATTTCAGGTGCTGGAAGCCTCTCCTCACAGGGCTGTGCTCCAGGCCCCTCACCAGCCTTGGACTAGATATCCTCTGGTGCTGGAACACTGCAACAGGTTGCCCAGGGCAGCCCAGTTGTGTCCCCATCCCAGGAGGTCTTCCAGGTCAGGCTGGACAAGGCTCTGAGCAAGCTGATCTAGCAGAGGATGCCCCTGCTGAGTGCAGGGGGGGCTGGATTCGATGATCTCTTTGGGTCCCTTCCCACCCCTGACATCCTGTGAACCTGTGATTGTGTGAGCTCCTCCTGGCAGCTGAGGCAGGATGATGGCACCTGCCTGGCTGCTAATTAATGTGGGGGATCACAACTGAAGCAGGAGAGACCCCTGAGCCTGGCAGATCCTCAGTGTTTACAGGCTTACTGCTTTGGACATGGCCTGAGGATGTCCCCTCGGTGTGGCAATGAGGAGTGCTAAACCTACTGTAATTAAGGACATAGACTTTGAGCCTCTTTTTGTCCCTTGAACACACAAACAGGTGCCAGATTATCAGCTTGGTGGGTTGTGCTTTGCATAACTCATGTTTAGGAAGGTGTAGCCCTTTCCAAATGGCTTCTAGGGTAGGGTGTCCTTGCCCAGGGCAGGGGGGTTGGAATTAGATGATCCTTGTGGTGCCTTCCAACCTTGACTGACTCCATGAGAAGTCCCTCCCCAGCTTTTCTTGTAGCCAATTTTTGGTACCGAAAGGCTGCTCTGAGGTCCCTCTGCAGCCTTTTCTTCTCCAGGCTGAACAGCTCCAACCCTGGCAGCTGGAATTGTAAGTGTGGAGAGATTTGTCAGCCTTGTAGGCCCAACTTAAGAGGATGTAACCAGTGTGGAGAGTCATTAGGCATGCATTAATTGGGCCTTTCTGCCAAGAGTCTACTCATAGACAAATCAAGATTGAGTCACAGAGTCACAGATTTAACCAGGTTGGGAAAGATCTCCGAGATAGTTGAGTCCAACCTGTCACCTAACACCTCCAGGGATGGGGACTTCATCCTCCTCTTACTCACCTGCAGTGCTACTTGATGAATTCCACTTGGCAGAGGGATGAGAACAGTAGCACTGACAGCATTCTGCACCACGATTTGAAGTGGCAGCTTTTAGCCTGGGGCTGCAAGCCTCTGCCACCTTCTGCCCTAATAAGGCCAA
>WAAF01019548.1:0-18360 GCA_013400475.1 Tricholaema leucomelas
ACACTCCTAATACACCCCAGGATCCCATTGGAGGAAGTGGGCTCCTTTACCCTCCAGAGCCTTAACCCATGGGATTTCTGCAAGCATGTCCCCGAAGAGCACAGTTAGCTCTGCAGAAGTCCAGGGGTGCAATTCTACTTGTTGCTCTGATTCTACCCTTTAGAATTCTAAACTCCACCATGTCATGATCACTGTCCCCAAGGCTGCTCCCGACCTTAATGTCCTCAACTAGTCCCTTTTTATTAGTTAACACAAGGTCCAGCAGTGCACCTCTCCTCGTTGGTTCCTCCAGTACCTGCATCAAGAAGTTATTGTTGATACACTGCAAGAGCCTTTTGGACTGTCTGTGCCTGGCTGTGTTATCTTCCCAGCAACTATCAGGGTGATTGAAGTCTCTCATGAGTACCAAGGAGTTAGCTCTAGAGGCTACCTCCAGCTGTCTGTAGAAGGCCTCATCAACATCTCCCTCTTGGTCTGGTGGTCTATAGTAGACTCCTACAACAATTTCATCTCCTTTCTCACATCCTCTAATTGTTACCTACAAGCTTTCAACCTGTTCTGCCCCCTGCCTTGGACAGAACTCAGCACATTTCGGTTGCTCTTGCACATAGAGGGCATCTCCCCCACCTCGTCTTGCTGGTCTGTCCTTCCTGAACATGACACAGCCAGCCATGACAACAGTCCAGTCGTGGGAGCTGTCCCACCATGTTTCATTGATGGCAATTATATCATAGTCATTCAGACTAACACAGATCTCCAGCTCCTCCTGATTATTCCCCATGCTCCATGCATTGGTGTATAACCATTTAAGGGAGGGGTGTAAGCATTTCAGGTCCCTCTGCAGGGCTCTCCTACCCTCCAGCAGATCCACAACTGCTCCTAGCTTGGTGTCATCTGCAAATTTACTGATTATGGACTCAATCTCCTGGTCCAGATTATCAATAAAGATATTTAACAGGACCAGGCCTAGCACTAATCCCTGGGGAACACCACTAGTGACTGGCTGCCAACTGGTTGTGGCACCATTCACCACCACTCACTGGGCCTGGCGCTCCAGCCAGTTCTTGACCCATATCAGAGTGAATCTGTCCAAGCCACGAGCTGCCAGCTTTGCCAGAGTCCAGGTTGAAATGGGCAAATACAACAGTAGAAATGTCTTACATTAGTGATGCTGAAATCATGACAAGAAATAACTTCAAGCAGAAAATGAAAGACTAAGTAATGTGTTTAAGCCATCCTCCATAAAAATTCATCTGCAGGTAAATAACTATGCTTTTTTTGATTCTGCTCTTCAGCAATTCAGTACATGGTGGGATAAGATGAGAATGCAATGTCTTCTGTACTCTGGTACCGTCACACTGACTCCCATGAACAGCTCCCATTGCCTATTTAGCTGTAGACCACGGTTTGCAGCCCCCTAACAAAAGACCACATCTTGCACTGAACAAATTCTGTGCTGAAAGCTTCAACATGCATTTTTTCCATGTCTTGAGACTGTTTTACTGTCAGGAG
This sequence comes from Tricholaema leucomelas, assembly GCA_013400475.1. Taxonomy (NCBI): domain Eukaryota; kingdom Metazoa; phylum Chordata; class Aves; order Piciformes; family Lybiidae; genus Tricholaema lacrymosa; species Tricholaema leucomelas. Next base: position 1,513 of record WAAF01019548.1, read on the forward strand.
CCAGTCCATTTCCTCATCCATATAACAATGAGATTTTACAGTACAGTCAGTTTCAGGCATCACTTCACTGCTGTGACTAAAATTAAGCGAGCCTTGGTGTGATTGGTGTGAGATCCTGCTGCTTTGCTTATCAAGGACTGAAACCACTGGAGTCCTTAATTTAAAACTAGAATGAAAAGGTTCTGTATACTTGATGCAAATAACTTCAAAGTAGTATTACAGAATGTCTGCCTCAGAGATTCAATTTAAAGGCAAGAACAGACATAAAAAGATGCACTGGTGCAGTAAGCTAGATTGAGGTAAGGTGTTTGTCCCTTCCTCTCCCTTAAATCATATACTTAAAGCCATTGTCATGTCACACAGCAAATGGTTATCTTGAAACATTACCTTAATCAAAGGTAAGCACTGAAATCAGGGACTGCAACTAATGCTGTCTTACTCAGAAGGGACAGCCTTAAAGATTGGAAGAAAACCTGTGCTGCAGGTCACTGATGCATTTTAAAATGACAGGTGGTCTGTTTGGGTTTCTTTCAACACTTTATCTCTTGCAGTTCATACACAGCCTTAGTGTTGTCATATCAGAACATTTTAGACCTTTTTCATGCATCAGCCACAGACCAGAGCTGAGATGTAAGAACTGGTAGTTACCTTGCCACAGCATTTCTATACCACATGTCAAAGTCACTTACAAGCAAGGCATGAAGGATTCAGGTACTTTATGATCATTCAACCTAACCTGAGCCCATGCCAAAATTAAGTGGTAAATTCTTCTGGAAGCAATGTCTAGGAAATGGAAAGACACTGAGTTAACTGGGAACACTCCGGACAGATTTACCAGGAGCACGTTGTGATGGACCAACATGAGAGTTTGCAATGGGACAGCTGTCTTGCTGGATGAGGTAAAAGCAGCAGGTGTATCTGCTGATTTTTGACAGTGATCCACACCATCCTTGCAGCCAAAGTACTGTGATATAATGCGATAGGTGTGCTACAAGTTCAGTGGATAGCCAGAAAGTCCAAGAAACTCCATCAAAAAGATCAACATTTCCAAATGCAGCTGGTGGCTGACTATTTCAGTGCTGGCCAGGAGCTGATATTGGTGACAATACTCCTAAAAAACACATCTGACATCATATTAGTAAATTTGTTCATGTGCTGCAGGGCTGCCTTTCAGAAGCTTCTCATCAGGCTGGAGAAGTGCGCTGGCAAGACCCTTACGGTGTTCAGTGATGACAAATGGAAGTTCCAGGACTTGGAATAACCCCACGCATCAATCCAGACTGAGGACACACTAGCTAAGAAGAAGCTTTTTAGAAAACCTCTTGACATTCCTGTGAACAGCAAGATGAACATGAGACAGCTGTTCACTGACACCATCTGCAGTGACAAAGGCTGCACACTGAGCTGCATTAGGAACAGTGTGGCAGCAGGTTGAGGGAGATGAATATTTGCTGTCATTGAGCTCTTGTGAACCTGAATCCAGAGTACTGTGTTTGGGTTTGAGCTCCCTTCTGCAGAAGAGGATGGACAAACTAGGACTTCAGTGAAGGACGATCATGATGGTTAAGGTGCTGGTCCAAAACAGAAACAAGGAGGCTGAGGGAATCAGATTTGTTTTTTCTGGAAATAGAAGACTACAGGGGGTTCAAATTACTCCCAGCTATCTAAAAGGGACCACAGGGAGGATGAAGCCAGTCCTTTCTTGGATGTGCACAGCACAAATACAAGAGGAAAAAATCACAAGGTGTACCAATGGACATTTTAGTGAACTCTAAGGAAAAGATAAGCACCATGACGGTGGTCAAAACACAGGACAAGTTATCCAAAAGCTTTTGGAATTGCTCTGGTTGGAAAGAGTCAAAACTTAATCAGAGAAGGTCCTAAGTAACCTGATACAATGTTGGTGTTAGTCTTGCACTGAGAACAGGTTTGGATGAGAATGCCCTTGTAACTAAATTTATTCTATTAATCTATGCTTGATACTAAACTGCCATGATGTCTACGTGTCTGCTGCCCTTCCTGAAGGATTGCTGACATCACTATCCATATGGACACAAAAGGTTTAAAAAACGGTTTGTTTGGGGTTTTTTATGTCTGTTGTGAAGGCAATGTGGAACCAGATTTCAGCATGACACTCAGAACCACACTATGCTGACAGGCCGTGTTAAGAAACATCTGTATGTAGAATTGCTATTAGAATCATAGAATGGAATCATAGAATGGTTTAGGTTGGAAGGGACCTCAAGGATCATCCAGCTCCAACCCCCTGCCATAGGCAGGGGTTAGGTCCTCATAGGGTTAGGTCCTCATAGATGTTAAAATACCTAACTCTCACTGAAGGGACTTGCCCATATTACAGAGGGAATGGATGTAGAGATGTCTCATCTACTGACCAACCTCACATGGATGTTAAGCAGAAATCTCCTGCCAAAGGCATGAAAATAAATGTCAATTTTGATAAAATTTCTAACTTAGTCTTGTCTTATAAAAAGCTCAACATGAGCCAGCAGTGTGCTCATGCAGCCCAGACAGCAACCCTGTGCTGGGCTGCAGCAAGAGCAGTGTGGGCAGCAGGGCAAGGGAGGGGATTCTCCCCCTTTACTCTGCTCTCCTCAGACCCCACCTGGAGTACTGTGTGCAGTTCTGGAGCCCCCAGCACAAGAAGGACATGGAACTGCTGGAGTGAGTCCAGAGGAGTGCCATAGCAGAGGGCTGGAGCACCTCTGCAATGAGGACAGGATATGAGAGTTGGGGCTTCTCATCCTGGAGGAGAGAAGGCTCTGAGACCTTGTAGTGGTCTTCCAGTATCTGAAGGGGACCTACAAGAAGGCTGAGGACTTTATACAAGACCTTGTAATAACAGGACGAGGGGTAATGGGTTTAAACTGTAAGAGGGAAGACTTAAACTACAAGTTAGGAAGAAGTTCTCTACAGTGAGGGTGGTGAAACACTGGAACAAGTTACCCAGGGAGGTTGTGGATGCTCCCTCCCTGGAGGTGTGTTCCAGAGAACTCCAAATTCCTTTCTTCTCCCCCAGTCCTCCCCCACGGGTTTGAATAGGGAGGAGAAGAAGGTGCAAAAACTGCTTTCCCCACCCCTGCTCTGCAGGCTTGCAGGGGGAACAGGAGGAGATGCCTTTCCGCACGTGTGCTGACCTGTGTGGGAGCCCGCGCTGGAACCGGGCTGGTGCTTGGCTGGGTTTCGTGCTCAGTATAAAACAGCTAATGGACACTTTGTCTAGAAAAGAACAGAGCAAGGGAGAAGGCAAAGGGGTTCCTGCCTTGAAAGAGCTTCCACCTTGACAGAGCTCCCAACAGGACAGGATCCTGCCATGACAGAATTCCCGTTTGGACTGTCCCTGCTTTTGATCAGCTCCTACCTTTTTACACGGCTCTCGGCTTTACACCGTCCCTGCCTTTGGACAGTTCTCTCCACTTTTGTGCCATTCTGTGCAAACTTGCAGGCTTGGCAAGCCCTGGGGTCCTTCTGAGAGAGCTGCCAGCAGCACCCAGACCTGGCTACTCTTGAACTGTATCAGCAGCCAACTTCCTGGCCGCCTTCTGGACTGGGGGACCCTCACAGTTTGGCTCTCCCCTGCCACTGCTGAGGCAGCATCGTTTCCACTTATCGCTATCTTGTGGCAGCCCTGCCTTGAGACATTTCTGAGTTTGGCAGCTTTGCCACTCACCTTGGGCTTCTGCCACAGGGATCCAGACTATTGGATATTGCTTACAGCGTCAGAAGACAGCTCAGCTGCAGAGAAATCCAGCAAGGGATCATTGTAGAATACCTATCTCACCCCTGTAAAGCCTGCTGTTCCCTTAGTTCTCTGCTCAGCCTGATTGACAGCAGGGTAAAGCTGTGTTTATAGCTTAGCCTTTTCCATTTCCATTTCATGACCTCCTAAATATCTAAATTTGTCCATAACACCCTTTTGAAGAATTAGAACCTGTAAATAAACCTAAACTAGTTTTGTATATAGTTTGGGGGGGTGGAGTTTTCAAGAAAACATTAATTCCCTGCCTCCACAACAAGCTGCTCAAGGCTAGGTTGGATGAGACCTCCCTAGGCAACCTGTTCCAGTGCTCCACCACCCTCATAGTAAAGAACTTGTTCCTAATATCCAATCTAAATCTGCTCTTCTCAAGCTTGAACCCATTATTCCTCATCTTGTCACTGCAGGCCTTTGTAAACAGCTTCTCTCCAACCTTCTGTAGGCCCCCTTCAGGTATTAGAAGGTTGCTATTAGGTCCCCCTGGAGCCTCCTCCTCTCCAGACTCAGGTCTCTTAGCCTGTCCTTGTAGCAGAGGTGCTCCAACTCTCTGATCATTATCATGGCCCTCTTCTGTACCTGTTCCATCAGGTCCATGTCCTTTCTATAATGAGGGTTCCAGAACTGGGCACAGTACTCCAGATGAGGTCTCACCAGAGCAAAGCAGCAGAATCACCTCATTGTATCTGCTGGCCACACTTCTTTTGATGCAGCCACACTTCTTTTGATGCAGCCTTGCATCAAAAGATGCCTTTTGATACGATTTGCCTTTTAGGCTGCATCATCAAAAAGGACTGTTTGCTCATGTCCAGCTTCTTGTCCACCAGCACCCCCAAGCCCCTTTCTATGGGGCAAGGGATTCTATGATTCCATGAAAAGGGATGTAGTCAAATTAGAACTGAGCTCTAGATCCCCACTTGATACACTGACTAGAGTTGGACTTAATGTGTGGCTTACAGTTTAGAACAAAGGCCATCATGCTGCTGTTCGAATTTTGACTCTTGTGTTCTATAGTGCATGGAATTTCTTCAAGACATGAATATACTGAACCCTTTATGCACTCAGCATAAAGGTGTGTGCTAAAGCAGTGTCAGGTAGAGTAGAGGAGAGATTTAGACTGGATGTTAGGAAGAAGCTCTTTACAGTGAGGGTGCTGAGACACTGGAAGTGGTTGCCCAGGGAGGTTGTGGATGCTTCCTCCCTGGAGGCGTTTAAGGCCAGGTTGGATGAGGCCTTGAGCAACCTGCTCTAGTGGGAGGTGTCCCTGCCTATGGCAGGGGGTTGGAGCTGGATAATCCTTGAGGTCCCTTCCAACCTGAACCATTCTATGATTCTATGATTCTATCTACAAGTACTCAAAGAAATTCAGAGCAGTGCTATAGCTCAATAAAGCTATGGCATGGTTGAACCTGAGTTGGAAAACACAGTCACATACATTTGATAAAATCCTATCTTTCACTGGTTAGATGACTGAAATGCACTGACACAGTTGAAATTATTGACCAAACCCTGTAGTTTATACTGTTCAGCACACGTGGCTGACAGTTTCCACTGCTCCACTGCACATGCTTAATAATACTACAATGAGCACTTTGTGTAATATACCTGAAAACTCTGGGAGCTGTCCAAGTTTTTCTCTTGGGAGCTGGGGATAAGATGCTGCAATTTGGATTTACTATAGAACCACAATGCCAAGACAAACCTGCTCAATACAATAACTTATTTTAGAGGAGTGAGAGATCAGAATTTCAGTGGGATTATAATTGTCCACATGAAACAAGGTTCACATTATACAGGCCTGTTATAGACTGGAAAACCAATTATCAGCTAGAGTATAGGTCAAGAGCAGGGCAAAATATCAGTGTTGTAAATGACCACGGTTTAAATTAAATCAATGAAATTGAAAGCTTATTCCAGTGATAAATAATATGCTATGAGCTTGTCTAGCACTAAAAAAATGCAAGAGTTTAATAAGAAAAACTTTAACTACAGTGATTGACAGCAATGTCATGTGGAGACTGAGGGAAAATCTCATTTGTCACTGAAGGGCAGAGCGTGGATGTAGATCTGAATTAGGCTGTGCAATGAAAGAATGTGCGTGGTTTGCATGCAACAGACCACATGGCTCCCAGCTGAAGAAGGGTGGTAGGAATATCCTGATTAGGCACGGGGAATACTTTAAATTAGCAGCTATTTGAGAAGGTATTCCATCTACTTGGAATATTCACATCTGCCATGACTGATACAGCATTCAACATTAGTAGTGCATGCACTCCCTGTCTGCTGCACTAAAACTTGCTGGCAGCCATCCCGGAACCTTTCAAAGAAGCGTATGTGGACATTTGCAGTAATTTATTGGCCACTGTTTGCAAACTCCTGAGAAATTACATTCCTGAGTCAAAATTTTAACTTCTTGCTAGACCACTGTATATAGTGGCAATTCAAAACTTTTCTTAAGGACATGGCACAACTTGCCTGATCTTGGGAACCTGTTTGGCAACGGACAGAAGAAATAGTCCATGAAGACGTGTGGTTTCGTGCACTACTTTTCTGGAGAGCAATGTCTCTGTTTCAGCCAGTGTTTATTTATTTAACTTTGTTAAAGTTGTCGTTGCAGACAGATGTTATTGCAAGAATGTCCTACCTGATTAATTTCTTCTGATGGCCAAAGGCTGTTTGCATACTATTTCCAAAAAAAGAAAATGAGTTCAGAGGTTCAAGAAGGACAGGGACTTTCTGAAAAGCATACAGAAGACATCTACAAAGATGATTAGGGGACTAGAACATCTCTCTTTCCTCATAAGACTGAAAGAATTCGGTCTTTTTAGTCTGAAAAGGAGAAGACTGAGGGGAGATGTCATAAATGCTTATAACTACTCAAAGGGTGGGTGTCAGGAGGATGGGACCAGTTTGGTTTTTTATTCCACTGGTGCCCAGTGACATGACAAGGGGTAGCAGGCACAAACCTGAGAAATTCCATGTAAACATGAGGAACTTGTTTAATTTAAGGGTGACAGAGCACTGTAACAGGCTGTCCAGAGGGATGGTGGAGTCTCCAACTTCAGAGACATTCAAAACTCACCTGGATGTCTTCCTGCATGGCCTTCTCTAGGTGAATCTGCCTTGGTAAGGAGGTTGAACTTACAATCTCCAGAGGTCCCTTCCAACCCCTACCACTCTGTGATTCTTCGGTTCTGTGATTCTTAATGTGGCTGGCAGAGCTAGACTGATGAGTGGTTGGATGTATTTGGCACTGGGGTGATGTCACCTTCAGTATTGTGTTCAGTTTTGGGGTCCATAGTATAAGAGAGACATTGATGTGCTGGAGCAGGTCCAGAGAAGGGCAACAAAGCTGGTTCATTTGAGGTGAGGAGAAAGTTCTTCACTGAGAGAGTCATTAGCTACTGGAATGGGCTGCCCAGGGAGGTGGTGGAGTCACTGTCCCTGGAGCTGTTCAAGGCAGGATTGGACGTGGCACTTGGTGCCATGGTCTAGCCTTGAGCTCTGTGGTAACAGGTTGGACTTGATGATCTGTGAGGTCTCTTCCAACCTTGGTGATACTGTGAGACTGTGTGATATTCTTAAGAACAAATGTTATAAGAAGCAGCTGAAGGACCTGGGGTTGTTTGGTTCATAGAAGAGGAAGCCGAGGGAAGACCTTATTGCTCTCTTCAACTACCTGAAAGGAGGTTGTAGAGAGGTGAGTGTTGGGTCTCTTCTCACAAGTAGCAATGATAGGGCAAAAGAAAATGGCATCAAGTTACACCAGGGGAGGTTTAGATTAGACATTAGGAAAAGCTTCTGTACCAAAAGGATTATCAAAGACTGGAACAGGCTGCCCAGGGAAGTGATGGAATTGCTATCTCTGGATGTATCTAAAGGCTGTCAAAGACACAGTGCTCAAGGATGCGCTGTAGTAGTGGCCCTGGTAGATCTGGAAGCGTGTAGGAAAAGTGAAGTAATGTTTAATTGATGATCCTAACTGTTTACAAGGGTATCTCTGAGGAAGTCTTCTGATATTGTCAAGCACATACATTGATGTTTTCAACAAAGTAAACTGTAGGATTAAAGGGTTTCCTCTAAACACATCTAAATGCTCTTTATGACTCCCTAAAAGAAGAGATACCTATTTGAACAGAAAGTCAACATAATTGTAGATTATCACCATTTTGGTTTTTATATTTACCTATGTTCCTACTAAGAACAGTATTAAATAACCCAATAAGCAGTGATACCCTTTTAGAGATGCTTTATATTTTTAATAGCCAAATTACTATGAAACTGAGGTAAGCTACAACATATTATGGCAATGAAAAAGGAATTATTTTAGAGAATGTTATGTAGTACAATGTGCTATTTTCCTCAGAGTCTCAGATGAGTTTAAGATTGAATATTCATACTTCCAGAGTACCTGAAATGCAGCAATGGCTAGCAGACCTTTTGGAGTGTATTTACAATTGCTGCAAAGATGTTTATAAACACATAGAGGATGGAGTAAAGAAGATGGAGCTAGTTTTTTGTTCATTTGTTCAGAAAGTGGTCAGATGCAGATTGTCCAGACAGGCTCTATTATCTCTGTCCTTAGAGATATCTAAACCTGTCTGGACATGGTCCTGAGCAACCTGCTACCTCTCTTGACCAGGAATGTTGGACTAGAAAAAATTCCTGAGGTGTCTTCCTACTTGATCTATTTTGTGATTCTGTGAGTTTCTGCTACGCCAAACTACTGTACTTCTTATTCCCCTGATCTTTGCAGATTACTGATTGTCAGATTAAGAAAACTGTGTACTGGGTTTGGCTGTTAATTCAGAGCATCCTTCTAGTGCTGTGTTTTGCAGTGCTGTAGCTGGGTGTTGATAACACAGAAGTGTTTTGGCTACTGCTGAACGAGCACTCAGGCTGTGCTCTTCCAACATTTCCCCACCCCAAGAGTGCATTGAGGGGTGGGCAAGATCTTGAGAGGGGACACAGCTGGGCCAGCTGACCAAAACTGACCAAAGGGGTATACCATGCCATATGACGTCAGTTCAGATATATAAGCTAAGTAAAAGAAGGAAGTGAGAGGATATTAAACCATGGAGTCTGTCCTCAATAGCAACCACTATGTGTAGAACCTTCCTTCCCGAGAGTGACTGACCACTGTCTGCTAATAGGAAGTAGAGAACAACATCTCTGTTTGCTTCTGCTTTGCATTATTAAATTGCTTTGATCTTATTATCATCCCTTTGTTATATTCCCTCCTCTCCCCTAAGAAGGGAAGTGATAGAGCAGCTTTGGTGGGCATTTGGCCCCCAGTGAGGGCCAAACCACCTCAAAATTATACAATTTAAATACAACTTATCACATAGCCCTGTTATCAGAATTGGTATTCAGCAACACTGCCTCTTAAACTCAATTTTGTGGCACAATTTAGTACAGGCAGAGAGCTGTGTAGGAGTGAAATCATTAGTGATTAATTTATACCATTTATATGATATGCTGTAAAAATGCTGTGAAAGATAGGCAGAGATTACATCAAATTGTTCTTATCTGCCTCAGGGTTGTTCTAAGAATAAATTATAACACCCAAGCTGAAAGCAGAAACAGATAAATATCTGAAATAAATGATGATATAATCTATTGCTCTCTTTGCTGCAAGGTTATCCTAGTGCCTATACAAATTCTATGTTTAAAAGCTGCCAGAACTTCTAACTTAAAGACTTGTTAAAGCTATTCCCTGCTCCTAAAGTAATCCAAGAACAAGCCTTTAATCTTGTCAGAAGTTTATGACTAAATAAAAAAATCTTAACTGAAATTTTAAAAGGATTTGATCATGTTGAGGTATTTCTGTCCAGAGAGCTGCTAACAGCCAGGAAAATTAGACCTTTATTTTGAAGATAAAAGGAAAAACTGGTATAGAACTTCTTTTCTTATTCCTGTAACCAAAACAACAACAACAAATATACTATGAAATGTAAATCAAGTGTTATAATAACTGGAAACCACTTTATGGTTTTTTTTTTCTTACAGTACTTTGTTACTTCAGAAGATGAATTACATTTGTATTAAACAGAGAAACCTTCACACATCTGAATTCTCTGAGCACTACCAGATCAGAACTGATACTTCCAGCCTATATGATCAGAACTGATACAGCAGCTAATTCTATTTCATATATATGTGGTCATCTAAGTATATGAGGTAAAGCCAAATATGATCTGAGAATGAAATGAAATCTGGAGAGCAGAACCATACAGGATCCAGGTAATCAGCTTCTATTAAAATCATGACCCTTTACTTCTTTTCTCCAGATGTCTTTTGGTGCCAAACCAAATCAAGGAGCACACAGATCATGTTTCACAGACCCCTAAATGAGGTCAAGCAGATCTCAGAAGTGATGCACTGGCAGTTAGGTGATGTTTTTCACAAAACATGGGCTGTTGTGGTCACCTGAAATTTCTGATGTGCCAAAAAGGAATAAAGAAAAGGGGTTTAGTTTTCACTGGATGAGTGCTCAGGGCTTTATCATGGACTTCTTTGAAGTGCCAAGCCCAAAACCAGAGATGGCAATGTGTCTTGGGAACTGCATGCTGTTGGCTGTGCATCTACTAATACACTGGATACGCCTGAGGTCATTACACTGCACAAAGGTCAACAGCCATGGGATAGTTCACATCCCTACCATTTATCCCTTACTCTCCAAGACAAGGCAGCTGCATACAAACTACCTGCTAGGAATGGCAGCTGACCTCTGCCAATTCCTGGTTCATGCCCAGCAATGACCTGGGAGAAGGACATTTGAGCAGCAATATGATGACTGGATTTCAGGCTCTAGGAACACTTCCACAACACCATTTCCTCTAATACAGATATAGCCTATACAACCCTTTTGAAGTCAAAGCCTTGTCATTGACAGCAAGTAAGTTACAGACGTGGAACTAAGATCTCTCACTTTGCCTAGCACATGCTTAATGCACAGGGAATGAGATTTCAGATGCACATAAGTGGTAAATCGCTCAGAATCAGAATTGTGATTTGGACATTACAATTTTAAAGTTATGAAGAAGAATGCATATAACATAATTTGGAAAGGGAGGGTAAGTTAACAAGAGAACTCCATTCAAGTTCTTCTCTGAAAAGTACAGCAATTCCCATCTTGGAGAACTCTAACAGACTTTCTAGGTCTATACCTGCACATAAAAGGCAATTTCATTGGGCCTTCACTGCATGATTAACCCAGATCATGACTATCTCTTCTGAATAGTGTTTCATTTATCAATATGGGTTTGTACTGTTTCACTCATTGGTGGATAATTTGAACTAAGAGAAGGAAACAAGAAACCTTTACAGTGAGGGTGGTAAGACACTGGAATGGGTTGCCCAGGGAGGTTGTGGATGCTTCCTCCCTGGAGGTGTTTAAGGCCAGGCTGGATGAGGCCTTGAGCAAGCTGCTCTAGTGGGAGGTCTCCCTGCCTATGGCAGGGGGTTGGAGCTGGACGATCCTTGAGGTCCCTTCCAACCTAAACCATTCTATGATTCTAACCCAGAAACGTGTGCTTTGCTCAAATCCAGTCAAAGATGTTATACCACAGTAATGTTCCCCTCCAACATAAGGAAAAACAGAGATGTTCACATCCTAAAAAAACAGCTGCACATACAGGTGTCTGCACCAGATGCTTCTCTCAGCACAATGTGATAAAAATGATTATTCCTCACTCAATAGAGAACAATCCCTAAGCAGGGTATTTAAAGTATGATAATAGTGCAGGTAATTAGAAGCCCCATGCCTTACACAAAAAAAGTGTTTAAGAGGGTGAAGCTGAAAGCCATCTGTCCATTACACATGGGGCCTATGTTTATATTTGTGAATCCATCATAACAATGGGCAGTTTTCAGTTCATTTTCTTCAATGAGATCCTACTGAATCAGAAAATTATTAAAGATTAAATTACTTAGCCCTGATCTTAATAGGTTGTACTTTGTCCTGTGGATCTAATGGGAACAGGATCTAATACCTGATCAATGGACAATTTTGTGACTAAAGGAACATCCTGGTCTTGATCCAGGGTATGTATATAGTGTCAATTCCTACCTTTAGATTTCCTGTCGTGGTAGCTCCTGCCTCGATAATGGTGGCCACTCTCTGTGTACAAGTTCTCAAGATCTTCTTGCCAGGATTCTGGGTTAAAGTGTTTGAGCAGATCCTCCACCGTGTCGAAGGCAGCAATGGTCTGATCCAGTGCTTCCGCTGTGAGCGTTGGATCAGTCACTGATGGAGAGGGATAGGATACCCCCTAAGAGTGACATACATCTCAGTGTACTTGGAATAAATTACAGTACCACTTAAAACAAATGAAAACAGTTACTGAGAAATTTGTTTTACTGTCAACTGGAACAGCTACTTTGGGCCATCTTTTGAAGTCCTTAGCTGGACCAAGCTTTTTCATGCCTGTGTTTTCTTTTTGCAAGGAGAAGAGACACCAAGGAACTCCCAATCGTGGGAATTCTTTGTTTGGGAGAGGCGGCATTGTCACTGCTGGGCTGTCAACACGCAGACCCACTCCACAAAGGTTATGATGATTAGCACATGCACAAAGCTGTAATGGAAATGGCTTCTGAAACCACTGTGATGACCACAGAAGAAAAGTGCCATGTAATGATGGGGTGGTGCCTCAATTCCACCAACTCTGTTGGTAAATTCATAACAGGCAGATCAAAAATCACAGTTGAGAAAGACAAAGGCAACAAGTGCACTAGACTGTCTTGATTTACCTGGTCAATTTGGACAACAAATTTGGCTTTGTTAGAGACCTGAAAAGATGGACCTTTATTCCTAAGAATTAAATGTATTACGAAACACCATGTGTTTACCAAAAGCACAACTTACTAAGCAAATGATATAAAACATAGTAGCTGGATCTCAACAATTTATCAATGAATAGCAAGATTACCAACATAGTGATATCCTCACAATTACATCATAACAGCAAATGTTATCTTATTTCCTATCAGGAAGGGTCAAATATCAATCTCTGAGACTATCAAGTTCCCTCTGAAGTTACAGCAATCGTTCTCTGAGAATATCTACTTCCCTCTGAAGTTATGGCACAACTTGACTTTGACAGAAAGACTGCAGTGATTTCACTTTTACTGGAGATGTCTTCAAATATTTTTAATAATTACTACTTAGAATCACAATATTCATCATGCTGATACATTTTTTTCCTTTGCCCAAGCATAAAGTCTAATACTATATGTAAAACACATGCAAAAAACTATCACTTGAGATAGAATAGAATAGAATCAATCAGGTTGGAAGAGACCTCCAAGATCATCCAGTCCAATCTATCACCCAGCCCTAGCCAGTCAACTAGACCATGGCACTAAGTGCCTCATCCAGGCTTTTCCTGAACACCCCCAGGGACAGTGACTCCACCACCTCCCTGGGCAGCCCATTCCAATGCCAATCACTCTCTCTGGCAAGAACTTCCTCCTAACATCCAGCCTATACTTCCCTCGGCACAACTTGAGACTGTGTCCCCTTGTCCTGTTGCTGGTTGCCTGGCAGAAGAGACCAACCCCCACCTGGCTACAGCCTCCCTTCAGGTAGTTGTAGACAGCAATGAGGTCTGCCCTGAGCCTCCTCTTCTCCAGGCTAAACACCCCCAGCTCCCTCAGCCTCTCCTCATAGGGTTTGTGTTCCAGGCCCCTCACCAGCCTTGTTGCCCTTCTCTGGACACCTTCCAGCACNTCTGTTGCTTTCTGAGGGACACTAATCAAAATACCTGATTTTGCTCAGCAAAAAGCATAATAAAGCAGAAAGAGGTGTTCAGCATTTGGTCTTAAAAGTTAAAACATTGGGGGAGAACTCTAGAAACTTGCTTCATGAAAACCCAGCTCTGAGGTTACAAAATAGAAATGTACCCAAATTCTGCTTGCTTACTGAGAAGAGCTTAATGGAGCTCATGGCTTATGTGTGACAGCAGCCCAACAGGGAAACGCCAGTCCCCAGTTACCTTTCGGACTGGTTACCTTTCAAAAGTGAGTGAGACAGTACAAGGATGCTGATGAAAGAGCAGCATAAAAATCAGGCCATAGATGTGTAGCTTAGATGATGCAAGATGTTCAGTTGTGCCTTTCACAACAGAACTGCAGGTCAGGCTGTGAATTTGCAGGGCATTTGAAAATCATACAGGCAGCAGGGATTCCCCACTCAAGAGATTTGTGCAGCCTTGTTCATACACAGTGACAGCCAAGTCAAGAAGAATTTTCAGCAGCTCAGATAATCTACTGGCAGCAACATCATGTGACAGGCCCAAAATCAGCTTCAAAGCTCCCAACCCAACTGCCTTTCTTTTGTTCTGCCAAGAACGAAGCTGTAGCAAGAGGCTATGCTCATTGTAACCCGACTTCTGAGATCACATCCAAAGAGAGGGCAGAAGAAAGAATGAAACACAAGAAGCAATGAAGAGCAAAGATTTTCCACATTAGGTACCCCTTCTACATTTCTCAAATCACTGAAAGCATTTTTAATTTAATGGGACACAAAGGAATCTTTTTTGTGTCAGTGCTCTTAGCCTTGTTTTCTGTTCTTCCATTCTTTCCTATTTTCTCTCTGTATTGTGAAGCTGACAGGCAATTCACTGTGCATTGCAGTTGTTGATCATCACATGACTTTACAAACAAAATGGAAACTAACCTGATAAGGAGTGAATTTGGATTTTTTTGGTCTTAATTTTATATGTTATTTTGTTTGTGGGTTTTTGTTTGTTTGGAATCATAGAATCATAGAATCGACCAGGTTGGAAGAGACCTCCAAGATCATCCAGTTCAACCTAGCACCCAGCCCTATCCAGTCAACTAGACCATGGCACTAAGTGCCTCATCCAGGCTTTTCCTGAACACCCCCAGGGACGGTGACTCCACCACCTCCCTGGGCAGCCCATTCCAATGGCAATCACTCTCTCTGGGAAGAACTTCCTCCTAACATCCAGCCTATACTTCCCTCGGCACAACTTGAGACTGTGTCCCCTTGTTCTATTGCTGGTTGCCTGGGAGAGGGGTTTTTTTTGCTCCCCTCTGGATTTTCTGTGCTGGATTAAGGGCAGAAATACTGGTTTTACCTTCCTAAATGAAAAAAAAAAAAAAGAAAAGGAAAAAGATTGTGATATGACCTTGGTCTCTTATTCTGAGAGTTGTAATGTAATCATAGATCAGAGATCATAATCATAGAATCAACCAGGTTGGAAGAGACTTCCAAGATCATCCAGTCCAACCTATCACCCAGCCCTATCCAGTCAATCAGACCATGGCACTAAATGTACCCAAATCCTAAAACAGGCCTGTGAACTTGAGGGGCAAAACTACCTGGCATGCTAACTGACTAGCAACAGAACATCAAGTCACCTTATTGGCAACTCAGAGGTCTGAATTTGCCCTTCTGTCCTTTGGGGCTACAAAAGAATCCCTGAAGAATTCAGATGTCCTCAGACTTCTGCCTTGGTGCCTTTGGGAGAACATCAAGTCACCTTATTAGCAACTTAGAGGTCTGAATTTGTCCTTCTGTCCTTTGGGACTACAAAAGAATCCCTGAAGAATTCAGATGTCCTCAGACTTCTGCCTTGGTGCCTTTGGGCACCTCTTTACCTTATTTTTCCTGAGGATAAGAAAGGGACAGTGGATACAATGCACGCTCAGTGGAACAAGGTATGTTTTGTTAGGTAGGAAAACCAATGAAACTGGGGCTTTGTTTCTGCTTTATCTCTAGATTTCCATGAGGTCTTGGGCATCAGCTTGCTACTTGCAATATTTGTACTCAAGTTCCTCATCTGTAACACATTAACTACAACTTTTCAGAAACAAAGAGATGTGAAAGACAAATCAACTTTTTTTTCTATATGAAATGAATATTAGATTATTGTTTGGCATGTTGTGTGCCTTGCAGTGTTAAGGTGGATAACTAAGATGGCATTTACCATATACTTAATCTCATTTTAATGGTTACCTGATGAGGGAGCCCTAGGCTTACATTTTCATCAACCTACAACAAAATATTCTGTTATATAGACCTTTTTTCCCCAGCCCCATATTAGAATGAAAAATGAGATAATATCTTTCAGCAAAACTGTTTTAGCATCTCCTTCTTGGCACATCCAGTAGATCTCAGTCCTGCTAACATTACTACTGAAGACTTTCAGCACAATTAGTTCCAGGCTATCAAATGCATCATATCATGAAGGGCAAGTGTTATTTGCAAATTCAAGGGTAAACACAAGTGAGATTGGCTTATCCTCTTCCAATTTTGGCAGTACAGAATTTTGTCTCTACTTGCTCCCTACTTTGGACACATCTGTAGAATTTTTTTCATATTTTATTTACTGCTCCTCCACTGGCAACTCCTGGTAGCTACTGTAACAAAGGTGCTAGTACTAAACTGTCTTCCACAAATGCTCTAAATATTGATCTCAAATCTGCTTCAAGTGGTTATCCTCATCTCATGTGTTTTAAAAGAAGTTTACAAGAGCTGTGACATGGTGCTGACCAGCCAGCAGAGTACACAGAAAAGGGCTGTCCATACTACAAATTCTGGTGCTATATTATCATTCCCCAGTGTCTAACTTTACTTGGGAAAGTAAAGAGGGGACAAATCAAGGGGGCATTGAGGGGCATCGAGTCAGTCATCAGCAAGTTTGCAGATGACACCAAGCTGGGGCCAAATGTTGCTGGGCTGGAGGGCAGAAGGGCTTTGCAGCAGGACCTTCACCACCTGAACAGACGGGCAGAGTCCAATGGGATGGCATTCAGTAAGTCCAAGTGCTGGGGGCTGCACTTTGGCCACAACAACCCCATGCAGAGCTACAGGCTGGGGTCGGAGTGGCTGGAGAGCAGCCAAACAGAAAGGGATCTGGGGGTGCTGATTGATACCTGCCTGAACATGAGCCAGCAGTGTGCCCAGGTGGCCAAGAGAGCCAATGGCATCCTGGCCTGCATCAGGAATGGTGTGGCCAGCAGGAGCAGGGAGGTCATTCTGCCCCTGTACTCTGCACTGGTTAGACCACACCTCGAGTACTGTGTTCAGTTCTGGGCCCCCCAGTTTA
>WAAF01019548.1:23796-36168 GCA_013400475.1 Tricholaema leucomelas
ATCCCTGCCCTCCAGCAAGTCAACTGTGCCACACAGCTTGGTGTCATCTGCAAACTTGCTGAGGGTGCACTCAATTCCTCTGTCCATATCACTGACAAAGATGTTACAGAGCACTGGTCCCAGCACTGATCCCTGAGGAACACCACTTGTCACCGGTCGCCAGGTGGCCATTGTGCCATTGATCACCACTCTCTGCATGCGACCATCCAGCCAATTCCTTATCCAGTGAGTGCTCCACCCATCCAGTCTGTGCTTTTCCAGGTTGGTGACCAGGATGTCATGTGGGACAGAGTCGAATGCCTGGGAAACTGGGATGGTAATAATTTGGCTACATCACCCTGACAACAGTGCTTTTATTCCCTGTACGTGTGTCATGGTAACATAATAACTTTAAATGAAGAGTTCAGCAAAGCATTGCATTAACTGTTCTACAAGCAGCAAAAAAACACAGCCAAAGTAACAGGGCTACCAATCACTTTCTGAAAGCAGCTGCTTTTACTGAAGAAAAACGACTTCCATGCCTCTACTTCCAAAATTACACCTCAGCAAGATAAATCCTGAGTCAGTCCTTAGAGTTAAATATGTATGGACATTGATATATCGTTCTTGGCTCTGCTTCAGACAAAGATAAGCTACTCTCACCTTCACAGACTGACTTTGTCTGTAATCTGTCTCCCATCACTAATCTCCAATAAGTGACAAAGAGTCACTTGTTTCACCTAGAGTTTTCTCAAGTGGAGATCCACTGCCATCAAGGATACATGAGATTGCAGAGCCAGATAGCACTGTTTGATGAGGAAGATGGTTTGCGGCCTGAGGGCCCATGATCTGCAGCAGCAGAGGCTCTGCCAGGCTCAAGCCACGGTGTTTGTCGTGGTCAGTTAAAACAGGAAGGCATTCCAGAATGATATTTATTACCACTTCTCCTAAGGATGCTGAAAGATTCCTATCTTCCTACAGCAAGCTACTCATTAGGAAGTCAGAGGCTGCATTTTTATTACCTGCAGCAGTGGTCACACCACTGTTGTGTTCAATTCTGACCAGGCTTTCAAATAAAAAGACACTGAATTTGAAAAGCATGCAACAATGATTATTTATAATGTGAAAATCATGACTTGCAATGAAACATTAAATGGAAGCCAGTGTCTTTCAAGAAGGTTAGCGATAACTTAACCTTCTTTCTCCAGATAATAACCTGCAGTTAGCTACAGAAGGCCATTACCAATGCAACAATATTTTTTATCTAGCAGTGCAAGCATTTAGCAAAATCAGGTGGCTGTAATCTAAAGGTAATAGAATTCAAACTGAAAGTAAGAGCAAATGTTACCACTAATGGCAACTACTACTGTAACAGATAATAAATGAAAAAAAACCCAACATATTTAACCATATTTAATTTTCTTTTGTACTTCTTGGTGCAGTCCTTATAAAGGCAAGGCAGACATGACACTGCTGTTTTGAAGTGAGCAGCAAAAGGTTAAGACAGCCACCAATGTCTGATCCCAAACATGATAGTAGGATTCTTGTCCTTTAATGAGGGATATAAACTGAGTTTCTGAAGCACAGTTACCACCACATATCAGTAGCTACAACCTTATAAGTTATGGCTAAGTTGATACTAGTGAAAAATGATACACAAACCCACTTGTGATTTGTCTTGACATATTCACTAACTATAACTGATCAGGAAGCACAGGATACTTTAAATTTCAAAAGTGAAAGGCTGTAATAATGATTCAGGTAAAGTGCAATTTGATAAGTTTATTTATGAAAAGTTAAACTGAAGCAGAAAAAGATATTTAGTAACAGCTATGTTTGATCAATATTTCTCTTCATCCTTCACCTAGTTTTGAAATTAGTCATTGCTGGGTGCATATTATGAGTGCTGACATTGACATTTAAATCATCTCTCTGAAAGGTCAGATAATACTTGCTCGAATGAGATGATAGCTATTCCTTTAAATAATCAGATGACATCCAACACTACACTGTTCATGAGCAACCTTATTCAGTGCACAGATCCACAAAAGAGTGCACAGGACTTCACTGCCACGCTGTGCAAATTGTGCCTCACCTTTAATTTAGTGATCTATCATGGAGGTCTGTCCTTACAGCTCCATGTACAAGGGACTTCTTTGTTAACAGCTACCCCGGTGCATACTGCAGATAAGCAACTGATCAAAAGAGAAATCAACTAGCATTCGTTGTAAATACTCTGCAATCCCTCCCTTGCCAGTTTTAGATGAATGGCAAATCTTACTTCTGCAACTAAACACCAGGGTGCACTATCTGAAAGGCTCTTCTAGGTTGTCACTTCTAAAACCTCACAGTTTAGTTGGCTGATTCCAGTCTAAATTTATCTTTATTGCACTTATTTAACTGCCAGTTTTGTTCTTTTCTTCTGCTCCCAAGTTTGCTTCCTGCAGCCCTTCTGAAGAGCTGTTATATCTCCCCTCAGCATCCGTTTTATTACACTAAGCAAGCCAAGTTGTCTTGGCCCTCATTAAGACATGTCCTCTTTTACCCCAACTGTCCTGTAGCTGTTACCTGAACACAGGCCAAGAAAGATGAGGTTGTTCTGTACTATGGGAACCAAATCTGTACAAAGTATTCCAGAAAAGATGCAACTACCACCTCATTGCCTAGTACACCCAGAAACCTTCTTCTCACTTCTTGCTAATCAGCAAAATGCCATTTAGCAGAGAATGTTTTTGTTCATAATCTCTTTCTAAATGACTTTTCTGCTTTTTTGGGGCTGTTGCATTTCACTGCAAATCAGTTCTCCAGAGCTTGAAGTCACTCCATTCTCCATTCTAACACTCATTTTTCCATTCTTGAGCAATACACTTCATCTCTGTGTGCTGCAAAAGCCAGTAAAATTCTACTCTCACAGGTTGTGCTCCGGTCCCTAAAAAACACCCCAAATAAAACAGAAGACTAACCCTTTAGAAACTCCCATTAGTGAGCTGTCCCTGGCTGGATACTCCCTTCTGCACAACAGTACACTTTGCCCTTTGACTACATCGTGGCTCACAATTATTAAGTGCTATCTCTTCCAGCACAAGTGATTGTTTCCTACGTGGCACTGGGTGAGACGCTTCGCAGAAGTCCAGTTAGATTTGCTATATAACATTTCCTTCCTCTCCAGATTATTCTCCCCAGTCTGGCATGAGCATCTTTGACAAAGAGGCATAGGGTTTTTTTTCCAGTTTCCTGTGTCTTTAGCCACTTTCTCTGCTGACAAGTGCCCTGTAAGCTTTCTAGGTCAGACTAATGAGCATGCAGTTGCCCCGACCACTCTCCTGCCACTGATGTTATAGATCGCCACTGCATTCACTGTTTCCATGTCAGCCCTAGTTCATCTTATGACTATCAAGCCTGGTGTGTAAAGCTAAGGCTGTGGCTGTTTCCTGCTCCCTTTATATTACTGTCCCATAGAAAGGGAGACTTGCTTTCAGCAGTGACTTTAAGTACCTTATGGTCTGTAGTGCCCATTCTCTGGGCACCTCTCTGCGGAGGGTGCTGAAGGCAACTGGGTTTATTGTTCACCTGGGTTCAGCATGTCAGTACACCCAGGTCAAAGAGCCAGTTAATTCTGCAGAGCTTGCTGATCCTCCTGTGACACCTCATGCTCTCTCTACCAGGTTAGTAGGGAGAGGACATCAAGAGGCATTCTGGTCAGTGTGATACTGCACATCAAAATGCTCCTGGGCAGCTTCCAGGTGGAAAAGAGCTTGGACGGTGTGATCCTGGGAGCCAAAAACTCACTCTCAGGTCAGAGTCCAGTGCCTTTGAGAGGATCTGGTGAACTTAGGCCATGCTGACTGATAGGTTTTTGGAAAGAGTCTCTCTGGTTATAGGTAAATCTGCCCTAAGGCAAAACTGAAGAAGCTGATGCTTCACTTGCCCAGCAGTGTCCGGGTGGGGAAAAAAGTCTTTCAGAGTTAACAGAAGGCAGTGACAGCTCTTCCTTCTTGGTGTAACTCATATCAAATGGGAATGTACTGAGGAGCTTCAGTAGTAGGGGTATAACGAAAAATATTAATGAAAGAAGATTTCCTAGGAGCTAGCTATAAATTTTCTGTCTTCTTTCCATTTTGTACTCTACTTATTTTTCATAGGTTTGACCATTCTCTATAATCAGTGAAAAATAATCATCAACAAATACAGTCTAATTTGATGTAACATTCCAAGTTTTCTGTTGTTCTACCAGAAGGGTCTGCTAAGTGCTCTGACATGCATGCTCACATTTTCAGATGCAATTTGAGAGAAACATGCGAGGAATAATAATAATACTAATAATGAAAAACTTTAATGGAGCTAAGCAAATCTAATTCCAAAGCTGAGGACACACTGTGAAAAAGCTACCAGTAAGGGACATTAGCTGTCCTAGCAGCAATCCCAATCTATTGATTTCTGTGAAAGATCCATTTGTTTTTGAGCTCTCTCCCAGAGGATGTCGTTTAATTCTGCAGTAAGCATGCAGCAGCAGCATGTGCTATGTTTCACAGATAATGCAAAGCAAAACAATTTGTTCACCCTCCTGCTTTGACTGGAAAGCATTGCCTTTTCTAGGGCAACAAATAGGACTGCTATACAAACTTCCTAAGATGATAACAGTAATCATAAAAATAGCAATAATACAAAATCTCTGAAGTATACAAGAACCATTCTCTCTTAGCTTTTCCAGGGTTCTGATGTGATCAAAAGCGGTTGATGTATTGCAAACAGCACCAGATACTGCTTACTGGTGATTTCTTTTAACTCAAGTTTCATCAAACAGCTAGAATAAGGAAAAAAAAAACCTCTTCAGTCTGGACTTCCAGCCCCAAGATCTATTTGCAAAAAGTGCCAGTGCTGTTTAAGCCAAATAGAAGTACCTTAGGAAAAGCCATGCTTGTCATTTCTCTTAAGCATTATTCTTGTATATGTCAATTATAAGTAACACTGTGAATGGAGACTAAGTAAAAAGAGACCATCTTAGATTTGCCACAATTTTGTAACCAATATGACTAAGCCATGTTATGGAATCAGCTTACCAAAAGCCAGCCTGGGAAATCCTTCTAACCACCAAACTGAGACCACGATCTCAGGACCAGGAAGGTGTGTACTCAGTCAAAATTAGAGTGTGATCAATTTTATTTAAAGTCTGACTCAATACAAGCATAACCAAATAAAGTAAGGATTGCCATAGAATAATAAGTGTAATCTTTTCCAGGCAACTAAAATCAAGAGGAACAGTTTATTTCAGTTTTATAGAAATGACCTGGAAAATGTAATGGAAGCTGAAACCAGGGGTAAAAAAAAAAGTAAGCACTATTTCATACAAAGACAGATACTGGGATTACCACAGAGCAGAAGCAGGAGGGAAAAGTGAATTTTCACTTAGAAAAATTTAAATGGAGAAAAAGGTAGAAGATACAAACTCTGTTTGATGGTGCATGTGAAACTTCTGCCAAGACCATGGGCTGAGCAAATTGAAAAATGAAGAAACTAATCTGCAATGTGACATGGTAGAATGCTATGCAGGGTGACTTGTGCCTGTACACAGAGATGTCCCCTGAGGCATGGTATGATGATTTCCCCATACTAAGGGGTTACCGTGCCACCACAACCAACCACCTCCTGGCTATGGACAGAGATGAGCCCTCATTTCACTAGTAGCCCTCATTTCACCTGAATGTGCAGGAGAGGGCTGTGCTCAGAAAAGAGTGAGGTGTGTGGGTGTAAGCAGCTTCCCTGGAAACTAAAGACAGATATTTTCCAGACAACAGGCACAGTCAGCTACTTTTAACTTACTTGAATGATATCAGTATGAAAAAATTGAAGGAGGTAGCTTCATTCTCCATCTATGAAGATGCCAAATTGTCACCAAACCCATGTCATCCTGGCCTTGCAGTGCCAGTCTGAGCAGGCTGAGGTTTTAGGCTGTCTACCTCCACTAGCAATGCAGGTTCATGGGGCAAAAACACAGGGCAAGCACACCTGCACCCTCTGGTAAGAAGATTTTACTCTCTGGCACAAAAGCTCCTGAGTCTTTCCTGAATGCCAGAGAGCATTTGTAATGTACCAAACCTAGCCTGTTTGTTTTCTTCTGCTGGTTTCAATATATCCCTCCTGGCCACTGTGTTCATCTTTGTTCAAGATGACAAACTCTCCTGGACAACTGCTACACCAATAGCACACCAGCAGCTGTGAAATTCTTAAGATTTCAGCATTTTCTCTGGTTTTAATCTATTTCTTCATGTAGTTGGAAAATGAATCTGAACCAGCACCGACCTAGCAATGCCAGTGAACAAATCTGCTGCTAAGGTGGGGAAGCACAGTGTTTACTTACACATATTTCTGATGAAGATATGTTACATAAATAGCTATTAGAATGTCCTATTTTCTGCAGCCTTCTATTATCCGCCCTGACTGCTCTTTCTGTTTTTTTACCCCCAGAGCTTAATATTGTAATTTTTTTTCTGAATAAATTCATATGCCTGGAGAAAAGGGTTGTGAGGCCTGAATTATAATATGACTGATACATTCAGGGTGTTTGCTAACCATGAGCCTAAGACAAGCACGTCAGACCTGATGGCTCAGAGCTAATACAGACATGCAGTACAGTGCACATTTGGAAATAAGGATCTCATTTCCAGCTAGGTGCAAAAGTTTCACCTCATCTTTAGAAACAGCAATTGCCTTCTGTTTGGTTTAGGTAACTGTGATGGTTTGGGTATCCCCCGCCCCCCCACACTTCAGAAATCACCCAGACTAGACTCGGCCAGCTCTGGAAATATGAATGAAGCTTATATTTACAGCTGGCACAATTTACAAGCAGATATTCATTACATACAGATATATACAGAAATATACAGGGTAAAAGGTAATACAGAAACACAACTCCCCTCCCAGAAACCTGAGTCCCCAGGAGGGGCTCTCAACCACCCCTCACCTTCCCCCTACCCCTCTCAACCTTACCTCAGTCCCAAGGAAGAATGGAGGTTCGGCCAAGGGGATTAAGAAGCAAAGGTGAATCAGCCACAAAAGCAAATGGAGGGTGAGGTTAAAAAGCAAGATGGAGTTCAGCCAGCAGCCTCAGCTCTCCCCAGCAGGCAAAAACAGAAGAGGACAGCACAGCACACAGCGCAGAGCAAAAGTGACCCACTCTTTGTTTTGCCTTTCCTTTGTACACATCTCAGCAAGACTGTGCGGGAAGTAGACCTCACCATTGTTTTCATTTCTCAGCCTATCATCTAGTTCTTCTCACCAAAACATGCTAGCTAGGATCAAACTAGCACAGTAACATACACAGGATTCCCAGCTTCTGCTGACTTCTAGAGAAAGCAGAGTTTTCAGCACTTTATTTGCATCACTAGCAGCCTCTTATGCATGCAACACCAATCACAGAGCTGTCATGCAACCTGTCCTCATGCCTTCCAGGTTCTCTGAAGTATTCTTTGTTCCAAATTTACTGGCTAGACCTAAGTGTGAGATAATTTTTGTGACCCAAAGGTGGTTGCTTGGCCCTGCCTTACAGCAGCTGAAACATTTGTGTCATTTTTTCCCCAGTGCAGGGGTTTGATCATTCTTTTTTTTTTCCCTTTTAATTTTAATTTCTTTAATTTCAAAACAGAAGGGCCACAACACACTGCGTACTGGAAGCAGCCCGAGGCCCACACTGGCCCCAAACTGGCCATGCTAAAAATGTGAGAGTCCAAATAAACTTGTGCCTATGGTTTAGCTCACATCAATCCTATTTAATAACTTTTACTGACAATTTGGGATACACAGACTTCTTTATTAGAAGATCCTGCAAGAACTGTATTTGTTGTTCATTGTATGACTGATGGCTACACAAGAACAGTACCTAGAATCAAAAATGTGTAATGAGACCACACCATGACCAGCTTCTACAGATTGGGGCCAACTTCTATTATGGAGTACTTTTAACCACAAATGACCCTGCACTCAACACTGGTCAGGCACACCTTGAGTACTGTGTCCAGTTCTGGGCTCCGCAATTCAAGAGAGATGTTGAGGTGCTGGAAGGTGTCCAGAGAAGGGCAACAAAGCTGGTGAGGGGCCTGGAACACAAACCCTGTGAGGAGAGGCTGAGGGAGCTGGGGTTGTTTAACCTGGAGAAGAGGAGGCTCAGGGCAGACCTCATTGCTGTCTACAACTACCTGAAAGGAGGTTGTAGCCAGGTGGGGGTTGGTCTCTTCTGCCAGACAACCAGCAACAGGACAAGGGGACACAGCCTCAAGTTGTGCCAGGGGAAGTATAGGCTGGATGTTAGGAGGAAGTTCTTCCCAGAGAGAGTGATTGGCATTGGAATGGGCTGCCCAGGGAGGTGGTGGAGTCACCGTCCCTGGGGGTGTTCAGGAAAAGCCTGGATGAGGCACTTGGTGCCATGGTCTAGTTGACTGGCTAGGGCTGGGTGCTAGGTTGGACTGGATGATCTTGAAGGTCTCTTCCAACCTGGCTGATTCTATTCTATTCTAAATGTATTAGGACACAAATAATGGTTAAAAGAAAGCATTTATGTAGCTGCCAAGATCAGAAGTATTATCAAACAAAAAGCCTTCTGTGGCTTAAGAAAGGAACCTAGAAAGTAAGTTTTGCCTGCTGCACCACATTAATTTGTACAATTAAATTAT
The DNA here is from genome assembly GCA_013400475.1 of Tricholaema leucomelas. Taxonomy (NCBI): domain Eukaryota; kingdom Metazoa; phylum Chordata; class Aves; order Piciformes; family Lybiidae; genus Tricholaema lacrymosa; species Tricholaema leucomelas. The sequence goes on from WAAF01019548.1 coordinate 32,442, forward strand.
TTACCTAAAAGGCAACTATTAAAATGAAAAAAAGACCTCTGTTGTTGAGGGTCACAGAAAAACTGAATTCTGCTGATCATGATCTGAAAACAAGATACACAAATTCCACTGATCTAAAAAGTATTTTTAGCTTCTGCTGATGCAGATGAGTTGCAAAATCTGACCCGCTGTAGTTACAGACTTGGACTTTCTCTAATTAAAGTACTGACTGATCATGAAATTGACAACAAAGGAAATCAACTGTATTTTTCTTGGTATTACAAGAGTTAGCAAAGACTATAGATTTTCTTTTATTTTTCATAGAACCATAGAATGGTTTAGGTTGGAAGGGACCTCAAGGATCATCCAGCTCCAACCCCCTGCCATAGGCAGGGACACCTCCCACTAGAGCAGCTTGCTCAAGGCCTCATCCAGACTGGCTTTAAACACCTCCAGGGAGGAAGCATCCACAACCTCCCTGGGCAACCCATTCCAGTGTCTTACCACCCTCACTGTAAAGAACTTCCTCCTAATATCCAGTCTGAATCTCCCCTCCTCCAGCTTAAACCCACTCCCCCTCGTCCTGACATTACTAGACCTTGTCAATAGTCCCTCCCCAGCCTTCCTGTAGGCTCCCTTCAGATACTGGAAAGCCACTCTAAGGTCTCCTCGAAGCCTTCTCTTCTCCAGGCTGAAGAGCCCCAACTCTCTCAGCATGTCCTCATAACAGAGGTGCTCCATTTTTGTTTTGGTATGGTATATACATTAAAAATAAGGTTAGCATGGAGAGAATGTGAAGGTTGAAAAACATAGAAGAGGTTGCAGGCAAAGGATTGTGGAAACAACCCAGGCACCAGGTCTGAGGTGTTTAGTTCGTAGCACAAAGCTCAGCATCAGGCAGGGGCTACTTTATGTAACTGTCATTTAGCCAAAAAAAAACAAATCTAGTAAGATTTATTGTATCATGTCTAAAGAGACAGGAACTCTGTGGCTAATAAAAAGATGTGTGTCTGATTATGCATATGTAAGGGAAAACCAGAAACACTCAGTGACATATCTGTCATCTGTGTTACGATGAAGACATGTATAGGCTTTATCAAGTGCTCAGAGCCAAAGAGAAGGTTGTAAATTGAATAAAGATGTATGCACATAAAATACAAATCAGGTTTATACAGTGTCGTGACTGCCTTTGGAGATGCGGTACATAGCGTGGAGGTCATCGATGCGAGAAGCAACGTGCTGAGCAAAGAACAGTGTCAGCCTGCAAGCACACCAGCTTCTTCAGCATGGAGTAAGGACCTTTTCTGATGACCTGTGCCTGGAACTGCAGAGTCAGAATAAGACTAAAAATATTCAAAGGAAGTGTAGAGATCCCAAAAGTTACAGCAATGATGCAAACCAAGAAAGAGGAGGGGAGACAGAATAAACGCCAGCCTTCTCCCGACCCACTGAATCAGATGCAAGTGGCTCGACATGATCTGAAGCAAATATTTGCTGTTTCATCTTCCTGTTTGGAAATTGGGAATGCTGCTTCCATTCTGTAATCACACAATCATTTAAACTAGAGAGGAAATGAGCTGAGTTTGGCAGACAGAAAAAGCAAGTATCCAAATAAAAGAGTGTAGCAGACAAACCCCTTTGTTCATCAGTCTTGGTTTGGCCATGCAGCCTACTCCGCTGGCACAGTGCAGCTGACCGCAAGCAGGAATAACACAGCATGCTGCTGTATGATGTGAATCATGTGGCATTTTACAAAGACTCATTGTGGCAGTCTTTGAAGTGGCAAGACTTCAGGCTTTGAGAAGGTGTCAGGGCAAGCAGCAGTGGAACCTGGTCCAGAGCTGCAACTGGCCAGCACTCTCCCTGAGGTCATGATGTTGTGTCAAAGCCTATGGGCAGTGCAAGAGAAGACACAGCCATCTTCACTGAGGACATGGAAAACCCATAAATATTACTGTGGCTCAGCAAGAAGAAGGTGACCCTGAAAAAATGCAACCTAGTGATGACTCTGAATTACATGCTAAGCAGAAGGAGAAATGCAGGAAACTTGGGAGCTCAGAGATGGACTGAGTTGACAGAGGAAAACATGTGCTCCTAGAGTTAGGGCACTGCCACACAGATCTGCCTAAACAGGGTACCATGGCAGGTGGCATTCAACCCACTACACAGCTCTGATGGTGCTTGGACCATCAGGTTCAGCTCCTTTTGCTACCACAGAGATATTGTAAAAAGCTTGGAAAATAAAGGGAAATTTTGGCAAGAAGTTTTGGGAAAGATTAAAAGCTAAACACAGACATCACTACTTGACTAAGCAATAAACAAAGAAGTGTGAGAGCACTCTGTAAATATCTAAAAGAGATAAACACCCACGACAAATAGAACAGACCTCTTTATCATATATTAGGAAGGAATATGATTTTAGGCAACAGTATGGCATTAAAAGAAGGAAAATTAAAATGTTTCCAGCAGTGATTTATTAGTTTTTGGTTTAATCTCCTGTGCTTGTTATACTTCAAAATTATACTAGATGAAGAAAAAACGAATTTACAACACAGAAAACTCTTCTTCTTAAGGAAAAAAAAGATCTGAATGACCTCACATCTTTAAATTATCAATTCTGTTCAGCTGTATTACACATTATTAAATTAAGAAACCCCCCAAATTTATATTCCTCCCTCCCTTGCCAAATCTAGACTCAGAAATCCTAAAACAAGGTCTATTGGCCTGCCAGGACACTGTTCTAGTGGGAGGTGTCCCTGCCTATAGCAGGGGTTGGAATTAGATGATCTTTGAGGTCCCTTCCGACCTAAACCATACTACTATGACACTTGATCTGGTCATATATTCCAGCAGTTCCAGATGCTGCAGTAAACAAGGTAAGAAATGATTCTGTCAGCAAACACATATTATAAACAGTGCATTGTTTACCCTGGCTTGCCAAGAACGACAAAAACACATCAAGCAGTGGTAAGGTTGAACACGACTCTGCAACCCAAATTTGGTCTAGAACTGCACAAGAGCAGGATTGTGCTGCAAGGTTTTGTAAGGTAACATTGACACATAGTGGAATAAATGGTATTGGTGTAACACAAAAACTGAAGCTGAGCCTAAGAGCTCAGCTTCACACTGTGAAGACATGTAATTGTTTTGATTTAAAACACAACTTGCAACCTCCACCTGCTGTGATGGGTTTTCACAACTTCCTCTATGCAGGACTGGAGGTCCAGCATGTTTCAATTCACCAGTCATTTCTTCTGGAAGTCCTTCAGAAGAAGACCCTGAAAGGAGACTTATTTCCTACTGTTCTCCAACACACATTAAAATTAAGCTGAATCTTCAGCCTTTGTAGAAAATACAAATCAGAGCTGCTCAACGGCAACAAGGCCTGGGAAGGACAGGCTATTTACTCTTCCTTGGTGGCCACAGCGGTAGAAAAGAACAGCCAGGCCATCCTGAATCACTGGGAGTTAATCAGCACCTCTTTGCAGTGCTGTAATACTACTTAAGTCCCTAATCAACCTTTTTATGGAATCAAACACATCTGCTCTTCCTACAAATCTGTTATCTATCACAGTATCACCAAGGTTGGAAGAGACCTCATAGATCATCCAGTCCAACCTGTTACCACAGAGCTCAAGGCTAGACCATGGCACCAAGTGCCACGTCCAATCCTGCCTTGAACAGCTCCAGGGACGGCGACTCCACCACCTCCCTGGGCAGCCCATTCCAGTAGCCAATGACTCTCTCA
>WAAF01019548.1:36379-103012 GCA_013400475.1 Tricholaema leucomelas
CTCTCTGTCTGGCTGCTCTCCAGCCACTCCGACCCCAGCCTGTATCTCTGCATGGGGTTGTTGTGGCCAAAGTGCAGCACTCGGCACTTGGAGCCATTGAATGCCATCCCCTTGGACTCTGCCCATCTGTCCAGGCGGTCAAGGTCCCGCTGCAGAGCCTTTCTGCCCTCCAGCCCAACAACATCTGCCCCCAGCTTGGTGTCATCTGCAAACTTGCTGATGACTGACTTGATGCCCTCAATTTCTATAAAACACCCTCAAGTTACAAAATCAAAATAGAAGGTAAGTTCATCACAAATTATCATCAGTTCACATGCTAACATTCTTCAGCTACTGCCAAAGTAGAATTAAAGGACAGAATATGGGTTTACAGAGAGCATTATGGCATTAAGTCAACAATCTAAAATAGTCCCACGTTTCAATGCACAGGTTAATAAATGCTGTTTAAAAAGTCTGACAGTGTAAGCTCACTTCATGCTCTTGCATACTGATCTGTGGTTTAGGGTAAACTTAGGTGAAAATAGTTGGATTTAACCTTCCTAGCATAGACACAAAGAGGTCCACACATGTATCAGCAGTACTGATATGATGTTTGTTGGTATGCCCAGTTTGCTACTATGGTATTTCCCATCTCCAGTGGTTCTCTCCTAACAGTCAACTCTAAACAAATTAAGTACAAGGTCTTTCCATGTTTCCTATCAGAAGCTGTATTAAGACTCCTACTTGCCAGACCCCACTGCAGTGCTGAAATGTCATGTCCAAGCTATCAGTGTTTTCTGCTTGGTTACACAGACATGGGAAGCAAAGTCAGAGAATACAATGACCTTTGCCCTCTCCCAGGTTGTGCTTATTATGGCACAGATAATTTACCCTTTCATACATTTAAAGTTAATTGAGAATAGTGCTTTATGGATGATCAGAAAAAGCTGTCCAACACATGTGATAAGCAGTATTACTTTTTTTTAAGGTTAGCAAGCAGTTAAAAAAGAAATAAAAGCCTGAAATAATAAATATTTTTTTAAACTAATTGATTTGCCCAAAGTAGTTTTGACACAAAGTGTACCTTGAATATCCCCCATCTATTTTTTAACTCATCACTCATTCATAGTGTTTCCAGACTGCTAGGTATTGTTGATTTGTTTCTCTAATTATCAATGGTTACTTTAGATTTTTCCAAAATCTTTGGCAATGGCTTTAATTTCCTACACATGTCCAATGACACAACTTTGCCACTGACCAGGAATGAACTTTGGCTCACTGTTAGTCTGCTTGTAGTGTATGCTGTATTTTTATACTAGAGATACTAGCAGCCTATGAAGGAGTGAAAGCAGCTTCTGAAGTGATTGGAACTGAGTCACAATTGCTTTTAGCTCCTAGATTGCCAGTTCTAAACTGGATGTTCAAAGGCAAAGGTTCATCACCGCATCATGCCACAGATGCAACTTGGTCTAAATGGATGGCTTTGATAACCCAACGAGCACGAATGGGTAATCTTGATCGACCTGGTCTGGTGGAGGTGATCACCAACTGGCCAGAAGGCACAGACTGTACCAAACCTCCGGAGGAGAAAGTAACGCGTGCTGAAGAAGCTCCTCCCTATGGTGATCTCTCTGATCAGGAAAAGAACTATGCTTTGTTCACAGATGGCTCCTGTCATCTTGTTGGGAACAAGCGAAGATGGAAGTCAGCAATGTGGAGTCCTACCAGGAGAGGCTCTCAACCACCCCCTCACCTTCCCCCTACCCCTCTCAACCTTACCCCAATCCCAAGGAAGAATGGAGGTTCAGCCAGGAGGATTAAGAAGCAAGGTGAAATCAGCCAAAGCAAATGGAGGCTGAGGTTAGAAAGCAAGATGGAGTTCAGCCAGCAGCCTCAGCTCCACAGCAGGCAAAGAGCTGAGAGCACAGCCCAGAGCGAAGTCAAGAGCGAAGTGACTTTATCTAATGTTTTGCTTTTCCTTTCTACACATCTCAGCAAGACTGTGAGGGAAGTAGACCTCACCATTGTTTTCATTTCTCAGCCTATTATCTAGCTCTTCTCACCAAAACATTCTAGCAAGGCTCAAACTAGCACAAAGAGACTGCTTAACCCTACCTGGTTGAAGAACAGGGAAAAGATTAGCTTTCATACAGAGTTTTTTTATGTATCTACCTCTGTTAGAACCCTAAACTGATTATCAACCTAAAAGCAACATAGCATGGAATTTGAAAGGACAGTGAATCACACATGCCGTCACAGTGGCAAGATCGTGGCCAGTTGTAATAAGACTGGTGTTTTCCTTCTTTCATTTAAGAACCAAAGCCATTATTCTGCCAGGAGTGCACACTTTCCCAACAACTGCAACATTTCTGTGGCCATTATCCACTATTCTGACATGCTATGTAGTTGTTTGATTGCACAACTAATATGATTGCACACTTCTTGGAATTTCTATCTTCCAATTTGCTTCTGTTGCAGTTTGCAAGAAATCAGGTTGATGCTGAGTAAGGCTTTTGAGCTTCCACAAAGAATAAACTATGATTTTGTTTGTTTGTTCATTTGTTTGTTTTAACATGGGTAAGCCTCTCGTACTCAACACTGGTTAGGCCACACCTTGAGTACTGTGTCCAGTTCTGGCCTCCTCAATTCAAGAGAGATGTTGAGGTGCTGGAATGTGTCCAGAGAAGGGCAACAAAGCTGGTGAGGGGCCTGGAACACAAACCCTATGAGGAGAGGCTGAGGGAGCTGGGATTGTTTAGCCTGGAGAAGAGGAGACTCAGGGCAGACATCACTGCTGCCTACAACTACCTGAAGGGAGGTTGTAGCCAGGTGGGGGTTGGTCTCTTCTCAGAGGAAGTTCTTCACAGAGAGTGTGATTGGCATTGGAATGGGCTGCCCAGGGAGGCGGTGGAGTCACCGTCCCTGCGCGTGTGCAGGAAAAGCCTGGATGAGGCACTTAGTGCCATGGTCTAGTTGGCTGGACAGGGCTGGGTGACTGGATGATCTCGGAGGTCTCTTCCAAGCTGGTTGATTCTATTCTATTCTACTGCACATGAAAGTCTTTCTCTGTTTTTGTCTCTGTATCTTACCTTGGAAAAGTAGGAATTTCCTCTAAGGTACTGACTTCCTGCGGAATTCTTAAAACAGGTAAGAACTATCAGCGGGAAATGCAGTCCTTCCAAATCTAAAACTGTTCTAAATGAACAATGACTCTTGTTAGAGTGTCCAGGGATATCAACTATTTGGGACAGGATACTGCATTTGAAGGTAACACCCTTATGTTAGGTAACCCTTTGAAGATGCAGAGTGACGCATTTTCTTGTCCTTGGCCACCACCATGACTTTTGTGAATTCTCAAGCAGAGCATAACACGCTACCGGATGTGGTGCTTTCAACAGCAATTGAACGTGAATGGAACTGCAGATTGATGACGATATTCTGCAAAGAAGCCATGCTTTAACTGAACTGTCAACAGATCAGGGATGGAGGAGAGCAGTTATCCACCGTGATGTTCAAACAGTAAAACTGCCATGCGCACGTGCCTGCAGCTGGGAAAACACAGATACTAAGGTCTATTTTCCTTCCGGATTAACCCATCTGTTTTATCAGTTGAAGGCTCCCAGGAGCTGTTGTGTGGTGGTTTTGGTGTCGTCTTTGTCAGAAGGTCTGTGTTTCTCTGGCCATAACTCAGTTCTTCATTCAGGTTCTCGTTGACTCTTCACTTTTGAAACATTCCCAAACCTAGCCCTACTACTTCTCAAGTTCACAGTCAGGGGTTTTGCCAAAAGAGGCTGATGTAGTCCAACAGCCCTACTTTTACTCTGCTTTCTACCAGGTCCACACCTGCCCCCTCCTCTCCTACTAGACTTTCCAGTTTCAGGTCACCTGCCCATTGTAAAGCTCCAATTCATTTACCTGCTTTCCTCCCTAATCATGCCACAACTCCTCTGGTTCATACAAACATCTCCTTCTCTTCATTACCTTGGGCAAATGTTTCTTTAATTGCCATTGACTCTTCTTCAGTCCAACTGAAAATGCTTTATTGCTACTGAACTAAATAAGTGACATGTGGACATCATTCCTGGTAAAGAAGAAAAGCTTTCTCTTCCTCATCTCTTGGTTTCTGTTTGCCAAGTTGTCAGACATATCTTCTCTGAGCTTTGGTTCTTTTATTTTTGCTTTCAGCTCTAAAGAATCTACTTCTACCCTTCTGTTCATTGCCTTTTGGCATTTCTGCTGCCTTCTCTTGCTCTATAATCTTGCCTTTTTCACAGAGGCAAAGTGTATGTTTGCCTTATCCACAATTACCTTTATTTCTAAACTTGATCTATATTTAACTCCCCTCCCTTGTAATTTCTGCTGCTGCTGTTACTTCATCATTTCTTCATGGTCCTGTAACAGCCTTTCCCTCTAGCATTCATACCATCCTCTGATGCCAAACTGGTAGCTGACTCTTCTCCCTGAATGCTACATTTGTTCACCACTCTCTTATCAGTGTCATCTCTGACTCTGAAATGGCTTCAGAAATGAGACACAGTAGGAAAGCACTCACGTAGTAGGACTGGAATCTATGTTTGTGTCTGCGACAACAAGGGTAAACATGAAAGTGGCAAGTGGCATCAGACCTTCAGAAGAGATCTGCCAAGAGAAGGATTATGTTAGTCCACAGTCTAGAGAAAACTGTGAGAAGATGTCGTCTGGGACAACTGACTGTAAAGTGTTGAGCCACATCAGGTCCTAGCTTTGGTTGCAGCCTCCATGCTCCCTCTGACAGATGTTCTGCATTCAGCTGATGAGTTTCAGGCTTGAAAACCTCCAAGGTTTTCTGCCTGAAGAGATGGGATAGATGAGATGCAGGAGCTAGGCAGCAAAACTTGGAAGTTTTTGGAAGGTGTGATAAGACTTCAGAGGGAGAAACAGCTCTTGATTAGATGCAATGTTGAAATGAACATTTTAATTAGGAATTTTGGGTGACCTTGAAACAGCTGATGCTGCCTGTGGAACTGCTTGTCCAGACATGCCTTCTCAACCCCAATATGCCATTGTCTTATTGCCAAGCTCTTCAGCTCCCAGGTTTGCTGCTTTTATATCGTTATGTTTTGTTCTGCTCTGACTGTTGGGGTAACTGGAACATCCCTGCCTACCACGCTGCTTGGCTTGTCTACCACACCACTTTCCTTCCTCAGACTCTGATGAAAGACAGGCTAGGTCCTGTGAGATGAATTAAGCAGCAAATTGAAGCTTGCTGGATTTTCAGGAACCTTCATTAAATGGAAGGCATTCCTCCTCCCCACATAAAATTCCTGTGAGATGCTTCATGTCTCAAGGCGCACTGAGGCACAACCTCCTCTTTTAACGTGCTGTCATTTTATGTTGCTTTTTAAAACATTATAACACCTTCCAAAGTTAGAAAAAAAGGTAAGTCAGGTAATCTCTCGAACTCTCTGCTTGTGCAAAGTTGGGGAAAGAATGTTGATGATTTTGAGTAATTTTAACCTAATTATAAAGGACTTAATTACCTCTCTCCTGAAAGATGAGCCTCTGGCTGATAACTTTATGATGACTGCATGCCTTGAGCAAAAGCACAGAAAGTAGTATTCTGAGGGAACTTAAGAAAATAGAAGTTTCATCACATAAATTGTTATGAGTTTTGCACATGGTTTGTATTTGTAAAAAATCTTGCTGTCTAGCATAGACAGGGAATCAAAATTGAAATCAGAGAAAGTGTGGCAGAACAACTGGTAAAACATCCACATGTAAGTTCTTGCTTCTTCACTGTAAGATCTATTTCCTGTTCAACCCATTTATTAACACAGACACTCTCCCCCACCCTGTTCTTCTCATTTTATACCCTCAGCAATTTACTGGGATTCCTTCTGTGGATTACTTAAAAGCAGGGAAGGAATTCATGCACCATTATCATGCCTGTTGTCATATGAGATATATTATATGGGTTTTCAGGCAGAATATTTTGCCTTGGAGACAGAAATGAAATGTCTACTCTCTGAAAGAAGTGACAAGTGAAAACAGAAGTACAGCAGCAAAGAGTCATGCAGCTTCCAGGCTGGATTCAGCTCTGTGGTTGGTGATAAAGAACTGATTATCCTTTATGGTCTCTATGAATCTGTATTCACACTGCTCATTGAATCTTTTTGCAATTACGGTAACTCTTACAAGGGAGGTTACTTAATTGACTTCTTTAAAACAGAACAAAACAAACCCAAACCAAACCCTCCAGCCTGGTGTTGCATTATTTTTGCAAATATATCTGGTAAAACAGAAGACAAATACAAGGCAAAAATACTCTTGATTCAGAGTGACTGTGCATCTAAGTATCAGAATCAGGTTCTTTTCCTGCCCATTTGCATTTTCTGGTTGTGCTTTGAATTTTTAGTGTTTTCTTGTGAGCTTAGCAGGCAAGTATCAAACACTTTAGGTTTGGTATTGGCACTAACTTTGGTCCATTTTTTTTTTGCACAACAAAGTAACTAACTTTTATTAGATTATGGTTTCTTACACCATTTTGTAAGCAATACTATTTTTTTTTTTTTGATTATATGAGGAGTGACCTGAAAATTGAGTGTTTAGCAGAAAACTACATCTCTGTAAAATTCCACATGCTGGATCCACCCCCAAAGTTCCTCCTACTCCATATATATAGCTTTATAACTTCTTCAATTGAAAGAAAATTAATTGAATTTCAAACAAGCAAAAATTACTCATGATCTAACACATTAATATGCATTTTGGCAGACAATTTTATCCTGGGATAAGTGCACTCATAGTCCTCACCAGAGGTCCACCACTGTTGGTTCACAATTCCCAAATAAGGAAAGATTGCTTTTAATGCCATGTGATGTTTCCTAGTCGTGAATTACAAAGAAAAGAAAGGCAAAACTATATATATAGGACATGGAACTGCTGGAGCGGGTCCAGAGGAGAGCCACGAAGATGATCAGAGGGCTGGAGCACCTCTGCTATGAGGACAGGCTGAGAGAGTTGGGGCTCTTCAGCCTGGAGAGGAGAAGGCTTCGAGGAGACCTTAGAGTGGCTTTCCAGTATCTGAAGGGAGCCTACAGGAAAGCTGGGGAGGGACTATTGACAAGGTCTGGTAATGTTAGGACGAGGGGAATGGGTTTGAGCTGGAAGAGGGGAGATTCCGACTGGATGTTAGGAGGAAGTTCTTTACAGTGAGGGTGGTGAGGCACTGGAACAGGTTGCCCAGGGAGGTTGTGGATGCTTCCTCCCTGGAGGTGTTTAAGGCCAGGCTGGATGAGGCCTTGAGCAGCCTGCTCTAGTGGGAGGTGTCCCTGCCTATGGCAGGGGGTTGGAGCTGGATGATCCTTGAGGTCCCTTCCAACCTAAACCATTCTATGATTCTATGATATACACACACACATATATATATATATGTTAGAAGTTGTATATGTAAATACATGGGGGTTTAACCTTCCATCTTGGTATATATTTCTGTCTGCATGTATACATATCATCCTAGGGATTTTTTAGCTTTTGTTTCCAATGCCAATTTTAGTAAAAGTTCCAAAATATGGATTTAATTTAGGATTAATGAAAGAATTATTAAGGCAATAACAATTTACTGTTACAAAGGTATAACAAATCTGTTTCTTTTACAATAAACTTAAAACACTGTTTTTAATTAGCAAATGGAATCTAATATTTTCTAGCTGTCTCGTTAGCATTAAATTAAATGCAGAGTTGGGAGTTTTAATTCAAAACATTCACCTTTATTGTTGGAACACATCCCTTAACAAGTTCCTAGATTACTTTAGTAAATGTCCATGCTAATGTACTTATACTTGAACATAAGGTTTGTTCTTGTTAACATTCCCATCCAGAATCAGGACACTGGAAGAAGTTCGCTTCAGAAGGAAAAAGAATATTGCATAAAATGACTTCAATCAAGCCAAGATTATTTCAACATGTAACTTAATTTACATGCCTACATCTCAAAATACCTGATGCAGTATTTTTAGTAATTACTGAATACTTACTTGCTATACATAAGATTCTTCAGCTGAGATAACTGCACTGCAAGCAGCAGTAGAATGAAATGTCACGTTTGGGGCAAAATCACCCACTTTAAGGTGAGCAACCCAGGAACCTTTCTCAAGACAGTGCCTACCTTCTCATTAGCAACTGTGTAAGTAATCTAAGACCTTCTTTTGTATCACACGTTTCTACAGTGTTTATGGTGAAACACTATGTCCTTAGAGGAAGAAATTACATAAGGTGTGAGAAAAAGCAGCTGAAATAAATCAGTGCCTTCTATACTGCAAACTAACGTTTCTAAGGCAACTCAATCATGAAAAGCAAAAAAATAAACATTTGAGAAATAAGCACTTCAAGTGATAATGGCAGGAAAGAATTTCAAACAAGCTTGCAGCTAAGTGAGGCTCATGCCTAATAGCTGTCTGGAGCTTGCTCCAGAACATTTTTGCTCTGGGTCTGTGAAGCTTGAAGAAAAAGATGACTTTTAAAGAGGTTCAAGGGAGACATTTCTCTGTGTGGGTACCCATGCTAAGCCAACAAACTGTACTGCAACAACTGGGGACTATGAATATAAAGTGTCCAAAGATATCAGACACCAGCTGAGCATACTTACCTACTTCTGCACCAGCACAGTGTACAAGTGACATTTTCCAGCCATATTAGGATACTTTTGATTGTCTTTCGATTTGGAATAAGCAGTGAAGCAGTCAATTCACTAATAAGTTCTTGGACTTAGGTCCATCCTAAAGTTCCTACACCAGGGAGTCCTATGGCAACATGGGGAAAGACCCGAACATGGACAGGAAACAGCATGTTGGATCTGTCCCTTCCATGCAAAATCACACTCACTGCTCCCCCTCGAGCCTTCTTAGTTCCTCAAACTCAAAGAGAGGGCAAAGGCAGAGGTGCCAAGAGGCAGAGGATGCAGGGAGAGGAGGAGGAAGAAGGTGAAGGGATTCAACTTCAGCAAGCAAAAGCTGCTAAATGCTGTGTTTAGATGGTCAGACTGTATTTCACCGATCTACTCCTTTGCCCACTGTCCATTATCTCCTATTGGGACAGTTAATTACTCCCATGCATCTGTAAGGCTTTCAAACCTTGTCCTCTCAAGGGTCATACTTGTGGTTTTTTCCATCCAATATTCCAAAATCACTTTGAATTCTAATCCCACTGTACTGCATGACTGAGTCCTGGCTGCTTACTCTGCATGTTGTGTTTACAAGGGCAAATGCGATTTTCATTGATACGAGTCTAATTTATGTCTTCTTTAGTAAAATAATCTCTTTTTGTTTCTGGAAATGACACTGAAATGTGAAGTTAACACAAAACCACAAGTACACAAAGATAATGAAGCATGTTTCTGCTAAGCTCTGTGGTGCTTCATTTGTGCCTCATGAAGAGTGCTGAACTAAGTAAAAACTTGCTCTGCATCAAATGAAGTGAACTTAACTGACTCCCTTGAAAATTCATAAATGAGAGGACCAGAAAGCAAGGCTGCAAGGCTGTTTGGCTGCATGTGCAACAGGGAGAAATTCACCCAGCCATTCCAGCACCACGCTCAGGAGATGCAGCTGATCAATAAACTCAAGTGAACTTTCCAGATAGTTTGCTTAAATTTTCTCTGGCAAATTATCAGTCAGAGCCTAGCATACAAATGAACAACTGCCATGCAGATCCAAACACCAAACATAACAAAACCCAGGGTAATTAAAAGACACACACATATCTTGTGCAGCATTTTCCAAGATAGTCCCCAGAATTAGCCCTGTCTTGGAGAAGGTTACACAGTAAAGAAAAAAAAACAATGGAAAGTTCTTTCATTTCATCTGATACAAAATACCATATGTTTTTGCACGCTTCATTAATGCTCCCTGGTTTGCCGCCTAGAAACTCACAATGAGTTCAACCTTCAGGGGTCAGCAGTGCTCAGCATACCTATGAAGTGAGTTCTAAGTGACTGTGGGGACTATGGAGTAAGGGCTGACTCTGCTGAATATTAATCCTGCAGTTTTCTGTTGAAGGGCTCTGAATCTGAAGATCAGTTAACACACCACCTTCCATCTCGCAAATATCACTCCTCACATAGAGACTTCTCAGAAATAAAATAGCATTTCATTGAGAAAGATGCACTTGGAGAATAGATTTGTTAAACTGTAAAATCCTCTGTTCACTCACAGTTTTGAGACCAAATAAAACCAGTAGCCTTTGAGTTTTCTAGGGCAGAGAGTCCTATGCTCTTACGACTGATAGTGTGGATTTTTGGAAAGCATAATACTATCAGACTAGCTGTACGTGGTCTGGAATAAAGCTTGCTAAATGCAGCTGAGTTTTTTTGTGGCTCCACTGAAATATGAGCAGTGTAAAGGGAGCCTGCTTCACTCACTTGTTTTGATGTCCAGTGGTCTTTCAGAGACTGTTCTGCCTAAATTTTAGTTTTAGTAGGTTACCTTCAAATTAGAGTAAATTAGAACTCAGTGTTTACTCACAGTGAAATGCTTACTCCACTAGAAGCCTAATAAATTAAATGCATGGGAGCATAGTCTTTATAGCTTTAGACTTTTCCTGTTTATGGACTCTTTTTAGCACACACAGGCATACATGCATGCAAAGCCAAGAGGCTGGAACAAAATGAATCAAACAGTGGATCTTTTCTTTTACAGCATTAACATTATTGCTATTCTGGGCATTCTTCTCCTTGTTAAATAACAGTGAATTGAATAAAAGTGTGATGAATATGAAAATGTAATGATGACAGTATAATGAATTAATGCTTACCATTTCCTGAGTGTTTGCAAAATCTGTCTCTTTCAGGCTACACTGCACCAAAAGCATTATAATATTAATCAGGACAATACAAAGGAATACATTTTGTATAAAAATCTACTTAGACTAGTTAATATTCCTGCTCCCTAACTAAATACAAAACCAAAGTTAAAAAAAAAGAGAGGTTTTCATCTCGTGGAAACAGTAAGTGATGCACTGCCAGTGCCACTGCAGATACAAAGAGGCATGTTTGTACATGCTTCAAAATATAGCCTGAGCCTTAGCATATTGTGTAGTATGTAGAATTTTGTTGCATGTAGAGTAAAGAAATCTGCATCTAACTCAGAATCTAGGCCATAACCCCTCAAGGTATTTCTATTTGACCTCAAATGAACATGAAAGAGGAGTTCATAGAGCAGCCATTTCTCTGCTATTATTTCCGCAGCATCTGTCAAGGCACTGCAAGCGCAGCCTAAGTGTAGAAAGTGTTGGTGTTTCTGAAACATATTATTAGTGTAAATCCTGGCCTAGACTTGACTTTATTTTACATTTAATGATAGAATATTAAAAATAGTTTGATCTGTATTAATATGTAGTTGCTGGAATTTAAATAATTTCAATCAATTAGTTTTTTCATCCAATGCTGTTAGCTACACCATCTAATCTTCAAGCACTGATGCTCTTTTACACTACAATCTGTCTCTCATCCATGACACAGCTAAGCAACTTACCACAAGGGAGTAACAAATCTTGAATCCAGGTTTAGCCACAAAATAGTCATCAGATTTGAAGGTTATCTTTATCTGATTTGTTCTTGATGTTATTCTTGGGGGTACTTCCTTGTGTCCACACCACCGCCCTCGTATAACTGTGCTGGTCTCTGATACGTCTTCCAGTTCCACAAAGTCATACCTAGGAACCAGTTTGAAAGATTAGTTTTTGGTAGCTCCGGTTACAGAAGATGGTTGCAAACAGACAGAAGTGCAGCTGGAGAGACAGACAGAGACAACTGTTCCCAGCTCTCCACTGCAAAGCATCAGACTAAGTATTACAAATGGTGGACATGCTCATGGCGCACAAAATACACTAAATTTCAAGCTACTGTCCGAGTGCTCAGGTTAATGATTTTTGGGCTTCTGGAACATGACAGACTGTATTTCCTACACTAAAATAGCACTGGGAGGCACCTGCGTGTGCTTAGTACACAGCAAAAATACATATTGCATTTCATGTGGTGAATAAATTATTTAGAGATCTGATAAAATATTATTTAAGGCAGGCTGTCCAAACTGAGCAGCTGCACACATTTTTGCACTTTGTAGTGGTCTCCCAGCTCCCTGAAGCTGCAGCCACTGGTTCCTGCCTGCTACACTCATCAGAGGGCTTGAAGCTGGGCTGCCACCATGCTGGGAGCAAAGGGAGATGCTGGAGGGATGCAGAGCAGTGTATGATGCTGAAAGATGCTTTTTAAGACCTTCTTTGTAGGTAGAACACTGCTTCTGATAGGTATCTTGGAAAGACTCATTTCAAGCTTTCAAGCACAAAACAGCAGACTGGTACTCTACCTGTGTACCATCCTCTGCTCTTTGTGTGAATGCTGTCACCTGGTGAAAAGGAACAGCACTTCTTGCCCTGTGCGAGGTCACACCTTGATCAGGCATCTGTGCCACAGTCATGGTGCCCTGAATTCAAAGAAGGTGCTGCCAAAAGCAGTAGATAGTAAACTCCAGAGATGAGAGGACACAGTGACACTGCTGCAGCCTGTGTGTTCTGTGGCTTGGGTCATTTGTTGAGTTAATTCATTGAGCTGGAGAGTAAGGGAGGCAGAGCATAAAGTCCTGATCTCACCATGTCTATGAGAAAATCAGTCCCTCAATATCTGTGGAGCCAGACTTAGGTTCCATACATTGTGGCTGGAGAGGAAGAGGTGACACACAAGGTTGAGTGTGAGCAATAAGGTGTGGCAAAAGTTGTCATCCTCACAGTATAGTTCAGCCTTAAACCTTTGGAGGTCTTTACCAGGAAAGGTTTTTATTATCAAAGCATATGCTCCCTCCAAAGAGGGGGTTTAAGTCTGCTAACTGATTCTTACTAGCAGTGTGCTGCTCCCCAGCTCTGGGCCTGTGGGCCAAGCACCCACCTCCCTGCCCAGTTGTGGGAGCTGAATAGCTCTGTAAATAACAGATCTGCTTTTCTTTTTCGGCTGAGAGCCCATGCGAGCACATATAAATACTATGTGGCTTTTATGCTGCTTTTATATTCACCAACCCCAAATTGCACAGAACAGAACACTAACAGATTTGCCATAACCAAATCACTTAAATGTGCCCAAACTTGCTGAAACTACATTTTTTGGTAACATGACAGATTTTAGTTCCAGTCAAAGGTAAACTGATCTCAGGGTCTCAACTATCCTCTGTTCCCACTCCGTCATAGTGATGTATGTGGTACTTGGGCAGAATTCTGCACTGCCCATGTGAGCATCCACCACTGCCTCTGGACAGCAACACAGCAAATGCTTACTGTAACATGAGGGGCTGCAGAGTTCTCAGCATAAGATAACCTTGTAGGCTTTGGGAGAAACTGTCCTGACTGCCCTCCCAAAGTTTTGAGCTCAGGAGCCAGACTAACTGCTAGCAAAAAGGCAGCAAACTGATAGGCTTTCGGGGATGATTTCTGCTTTCAGCAGCAGAGGCTTTGATGCAACCATCATGGAAGCAGGTTCAGACTTGGTTGTTTCTGTGCATCTATGGAGCCTAGGAAGCCAGGTAATTTAATGACTTTTCATAATCATCTTTTATCATGTGCCTGTGGAAATGCTAACAGAACTTCCAGAAACTTCTGTAAAACCTCGGATATTTCCCCTCCTTCCAAAACAGCTCTGCTCTAGCATACCTTTTCATTCCTCAGTCTGGATGAATTTCAATCAGTTCAGTTTTAATAGTATGCAAATTACAATAATTAGCATTAATGAAAATTTGAAAGAAAACACTATGAAGTTTATGAAAAAATAAAAAGTGGAAGGTCAGAAGCAAGTAGAAAAGGAAGGTAAGGTGCAGAGGTCCTGAATTACATGTCCAATATGCAGTGTTCAAGCACATGCTCAACTTTCAGCATTCATTTCAATTAAAACGTTTCTGGCTGTCCCTCTCGAGCAGCACTGCAGGGATTGTCAGGGACTGAAGTTGCAGAAAAGACATATTGAGCATTAGCAAAAAGTCTAACCATGCACACAGTACTTAACAGGCTTAAAGCCATCACAAGCTGTCTGCCTGAGAAATTCCTCACTCTGAAAGCAATGCTGTGCAAATAAAAGTCTTCCAGGAATGCCAGGGAAAGCTTTACTGAAGAAAAGAATGTGATATTTTTCCAGTTTCCATAGACAATACGGATGATGGAAGGTTTCTGCTTCTTTCTGCATCCTAAATTAGCTTCACTGGAAGAAGCGGCAGACTGTCTTCCAAGATGATCACCAAACCCATACTGCCATTAATAGCTTGACTTCCCCTCACTGTGTCACCACCTTTAATGGCTCCTGATAGAGAATTTTTCATCTTTTCCATGGC
Source organism: Tricholaema leucomelas (assembly GCA_013400475.1). Lineage (NCBI taxonomy): Eukaryota > Metazoa > Chordata > Aves > Piciformes > Lybiidae > Tricholaema lacrymosa > Tricholaema leucomelas. The sequence goes on from WAAF01019548.1 coordinate 50,701, forward strand.
AGATTAGCCCTCTCTTTCAAAGTTGCAACGCTTTAAGGTCAGCTACAGTTTATTCACTATGTAAATATTAACAGGCTACTTCTGTATGCATTAGGCTCTCAATCTGGGAAAGCGTTTGCAGTGCTAGGAGGTAACTGCCGTTACTGACTCTGCTGCTCCTCTTGGACCAACAGTACCGGAGCAAAGCAGCAGCTGCCAAGACCATCCAGGTACAAGCAAGGAGAGCCAGTTTGAGGCTTTTTTTTTTTTTGTGTGTGTGCTTTTTTTATTACTAAATGGAAAACAAACCTGCAGAAACGGTTCTCTCTATTGGTATCAACGGAAAATTAAAAAAGCAAAACAAGAAGAAAAATCCATCCCATCAAACCTTGCAGAGCTGCCAAACCCTATAAATGCAAATTCATTGACAAAGAAGATAAGATAAGCAGAGGCTGGGTGTGCAGCAATCCTACCAACCCAGTTCTCTGCACAGATAAGGCGTACATAACACCAATCAGGCAGAGCTGCAAGCTGAGACTTAAGCGTTCTACGTAAGCAGCATCATAGCAATCTGCCTTTCAGAGCACATGGGAATCCTAAGCCCGTTCTCTCCTGCAGAACAGATGACTGAATAAAAGAAATATAAACAAAAACTCCATGGATTTATACTGATTTAGTGAATCTTGGGAAGATTTGTCTCTGTGCTCCTTTAATGCAAAGCAGTTCATCCGCCTGGGTTAATCAGTCAGATCAACTGAGCTTATGGTCACTTCTGTGTAAAAAGGGAAACCAAAGCAACTGGGACATAGTAGATCACAGAATGGTTTAGGTTGGAAGGAACCTCAAGCTCCATCCAGCTCCAACCCCCTGCCATAGGCAGGGACACCTCCCACTAGAGCAGGCTGCTCAAGGCCTCATCCAGCCTGGCTTTAAATGCCTCCAGAGAGGAAGCATCCACACCCTCCCTGGGCAACCTGTTCCAGTGTCTTACCACCCTCACTGTAAAGAACTTCCTCCTAAAATGTTGCTTTCTGGGCTATATCAGTACACAGAGTACACTGATGTTTGTGAACTTCAAGTTTTTGAAAGAAATCGTACCAATGAAGAGTAAACAATAAAGACAAACAATTTTAATAACACAGTTATATTTTTCAATGTATTTTTATCTGTCCCTCAGACCCCTACATAAGAACATGTGACACTCACTCATACCCCCAGGAGCCTTCAACTTACTCAAAAAGATGGGTTTTGCCTAGCTAAACATGACAGAAGTGAGGGAGGACAAAATTCTTTTAAAGTAGTATCTGACTTGCTAGGTAGCTGGAGTCATGCACAAAACTGCCTTGCGCTTAAGATGCTACTGATGTCATCTACCTGGACCTGAGTAAGGCATTTGACTCTGTCCCACATGACATCCTGGTCGCCAAACTGGAAAAGCACAAACTGGATGGGTGGAGCACTCACTGGATAAGGAATTGGCTGGATGGTGGCATGCAGAGGGTGGTGATCAATGGCACAATGTCAACCTGGTGACCGGTGACAAGTGGTGTTCCTCAGGGGTCAGTGCTGGGACCAGTGCTCTGTAACATCTTTGTCAGTGATATGGACAGAGGAATTGAGTGCACCCTCAGCGAGTTTGCAGATGACACCAAGCTGTGTGGCACAGTTGACTTGCTGGAGGGCAGGGATGGCATCCAGAGGGACCTGGACAGGCTGGAGAGGTGGGCCCAGGCCAACCTCATGACGTTTAACAAGGTCAAGTGTAAGGTCCTGCATCTGGGTCGGTGCAATCCCAGGCACAGATACAGGCTGGGTGGTGAATGGCTGAGAGCAGCCCTGAGGAGAAGGACCTGGGGGTCTGGGTTGACGAGAAGCTCAACATGAGCCGGCAGTGTGCACATGCAGCCCAGACAGCCAACCGAGTGCTGGGCTGCATCAAGAGAAGTGTGGCCAGCAGGGCAAGGGAGGGGATTCTCCCCCTTTACTCTGCTCTCCTCAGACCCCACCTGGAGTACTGTGTGCAGTTCTGGAGCCCCCAACACAAGAAGGACATGGAACTGCTGGAGCGGGTCCAGAGGAGAGCCACGAAGATGATCAGAGGGCTGGAGCACCTCTGCTATGAGGACAGGCTGAGAGAGTTGGGGCTCTTCAGCCTGGAGAAGAGAAGGCTTCGAGGAGACCTTAGAGTGGCTTTCCAGTATCTGAAGGGAGCCTACAGGAAGGCTGGGGAGGGACTATTTACACAGTCTAGTAATGTCAGGACGAGGGGGAATGGGTTTAAACTGGAAGAGGGGAGATTTAGACTGGATGTTAGGAGGAAGTTCTTTACACTGAGGGTGGTAAGACACTGGAATGGATTGCCCAGGGAGGTTGTGGATACTTCCTCCCTGGAGGTGTTTAAAGCCAGGCTGGATGAGGCCTTGAGCAAGCTGCTCTAGTGGGAGGTGTCCCTGCCTATGGCAGGGGGTTGGAGCTGGATGATCCTTGAGGTCCCTTCCAACATAAACCATTCTATGATTCCATACATAGGACTAAGATCTGTCACAACTGTTTCAACTCCAGGACATCTCAATTTACATATAAACTCAAAGACCAATTTGGGTTGGGAAGGACCCTTGAAGGTCTATCTTCAAAGCAGGGCCATCTTAGATCTAGCCAGAGAGGTCTGCAACCAAAACCAGGAGATTTCAAAACCAAAATCTACATTTCAGTTTGTAGTCTCACGTCAGTGGCCACATCCTTAAGCTCAAAGGTGGTATTAAGGCCTCTGCAAACTTCCACTCACCACTTACCTGCAGATATCATTTTCTGGTTCCTCCAGTCCAAACTGATTATCAAAAGCCAACTGGATCCTGGTGCTCTCCGGGGAGCGGAGCCGCCACGTCAGCAGGAGGTTCCTAGGGTAACTGCTGGGGAAGCGAGGACTGTGGATGCAGCCGTTCCCTGCCACGCTGATGGTCTCTTCTTTTCGGTACAAGTCTGTGAGGTGATTGCTCTCTGTTAGTAGTCACAACTTGTAGAAATTAGTATGTTGTTCCAGTTACAGGAAGGCAAAAAACACAACAGTTTATAATACAGCAAAAAATGATTTGCATTTAAATTCTATAATAAGTTGTGCCTAGGAGTAGTTTACTATTACATAGGAAGTATAGAGTATTTTCTCTTAATTTACCCCCATACAAACAATAAGAACAACAGTACTCAAATACACAGACTCTTTATTTTATGGTAGATGCATGACTTTTACATTGGTATTGATTACATCATTTTATTCTCACTATTTCAGTTTCAAAACAGAATTTAAATTTTAATGAAAGATATAAGCTTGAGAACAAATAAGTAAGACAGAGTAAAGTAAAAAGGTAAGCAACTCAGCTCCCCAAATTTGGTGCTCTGGGGAGAAATGCTCTCTGAACAAAAGCAACAATAAAAGGCTTTCTGAAAGAATGTAGCTGTGAGTGAGTTTATTTATTGTGCTTAAGTATTTCCTCCCAGAAGCATGTGTTAGGACACATTTTGATTTATTTATATGGTGTGAATCATTTGCTGTCAATGGATCATTAACACAAATTGCTACCCCATGTTTACACCAACTTAACTGAAGTCAGAAATTGTTCCACCAATCATTTTGTTAATTCAAAATAATCAATCAAAACTTTACTTAATTATAATTTCACAAGTTCTGCCTGAGCAAATACTAAATTGCTCCTAAAGTTTTCTTACACTGAGGCAAAGCCTCAGCTGATGCAAATCCTGGGCTCCAAGAATAGTAGGAACTGTGGCAAGCTCTAGTCCTGCAGAAGTTACAATGACTTCTCAGTTGCACTATGCACTTGCATTGTCCAGATGTTACTGATAATGAAATTTGGCTTCCAGCACCAAAGAACTGAAAAGACCTATTCTTTAGTGCATTGACATCTTTAGCATGGTGAAATTTTGAGGATCAGAACTAATAAGCAGGGTTCAACTCCCAGTTAAGATGCTCAGATCTGAACCTCCACTTGTGACAGCTATCTGTGTTCTCCATAGAATCACAGAATCAACCAGGTTGGAAGAGACCTCCAACATCATCCAGTCCAACCTAGCACCCAGCCCTATCCAGTCATCTAGACCATGGCACTAAGTGCCTCATCCAGGCTTTTCTTGAACACCTCCAGGGACAGTGACTCCACCACCTCCCTGGGCAGCCCATTCCAATGCCAATCACTCTCTCTGTGAAGAACTTCCTCCTACCATCCAGCCTATACCTTCCCTGGCACAACTTGAGACTGTGTCCCCTTGTTCTGTTGCTGGTTGCCTGGAAGAAAAGACCAACCCCCACCTGTCTACAACCTCCCTTCAGGTAGTTGTAGAGAGCAATGAGGTCCCCCCTGAGCCTCCTCTTCTCCAGGCTAAACAACCCCAGCTCCCTCAGCCTCTCCTCACAGAGTTTGTGTTCTAGGCCTTTCACCAGCTTCGTTGCCTTTCTCTGGACATGTTTCATGTTGTGTGCTGAGAGATACCTAACACCATTTAAGACATATATGGTTTTCTTCCTGTCCTCCACAAAGACAGGGAGGTGCAGCAGCACATCCCAGTGAAAGTCCCTTAGAAGTACTGTGTCACACAGTCTCGTGCACACGCGGAAGCTGAACTGCTTCTCAACACAGCCGGTGAATCCCACACTTGGACGGGTCCTGAGTCAGTCACTCAATTGCAATGATCAAATTTCACCACTGGCTGTGGGAACACAGACACTTGCTTTCTTGCAAACACCTAAACTCCAATGTCCTCGTCTTCAGTGGAACATCATCCCCAGTATTCTGCTCTATGTCAAGTCAACCTCCAGTTCCACTAAAACAGACATTAAAAAAAAAAAAATCTTCAAGCTACTCAGAAAGAGCAAAACAGGGAAACACTTCTCCCACCAAGCCATGCTGTCAACATTTGAACTATAGAACCAAACTAAGCAAAGAGCCATAGCCATCTGTCATACACAGCAATCAAAGTCTTCTTTCTTTAAGTTTTCTCTCTTAAAATGATATCTCACGTTTGACTGAAGCTTTCTAAGCTCTTTATGTAAAAGAAACATATTTGTTTCACAAATGTTCATGGAAAACAGAAACCCAGACAAATGGTACAAACTTCATGGTAGGTACATCTATTTGTTATTTTGTTTTTCACTGGTTCCTAGGCATAAATATCTCCCTGTATGTAGCTGTAAGCAAAGCGTGGTTGTGTGTCAACAGTTCCTTGCATCCTTCTGACAGGGTAATAATTCTAGCTTCCAAACAACCTGAAACTTAGAGGATAGAAGTCTGGGTTTCCTGTTAGAACTATCTCCAAAGATTTGTTTGTGATATGATGCCTTCCTTCAAGATGAAATGTTCTCACACTTTGAGCCACCCTTTCTAAGCAATCACAGTCCTGATGCCATAACTCACAAAGTGCAGAACTAGCCAGTTTTTGTTTGTTCTGTTGTGACCAACCAATTTGCATTGGGAAAGTTACAGTTCAGTCACCCATCAGTTTTACTGCAATTTTCATCAAAAAACATTTATACTCAAGTCTGTTCTCTACTTTTAGACACTTCTGGGGTTTTTTTTCCCCGAGTCCGCAATGAAACAAAATGTCCAGCCAACACTACTGAGTTTCTGCTGAAATGCTGAGGACATTTGGACTCTGAAAACACTCAGTACAACCAAGAGGACAAGATATTTCACAGGACTGTGTCCAAGATGTCCAAGAAAAGTTTTGATGAAAGCAAATTCTGTGCTTTTGAATGAAACAATCATTCCCTAAATTAGAACAAAAGTTACTGCAGTAAAGTGTCAGAATTCACCACATACCCAAGAGTACTTTGCTCTTCTTTCTTGGGCAGCAAATCCTTGCCATTTTCTCCCTAACAGCACACATTTAACTGAGTGGTTCAATGTGGTTCATGCTTCTGAAGGAAAGGTTTGCTTTTCCCAGACAGTCCTAGTACAGGTTTCATGCTGGAGTTCTCAGCTGCTGAGATTAGAGTACCTGGGCAGTGTATTTTAAATCACAAAATCACAGAACGTCAAGGGCTGGAAGGGACCTTGAAAGGTCCTCTAGTCCAGCTCCCCTGCCAGAGCAGGGCCCCCTATATGTGCTCATACATATACCCTAAACAACAAACCTGTGCATTTACTTAGCACATCAGCTGAAAAAGTATGCTACAAGCATTACTGTACCCCAACAAGACAGGCTCTGTCACAGCTCTTTATTTAACTTAAGCTCTGAATCTCTGGTGCCCTAACAGCAAGCCAATCGCAGCAGAGAAAGATCAATGCTGGCACAGCTCTGCAGTACCCAAGCTGAACAGCTAAATGGAGAAATTGAGCTGCACATGTTTAAATGTTTGAAAATCCATGCCCAGTGACTTGTTCCTTCTATCATGGCAAATGCAGTAATTATAAAATCCTTAGAGAGGACAAGCTGGACAGAAGCATGGGGAGGCAATACTTTGGTGATATAAAAAAGTATTTTGAAAATATATGTATGTATTTAGAAAATCACAAACACACAGTACCACCAAGGTTGGAAGAGACCTCACAGATCATCAAGTCCAACCCTTTACCACAGAGCTCAAGGCTAGACCATGGCACCAAGTGCCACGTCCAATCCTGCCTTGAACAGCTCCAGGGATGGCGACTCCACCACCTCCCTGGGCAGCCCATTCCAGTAGCCAATGACTCTCTCAGTGAAGAACTTTCTCCTCACCTCAAGCCTAAATTTCCCCTGGCGTAGCTTGAGGCTGTGTCCTCTCGTTCTGGCGCTGGCCACCTGAGAGAAGAGAGCAACTTCCCCCTGGCCACAACCACCCCTCAGGTAGTTGTAGACAGCAATAAGGTTACCCCTGAGCCTCCTCTTCTCCAGGCTAAACAATCCCAGCTCCCTCAGCCTCTCCTCGTAGGGCTGTGCTCGAGGCCTCTCACCAGCCTCGTCGCCCTTTGATATGGTTTTTTATATGTATATATATACGCACAAAAGAAGTGATAATAATATTACAGCGTGAAAATATGCTTTTCCCCCAAATGAATAAAGTATGTTTGATGAGAATGCCACTTTTATAACTCACATGGGATGAAATGCAAAGTCATTCAGAGCCTTCACCTGACACCAGAGTAGACTCTTCAGGAGTTCTGAAACAGCTTGATTCCTTCTTAATTCTCTCACCATGTGTGATGGTTTGTGTGTCCCCCGCCCCTCCACACTTTAGAAATCACCCAGACTAGACTCAGTCGGCTCTGGAAATTTGAATGAAGCTTATATTTACAGCTGGCACAATTTACAAGCAGATATTTACAGTATATACAGTCATAGACAGAAATATACAAGGTAAAAAAGGTAATACAGAAACACAACTCCCCTCCCAGAAACCTGAGTCCCCAGGAGGGGCTCTCAACCACCCCTCACCTTCCCCCTACCCCTCTCAACCTTACCCCAATCCCAAGGAAGAATGGAAGTTCAGCCAGGGGGATTAAGAACCAAAGTGAATCAGCCAAGAAGCAAATGGAAGGTGGGGTTAGAAAGCAAGATGGAGTTCAGCCAGCAGCCTCAGCTCCCCAGCAGGCAAAGAGCTGAGAGCACAGCCCAGAGCGAAGTGCCCAAGCGAAGTGACTTTATCTAATGTTTTGCTTTTCCTTTCTACATATCTCAGCAAGACTGTGAGTGAAGTAGACATCACCATTATTTTTCATTTCATAGCCTATTATCTAATCCTTCTCACCAAAACATTCTAGCTTTCTTCAAACTAGCACACCATGCATTAAATAACCACTTGAAGTCCTGTAGCCGGGACTGGAATCAAAAGCACTAGCGTTTTCTAAGGGGATTTTCAATGGGTCTTTGCACACTTAACTTGCCCAAACTTGATCTCTGGAGGTTGGCCCCTCATGAATCATCAAGCATCTGGGAAACAGTTGAAGAGATGTGATTAAATTCTGTTTTCCTTGTCCTCATCTGATACATTGGGGGAACTCATGGAAGCAAGGCACTTGTCATGGGGAAAACCAGAAGAAATGCAGGCAAATGGAAAGGCACTGAACTGTTCTATAGAATCATAGAATCATAGAATGGTTTAGTTTGGAAGGGACCTCAAGGATCATCCAGATCCAACCCCCTGCCATAGGCAGGGACACCTCCTGCAACGTCACAATGCAATGTCACAATGCAACACAACACAGTATTGTACAGTGTCCTGAATGTCATATACTAACTGTATCCCATAATGCTTTATGGGAGCAAATAAAAGACGACAGTGGGTAATACACTGCCTGTCACAATTACTAAAAAGCACATTAAATCATTTCATGAGCAATAAAAGTAGGTGTTAAGTCATAAGGCAAAAGGGCCATTTGAACAGCACATATAGGGAGGATATTCTTGATGGCAAGAGCTACAAAGACATCCTTGGACTGGGGGAGGAAAACAATCTCATAAGGGAGATGAGTGGGAAGGAAGCTGGGAGACATGCTTTGCACTGAGGCAATTCCCTGCAGAGAGTCTGAACTGACTGGGAGGCAGCTTGCTCTATATTTTATTTATCTGAACTAATCTCTCTTTTCTCTTCCTCTTCATTCTTTCCTAACCACTAATTTTAAACATAATGGTATATACATGGTAGTCCAGATGTCCAAGCTAGAGGACCTCCCATATAAGTGCTTTAAAGTATCCACATTTTCAGCAGCACTTGCCTCCTTCTTCCTGCAAGGAGGGCAGCTAAGTGTCAGACTGGGAACTGGAAAGTTCAGCTAAATATTCAGAAAATTGCTGCTTGTCTCATTTTCCCTACCGTGGATGCCCAGCAGATTCAATGTTTCTCCTTCTCAGCTAGGGCATGTTCTCTGAATACTATGCTGCATGAGCAGCAAGATTCCAAAACACAAATTTCACCCAGCATTACCTCTGGATGCCAGTGTTTCCTTGAAAGCTTCAGCAATGTATCAACACATTCTTGTTAAAACTACTCCTAGTCATGACTTACCTGCTACAGAAAGAAGTTCATCTTTATCATCATCATCATTCAACAGACAATTAATTAAAACCCTGGAAACCTCAACAAACTCTAAAGTCAGTTATTACTGGCTAACAGATAATATACCATCTGGATATACATTAAGCAAGGTGGTTCTCTGTCAATTCCTTCCAAAAGAAGAATAATTCAGAGAAATCACTTGTCTAAGAACCTGACCAATAATATGGAATATTTATTTCCACTTTTTTAAGGTTTCTGGAATTTTACCCTCAATTCTTGAGGAGTTAGCCTGCATCTAAGTTTGCTTCTTTGTAGTTGTGCTAGTTTGAGCCCAGCTAGAATGTTTTGGTGAGAAGAATTAGATAATAGGCTGAATAAAAACAATGGTGATGTCTACTTTGCTCACAGTCTTGCTGAGATACGTAGAAAGGAAAAGCAAAACATTAGATAAAGTCACTTCGCTTGGGCACTTCGCTCTGGGCTGTGCTCTCGGCTCTTTGCCTGCTGGGGAGCTCGTGGCTGCTGGCTGAACTCCATCTTGCTTTCTAACCTCAGCCTTCATTTGCCTTGGCTGATTCACTTTGGTTCTTAATCCTCTTGGCCGAACCTCCATTCTTCCTTGGGATTGGGGTAAGGTTGAGAGGGGTAGGGGGAGGGTGAGGGGTGGTTGAGAGCCCCTCCTGGGGACTCAGGTTTCTGGGAGGGGAGTTGTGTCTGTATTACCTTTTTTACCTTGTCTATTTCTGTCTATAACTGTACATACTGTAAATATCTGCTTGTATATTGTGCCAGCTGTAAATATAAGCTTCATTCACATTTCCAGAGCTGGCTGGGTCTAGTCTGGGTGATTTCTAAAGTGTGGGGAGCGGGGAACACCCAAACCACCACAGTAGTCAACCTTAACAACTTTGATACAGTACTAGAGGCTGAAGATACCATATTCTGCCATGTTTTAAGACAGGCAATACGCCCATGAAGCATAACCTGACAAGCTTATCCTCTGCTTCAGCCGAGAAGCGGATTGCTGGAAACCACGTGAAGTTAGTTTTACCACTTGTGAAACTATTTGTTATTTCAGGAAAGGCCCCTGGGAGTTTGCACGTGGGTGTTTTCCAGATACAACCCTTCTCCCTCATGAATGCTGTCTTCAAAACAAATACAGCAGTCAACCGTTTGCCGCAAGTTTTTAAACAAGTGAGATAACCTTCGGGGAGAATAATAGTGCTTCAGTTCCTTCAGCTGAAAATTAGCCTGATCTAGATAGCTGAATCCACAGTGAGAAGCAAGGAACAGTAAAACATTTTTGAATCCAGGCCACAAATCAGTTCATCTTGGGGACAGGCATGCAAAGCAAAGCTGTATTTATAGCAGCCTGTTCATAGATATATATACATATATTTTAATTCCTTCACCCTTCTGCAATGAAAAGAAACTGTATTTGTTATCCATAAGGTTCTGTATAAGCCAGAGGAAAAGATCACAGAGTTCATGGTCAAAGTAGTGTATTACATAGCTGGAGCACCTCTGCTATGAGGACAGGCTGAGAGAGTTGGGGCTCTGCAGCCTGGAGAAGAGAAGGCTTCGAGGAGACCTTAGAGTGGCTTTCCAGGATCTGAAGGGAGCCTACAGGAAGGTTGGGGAGGGACTATTGACAAGGTCTGGTAATGTTAGGACGAGGGGGAATGGGTTTAAGCTGGAGGAGGGGAGATTTAGACTGGATGTTAGGAGGAAGTTCTTTACAGTGAGGGTGGTAAGACACTGGAACAGGTTGCCCAGGGAGGGTGTGGATGCTTCCTCCCTGGAGGCATTTAAGGCCAGGCTGGATGAGGCCTTGAGCAAGCTGCTCTAGTGGGAGGTGTCCCTGCCTATGGCAGGGGGTTGGAGCTGGATGATCCTTGAGGTCCCTTCCATCCTAAACCATTCTAGGATTCTATGATTCTATATAAAACCATAAAGTCATTTGTCCTGTTAAAAGCATTTTTTAAAAAGTGAATATAAAGTGCAACTTCAGTCAGTGACAACAACATCACATTTCTGCTTTCTAATGAAGAAAATAATACTCAATGACAGTACCTGTCTAGTAGGCTAGTAGGTCTATTAGATGTCCTGGCTTGCCTCACCCTTCTGCTGATGGGGAAAGCAAGGGCAGGAGGAAGACAAAGGTTTGGGCCATTATGTCCCCTCCCCACATGATAAAGAGCTACCCACAGGTGTTTAGGTACTTGTTGGTGTCTTGCCCAAATAACGGTGAGCAAGCCCTGCTTTCTCCTAACATGGTCAGTTTTGCAAACGCCATTTTGCTTGGGCAATCTCTGTGGCCAAAGGAGTCATTACATTCAGGCAAATATAAATTGAGCTAAGTTGCAAGCAGTTGAGCTGCTTCTGCCTTGCTGCCTCTGCCACAGTGCGTGCAGCTTCTGTCTTGCTGCCTCCGCCTCACTGCTCTTGGACAACATGTTCTGCTCTGCCTCGTGCTTCAGACCAGCTTAGCTGTGATGGTTTGGGCTTGAACTACCTGGAAACTTAAGTGCCTCAAGATTCCCAGGATAAGGCACTTCAATGCCTCACTATGTGGCAAGAAGTGCCACTGACATCGGGCTCTCTGCACATCTCCAAGAGATCCTGCCTGTCCCTCTGCAAACCTCTGTGCTAAGAGGAACCAGGATCAGGTCAGGCCTCTTTCCTAGCACCCTGGGAAGATCTAAAAGCCTCTCAATGGCCAAGCAGTTCCAACATACCACAAAAGAGCCAGGGACTATCTTGAAATTTGTACTCCACCGCAGTGAGTAGCACAGACTTTCCCTAGGGCTCCAGGCTGCCTATGTGTAAGTGGGGCAAAGGTATTTTGTGGTTAAACATTTCCAATTTCCTGATTCTCCTAAATAAATGAGTTCTCCATAAGCATCCCTGTGAAGATTTTCCTGACTGAATTCGAATCCAAAATTTAACTAATTTGTATATGGTTGTGGGTGGGACTTTCTGGAAATCAAATTAACTACATATTTTACAATTCCTGCCTTGTTAATTGCCTCAACTAAATCACTGTCTTAGACATATCTTTCCTTTCACATCTAGAAGCCTAACACATCTAGGTCAGCTCCACTCTCACCATGATTCACTATTAGCTCTCCAAAAAGGCAGACAAGTGAGGGAAAGGGTTGGGATTGCTAGTAATGAAAGAGGAATAGTACAACCCTGGCTGAGCTAAGAATTGTAAATCCTCTCTTATGGAGCCACTAAGCTGATAAAATAGTCATTCTTGCATGAGAGTGTATTGGGCCAGTAGATCCAGTCCAAAGCATTACTTCAGGTTGCTTTAAACTTTATACAACTTCAGTAGTTCTATTTATTTCAAGGACACTACAATGTAACCTACAATTAAGATCATACTTATGAAGTTTGATGGATCAAGACCCAAGTAAGACAGCAGCATTTTAACAACATGCTGTGTGTTACTTTTCACTTGGCAACCAAGCCTTATGACTCTCAGTTTGGTTGGCCTGACACTGAACTTCAAACAATCAGTTTCAAATGCCTGCTCCTTCTCTTATCAACAGGCTTTTTTTTTTCATCAGGAGCATGAAGGATACTCCAGGCATCACCAGAGCTCCAATCCAAAACATGACCCATTCTGTCACTGAGGCAATATCAAAATGTGATGTGTGCACGTTCAGCCAAATTAAGACCTCCAACGCATTCACTTGGCTCCCTCTGTATCCCTGAGCTGTGTGGAGATCTTTGGTAGAATAATATGCCTTGTATCTATCCAGGCTATATCAACCCAGTGAAAACTTGAGCTACAGGGGAAAGATGCAATATCAGCCAGTGTAGAATACCAGTACAGACTGTATCAAAGGGTAAAAAAAACCAAACAGTCATTTAAAATTCAATTCAGAGCCATCATCTATTTTATAGGAGAAGAGATAGTAATCTCCCTGTGCTTCTGTGCAGAGCAGCACCACGAGTCTTAGCATTATACAGGCAATCTACAGTTGAACAAAGCATCAGCAAAGACCACTCATGAGAACATTAATGGGCAATTGATACTGAACTCCAATCATAGAAGTCATAGAAATAGTCTGTTACAATGCTTCTCCCTATAACAGGCATTATTTTACTTGCATTTATTTGTTATGTGGAATGGTCACCATCATAACTACACTTTGAATGCAGTACTAAAGAAACAGTTCCAAAATGAAGAACAGACTGGACTGCATTTTGGTGGGATGATGGCTCTGACTCTTCATTTTCCCTTTGGTGAGTGCCTTGCTCAGATTTCCACAGATGAATACTGAGAAAACAATTCCACACTTATTTTCATGGGGATAGCAAATTCTGTGCTGTTTGCTTTCTGCAGTGACTTGTATTACTTGCCTTTATTTGACTTCTTGATAGACATTGTGTTTCATATCAAACAACATGCTGAATGCCTCAGATTAAACCAAAAGTGTCAAGAGAAAAGTTACATATGTCAGCCCAAGATATAAAAAACTTTGCTAACTGCTAGTTCCTTCATGGGTGGTAGTGTTGCAATACAGATCTCTGTTGGTCTCTTAAACCTATAGCAAACTGAATGTATTTTTCCCTTAGGATTCCATAAATGTGAAAAAGGAAAATGTGTGTACCAAGAATGTGTAGCTCTAATGATGTGAAGTAAGACTAATGCAAAGAACCTCATGATCATATGACTAAGACTACATAAAACCTTGAGAAACCATGAGAAAAATAAAAGAGGGAAATTACTCAAGGGAGGTTCTCCTCCCCCTCTGCTCTGCCCTGGTGAGACCTCATCTTGAATACTGTGTTCAGTTTTGGGGTCCCCAGTTGAAGAGGGACAAGGATCTCCTGGAGAGGGTCCAGCGGAGGGCTACGAGGATGATTAGGGGACAGGAGGGCATGGCTTGTGAGGAGAGGCTGAGGGACCTGGGGCTTTTTAGTCTGGAGAAAAGAAAACTTAGAGGAGATTTGATAAATGTTTATAAGTATCTGAAGGCTGACCAGGGTGAGGGGGATGGGACGGGACAGGCTCTTCTCACTTGCTCCCTGTGATAGCACAAGGAGCAATGGGTTTAAGTTGCAGCAAAAGAGGTTCCGCCTCAACACAAGGGAGAACTTCTTTACTGTAAGGGTCACAGAGCACTGGAACAGGCTCTCCAGAGAGGTCATGGAGTCATCTCCTCTGGAGACTTTGAAGGCCTGTCTGGATGTGTTCCTCTGTGATCTGTGTTAGATAGTATTGTCCTGCTCTGGCAGGGGGGTTGGACTCGATGATCTCCTCGGGTCCTTTCCAGCCCCTAACATCCTATGATCCTATGACTCCCCTGGTGCTGCAAATAGCTTAAGTGAAACCTGGTAACTGAAGTAGAAGTTTGCAGTGAGCACCAACACCTCGATGAGAAGCCTGGTGCATAACAAACTGGTGTAGTGCCCGCCTTGGACAAGTAGATGGCAATTATGCACACAATAGCTATCAAGTATGGGTATTAACACTGAATTCTGTATCACACTGTTTTGCAAAGCACTAGCCCATTGTGTACTTAGCGCTCCAAATTAACACACTGCTTAGCCAGTGGCTTAAGTGGCAGACCTTTGTGAGAGGCTTCCTTTAGATACTCCTGGTGTGATGACAACATACTTCTTTTTCAATGTTTCTTCATTATTTTTTGAATTCTTATGATTATGCAAAGACATTTTGCCTCAGAAGTCTGGCATGGCTCTAGTCTTAAAAGTGAATTTGTTTCAACATGTTTTAGAAACTGTTCCAGTCAAGCAGTTCTAAGACTCAATACGATGTAGAATTTCCTTTAAGAAAGAAAAATGTCGATAAAAGGATAGAGAAAATCCAGTCAAGGGGGAAAAGGCTTCTTGTGTTAAACATATTGTAGCAGATAGACAAGCAATTACTGAGTGGAAGGTCATACGTTAGAACATTAGGCAGTAAAAGAAGAAGCTGTCGCAAAAGACAAATCAAAGCAATTTTCTCTTGTAACGTGAGTTTCCTGACCCTCGATGTCAGCAGAGAAGATCCAAAATCTCTAGTAAGGAAGCGAAAGGTCACTCCTTATAATGGAAAGTCTGGCAATAGTATTCTAGCAGACATCGTTTCCTTGGACTGAGTTTGCCTTGTGCATGCTTTTAGTCTCAGAGTCTGTATATCAACTGACTGCACAAAGATAAAATTAGATATCTCAGTCCTTTTAAAGCAGGTTTGTTAAAGACCTCAATACTTTAAAGTTAGCTAGCTCTCTAAAAAACTTGTAAGTAGAGCTCACTGTATTAAAATGACTGCCAGCAGTCACAGAATCATAGAATCAACCAGGTTGGAAGAGACCTCCAAGATCATCCAGTCCAACCTAGCACCCAGCCCTAGCCAGTCAACTAGACCATGGCACTAAGTGCCTCATCCAGGCTTTTCTTGAACACCCCCAGGGACGGTGACTCTACCACCTCCCTGGGCAGCCCATTCCAATGGCAAATCACTCTCTCTGTCAAGGACTTCCTCCTAACATCCAGCCTAAACCTCCCCTGGCACAACTTGAGACTGTGTCCCCTTGTTCTGTTGCTGGTTGCCTGGGAGAAGAGACCAACCCCCACCTGGCTACAACCTCCCTTCAGGTAGTTGTAGCTTAACAGTTATATCTTTTTGAAGAAAACAGGAGCTTCTTCTACACGTTTGAAAGAATTCAGATCACTTCTGCCCCCTTTCAGGGGATGGAAGGGTTCTGCAGGCTGCTTCAAACATAGGCTGTCCATTTTCTATGAAATCATTAGAAGTAAAATGCAGATGTAGTTCTTGAATCAAGTAAGTAAAGGAGTAATAAGGCACAGTACCCTGATTGTGGTAGTTTAGACTAGAGCACATCATGTCTGCTTTTTGGCCCTCACAGCTTGCTTTTCTTCTCCTGGAAACCATAGCACTGAGGCAAAGAGGCCAATAGACATTGAGATCTTTTCCCAGCATGGAGGCAGAACACATCTGGGCCACAGGGATGGCTTTCCAGTGTTTAGATAAAACCCCTGTGTTGAGAAACATTTCCCCAGCTTGGAAAGCAGTTTAAGTCATACACACCGAAAGTACTGAAAGTACAGAGGATCTTTCCTGTAAGTGCTTAGGATTTTCTCTGGAGGTTTGACATCTGAATGCTGCAGAACTGTCATGTGGATAGATACTGCAATTTAACAGGGTTTCCAGGCACATCCATAAAATTCTTGGCTGTGGCCTTCTTTTACTGTTATGATCTTGCACCAAAGGATCATCTACAGAGTTTTTAGTCCTGCACCAGGGAACGAAAATACATGTGGCAAAAGAGAGCTCATTTACTGTCAGCATATACCGACCAGTGTCTGCGAAGATGATGCCGGTGTACATGCATGGCACACAAGCTCAGGAGATGCTGTGCCACACGCAGTGACAATCTCTCACATCAGCACAACCACATCCCGAGCCAAAAAAAAAAAAAAGAGCTCATTTTACACATACCAGCCTCCCAAGTCCTTTCTGGAAAAACAGCTGCTTGGCTGGTTACCAAGAGGAAGCGATTGGAAACATTCCTCCTAGGCTGTGTGCCTAGGAAACACAGTTTCTTGAAAAAAGAAATGAGTCTAAAAAGTTGTGGAGCTAAGCTACCATTCAGGCTCAATTTGTATGGCAGCTCTATGAGTCCCTGCTGCAGCCATCCCACCTGCACTCAGCTTCAGCAGTACAGGGCTTCCTGGACAACTGCCTGATCATAGCTCTGCAGTGAAGTTAAATCATAGAATCATAGAATCAATCAGGTTGGAAGAGACCTTCAAGACCATCCAGTCCAACCTAGCACCCAGACCTGTCCAATCAACTAGACCATGGCACTAAGTGCCTCATCCAGGCTTTGCTTGAACACCTCCAGGGAAGGTGACTCCACCACCTCCCTGGGCAGCCCATTCCAATGCCAATCACTCTCTCTGCCAACAACTTCCTCCTCACATCCAGCCTATACCTCCCCCGGCACAACTTGAGGTTGTGTCCCCTTGTTCTGTTGCTGGTTGTCTGGGAGAAGAGACCAACATGATGTCAAGTAGCAAGAATCATGCTATTTTTAGTTCCAGTTGTGCAATTTACCAGTTATGGCGTGATATTTGCTGCTTGAGTTGGCTAATAAAGTGCAACGCTTTGCTCCCTTACTGTTTCCTCATTGCAATACCTAACATCAGAAGGGAAATGTAAAGTACAATGGAAATTTTTAAAAATACCAAAAAGTTAGTGTAAAAATTCACATGGGTAAAGATCAAGAGAGGTGATTCTGCCCCTCTACTCTGCTCCTATGAGGCTTCCCTTGGAGTACTGTGTCCAGGTGTGGGACGCCCAGCACAAAAGAGACAGAGACCTGCTGGACTGGGTCCGGAGGAGTGCCACAAAGATGACCAGAGGGATGGAGCAGCTCTCCTATGAAGTACAGGCAGAAAGAATTTGGGCTGCTCAGTCTGGAGAAGAGAGACCTTATAGCTACATTTCAATATCTGAAGAGGACCAACAGGAAGGCTGGGGAAGGATTGTTTAGAAGGGCTTGCAGTGATAGGACAAGGGGCAATGATCTTAAACTGAAGCAGGGTAGATTTTGATGGGATGGAAGGAAGCTCTTTACTATGATAGTGGCAGAATACTTGGAACAGGTTGCTCAGGGATACGGTTGAGGCCTTGTTCCTGGAGACATTCAAGATCAGACTTGACATTGCCCTGGGCAGCCTGATCTAGTTGGAGGGATTCCTGCTCACTTCAGGGGGGTTAAACAAGATGACCTTTGAGGGTCCCTTCCAACCCAATGCAATTTGTGAATCTGTAATTCCAAGGTCAGAGCTGCTGCATTACAGCTCTCTGTTTAAGCTTGGATGTCTCACTGGTTTTGCTCCTTGTCTACAGGAACCCTACATCTTTGTCCTCAACTTTGTGGTGGTGTGAGATACTGATCAACATTGTGTTGTGCATTACTGGGACAATGTGAGAGATTACCTTGTGAACTGTAAACTTTCCAGAGGAGAGGTTAAGTATGGAAGACATAAAAACTCCAGAAAAGCTGTACTGATATCTGCCTCCATAACGATATCATTCAGCAGAACAGTGGTGGGTCAAAGAATTGAATATATTCTCACTCACAGTTTTCTATTCCACAGCCCTCACTGGGCAATATTCCTAGACAATCAGATTTTGTTCTTTACTCAGAAGCTGCCTAAATGCAATGGGAAAATTGCAAATATATATTTTTTTTAATTACTCTCCCATTTTCTAGGAAATGATATCACAATAAAATGAAGATGTGCATAGAGGTTTTCTTCCTGCAAGAAGGAAGAACTCATTAAATAAATTCCACCTCACACACTTTCAACTGAAAAATGTGTGATCAGAGCACATCTGCAACTTTCTGTTGCACGTTCCCAAACCTTTTGTTTCCTTAGTTTTGTTAAGATAGAGCCACAACAGCTACTGCATGATGAAAACACATTAAAATCTGTGTGAAGGAAATGATATTCATGACCCTACTAAGACTCCCCGGGGAGCAGACATTCTGTATATTTATGTTCCAAACAGGGCTGAGTACACTGTTGGCAAATCAAAAAGTAATTAAAAAATTCTTCACTTTCATGGGCCTTCAATGAACTCTCACTTTTAAAGAGGAAACTGGAGTCCCCTGAGTATCACACTGTGGGCAAAGCCAAACTTCAAA
Organism: Tricholaema leucomelas; assembly: GCA_013400475.1. NCBI lineage: Eukaryota > Metazoa > Chordata > Aves > Piciformes > Lybiidae > Tricholaema lacrymosa > Tricholaema leucomelas. Next base: position 69,361 of record WAAF01019548.1, read on the forward strand.
GTTGTCCTTTAACTGTGGATTCAGTGAAAGGTTTGACAGGAGAAGAATTGAGCAGTTACAATGATAAATTCAGCTATCTCCAGCTCCAGATCTTGCCAGAAGGAACATGAAGGAGCACATTTCACTCCTCCAGCTTTCAGAAGACACATGAGATGATGTAACATTAACTAGCAGACACCATCAGCATCATTATCACGCCAAAGCTTTCAGAGAAACGCGGTGAATCAATGACACTCAGTTGCCCCTACCATGCTGAAAGCTTACTGCTGAGGAGAAATGCCTGTAGGTGTCAGGACAGAGGATTTAAAGGAAAAAGCTCAGGCTCTGCCTTACTCATCTTGATCTACACTGCATATCAAAAAATTAAAGAAGCATGTAATGGTTGCATTGCAGATAGCTGGACACCAGACAGGACTTTAATGCCTGTCTGGTGTCCAGAGAACAAAGCCACCAAGGCTTGCAGTCTGCAGCAGCATTGAGGTCAGAATATCCATCCTCTATATTTGCTGGCTGGGGAATGTCAAAGGGGACTATTTCACTGCTGTCTCACCCCAGCTCTGTGATAGTACTGATGTTGCATATATATATACGAACACCATGAACTGAGGTTCTGACCACTAGAAAGGCCCAGCTGTGTTCTGACTGCTTAACACGCCTTTGAGCAGCTCCTTGGCTGGAGAGGCATCTGATAAGAGGCTTATGTGATTGCAATAAAAAGAGTGAGAAAGTCCAATAAACACAGTCTTCCACACTAATACATGAAAGGCCTGGAACACAAACCCTATGAGGAGAGGCTGAGGGAGCTGGGCTTGTTTAGCCTGTAGAAGTGGAGGCTCAGGGCAGACCTCATTGCTGTCTACAACTACCTGAAGGGAGGTTGTAGCCAGGTGGGGGTTGGTCTCTTCTCCCAGGCAACCAGCAACAGAACAAGGGGACACAGCCTCAAGTTGTGCCAGGGGAAGTATAGGCTGGATGTTAGGAGGAAGTCCTTGACAGAGAGAGTGATCTGCCATTGGAATGGGCTGCCCAGGGTGGTGGTGGAGTTGCCATCTCTGGAGGTGTTCAGGAAAAGCCTGGATGAGGCACTTAGTGCCATGGTCTAGTTGACTGGCTAGGGCTGGGTGCTAGGTTGGACTGGGTAATCCTGGAGGTCTCTTCCAACCTGGTTGATTCTATGATTCTATGAAATGCAAGAGGTTACCCTGGCACTCTAGGGACTACGCAAACAAATGACTTTTACTCAGCTATCTTTGCATATTTTTATAGCATCTAGGAGTACAGCCAAGGAAGAAAAAAAATTAGCATCAGTCCATATCTACTTATAACAAAACCAGAATATATGATGGTGGGATTTTTTTTTAATTAGATGTAAGCAACATTGAGCCAGATATTATCAGCTATGGCACCAAGAAAAGAAAATCAAATTCACCACAGTACTGCCTAAAACTGTGCTCTGGTCAGTTTTCACAAAAAACCCCAACCTACTAAAAGACAAATGAAAAACATGAACAGTAAATGCTCCTTTATTGCTTTCTGTACTGGTTTGAGCCTAGCTAGCATGTTTTGGTGAGAAGAACTAGATGATAGGCTGAGAAATGAAAACAATGGTGAGGTCTACTTCACTCACAGTCTTGCTGAGATGTGTACAAAGGAAAAGCAAAACATTAGGTAAAGTCACTTTTGCCCTGCACTGCATGCTAGGCTGTTCGCTTCTGCTTTGCCTGCTGGGGAGCTGGGGCTGCTGGCTGAACTCCATCTTGCTTTCTAACCTCACCCTCCATTTGCCTTTGTGGCTGATTCACCTTTGCTTAATCCTCTTGGCCGAACCTCCATTCTTCCTTGGGACTGGGGTAAGGTTGAGANAAACTCAGAATTAAGAGTCACAGGTCACTTCACTCTTGCCAGGTTGAACTCTTGCCCAAAAGAATAAAAATGCTGAAGTTTGTGTGTTTGAAACAAGAAAGGAAAGCAGAACCTTCTGCTTGGCAGAACAGATCTGAAATCAGGATTAATGGCAAATTTGGTGTCAAAATTGTATTTTTATGCTTTCTGTTTTTTGGAAAGAATTACAGGGATCTTTTTTTTTCATTGTTTGTTTGCACTTCTAAGCTTCTTTAGCCATTACTGATGAGTTTATTGCAGTCTTTTCCATGGAAACCATGGAAGAATAGTCCACCAAAGGATAAAATTTTAAATCTTTCCTGATTTCAGGACTTCAGAAGTCCTGCTTTACAGCAGACACTCAAGAGTACTTGGTAAGATGGAATGGCAACAACCATTTTTAGGTTCCCTAGGGTGAAATGTTATAGTTTTCTTTATGGCTTAAAGTGTAATTAATAAAACACCACAACTACGACCTTAAATGTCTCCTAGTATAAATTACAATTAAGTGGTATTTTTGGTAAATAACAGCTGCATGGTGTGCTACTAAAATCAGTTGTGAGTAGTGTAAGTAGTGTGTTACTTAGTTCTGCACTAATGTCCTATCAACTGCTGACCTCTATTGATTTACTTGATCTAAAGTCATCAGTTTTTGCATTCTCAAGGTGTTTGTTTGTCTCACAACAGCTTCCCCTTTCCCACACCTTCATTCCTGATTTGTTACTGAAACCAACTTCCCACATTGTAAACCTTATGAGCTGTTATGAACACTGATTTGCTTCATGCTCAGCCACTTGTCCTCTCTTCTTGAAGCTGAAGATGGTCACTGTAAAACTGAACTCATTTATGGTAGAAGGGAGGCAGACATCAGCTCATGGAAGCTATAGGAGCATGGAGAGAACCACACTGAGACATTTCACCCCATCTCCTTCCCACATAGCAAATTTGCCAAACCACTCCTTGCCCTTTCAGTGCACAGCAGCATTTTGGAGTCACAGTCTCACAGTACTACCAAGGTTGGAAGAGACCTCGTAGATCATCAGGTCCAACCCGTTACCACAGAGCTCAAGGCTAGACCATGGCACCAAGTGCCACGTCCAATCCTGCCTTCAACAGCTCCAGGGATGGTGACTCCACCACCTCCCTGGGCAGCCCATTCCAGTAGCCAATGACTCTCTCAGTGAAGAGCTTTCTCCTCACCTCAAGCCTAAGTCACTGCCCTCGCTACGCTCCTCAAGATCATCACGGTCTACAAATGGGATAAAGCATGTTATGGCATGGACTGCCCACATCCACACTGCCTCTCAGAATTCCAGGTCAATATATACTTTAAAATTCTACACTGACTGGAACAAACACTACAAAGATCAGCGCAGCAAATACCTGGCAAGGAGAAGGTATCCCTCCCTCTCTCCCTAGCTGGATGCAGCAGGGTCAGGGCCAACATCCACTAGCAGAAAGCCGTGGTACTCATGAAAAGCAGCAAGAAAATCTGAAATCTCAGCAGACCCACAGTTTGCAACCTGCCATGGGTTTGCCTAATACCTAGCTGCAAAGTAAAGGCAGTGAATTTCCTGATTCATTCGCTTTAATTAAGGGGTTGGTAATCCCTCACCTGCCAATTCAAGTCTAACCATATACACACTTACTTGGTTATTTAATGCATCAAGACTAAAATAAAATGTCTTTTTTTTTTAAATTTTGTTCCTACTTTTTAATGGCTGGAGAAAAGCATTCTGTCAAGAAAGAAATGAATGCTCTGCTAAACTCATCTCAATGGCCAATTTGTTTCTTCAATGCAGCATTTAAGTAATAAAGAAAGAATAAACATAAAATTCTCCTAAGAAATAAAATGAAAACACCCTTAAAAAACACTTTCCAAGGCATATTAGGATGCTAATAAACTCCTATCAGACACTTACAAATGAAGCTCACTCACCAAATTTATTTTCATAAAGCAGTAAGACAGCCTGGAACCAGATCACTGGTTTTTGTAAATCATCAGCGTCCTTACAGTGATTAAAGCTGTTTACATCAGCTGAGGATCTGACCAGAGCAGCAGATGAAAAGGGAAAGAAAAAAACCCAAACAAACTCTAAAAGTAGGATGCAGAACGTAAGAAGTAAATGCCCAGTCTAGTGCAGTGATATATTAAGCTCATGAGAAAGTCATAGAATCACAGAATGGATTAGGTTGGAAGAGACCTCAAGTATCATCCAGTTGCAGAACAGGTTGCTCAAGGCCTCATCCAACCTGGCCTTGAACACATCCAGGGAGGAAGCATCCACAACCTCCCTGGGCAACCTGTTCCAGTGCCTCACCATGCACACTGTAAAGAACCCTTTCCAAACATCTAGTTTAAATCTCCCCTCCTCTAGTTTAAACCCATTACCCCTTATCCTGTCATTAAAAGACTTCATAAATAGTTCCTCCCCAGCCTTCCTGTAGGTCCTTTCAGACACTGGAAGGCCACTATGAGGTCTACTCGAAGCTTCCTCTTCTCCAGGCTGAAGAGTCATAGACTCACAGAATCAACCAGGTTGGAAGAGACCTCCAGGATTACCCAGTCCAACCCAGTCCTATCCAATGAACTAGACCATTGCACTAAATGCCTCATGCAGTCTTTTCTTGAACACCCCCAGGGATGGCAACTCCACCACCTCCCTGGGCAGCCCATTCCAATGCCAATCACTCTCTCTGGCAAGAACTTCCTCCTAACATCCAGCCTATACTTCCCCCGGCACAACTTGAGGCTGTGTCCCCTTGTCCTGTTGCTGGTTGCCTGGGAGAAGAGACCAACCCCCACCTGGCTACAACCTCCCTTCAGGTAGTTGTAGACAGCAGTGAGGTCTCCCCTGAGCCTCCTCTTCTCCAGGCTAAACAACCCCAGCTCCCTCAGCCTCTCCTCATAGGGTTTGTGTTCCAGGCCCCTCACCAGCTTTGTTGCCCTTCTCTGGACATGTTCCAGCACCTCAACATCTCTCTTGAATTGAGGAGCCCAGAACTGGACACAGTACTCAAGGTGTGGCCTGACCAGTGTTGAGTACAGGGGAAGAATAACCTGTGTTGTCCTACTGGCCACACTGTTCCTGATCCAGGCCAGGATGCCATTGGCTCTCCTGGCCACACTGCTGGCTCATCTTCAGCCTACTATCTACCAGTACCCCCGGGTCCCTTTCTGCCTGGCTGCTCTCCACCCACTCCGTCCCCAGCCCATAGCACTGTTTGAGGATGTTGTGGCTAACAAGAGCCTCAACTCTTGTAGCCTGTCCTTACAGCAGCAGAAGTGCTCCAGCCCTCTGATCATCTTCATGGCCCTGTGAACTAAATCATCTCATAGTGGTATCAGGAAAATGCAAGTTGTGCCTTTCCAACCTATCAATTAGAATTGAAGAGATAAGAGATGCTATTCATTCAAAGGCTTAAACAGGGAAGGGAAGATTCCTATTTATATTAAAACAGAACAAGTTCTTTGATCCAAAGGAAAACATTTTCTTTTTGTGTATTTCTAAGCAAGTATGCAAGACACCTTATCTTTTTGTTTTGTTATTGCTGAATTATCTTCTGGACATAAAAGAAATAGCTGAATGTAGCCAGTTCTGTAAACTCACGCACTACTTACCACATTTTTAGTGCTGTTACAATTTGCTGAGGCCAGGAAGGCACCCTTGGAAGTCTCACACAGCTGCACTGGGGACTCTCATATGACTCAAAAGAAAACCAACTCATCCACTAGTGTGAATCAGTACTGTTCAGATGACTAAAATAGACTTGGTCTGATTTACTGTCCTGGAGCTGAACAATGAGTATGCAGTGAAGCCAGCTGGTCTTTGTCAGGAGACAGCAAAGCAAAACAACCCTTTATCAAGATGCAGTGATCATTGCCTTTAGCCAGGCAATGTAATTCCTGATATGTTGTTTGTTTTTTTTTTCTCCTAGTCACACACCTTTTTTGACAAAATTTCCCCTACTGCATAGAAAGCCAGAACATAGATCTTGAAGTAAGATTTTGACACTAAAATGCAGAGTCCACCATTGATAAAATTACTGAACTGCTATACATACTGTTGTGATTTTTTAAAAGCTAGTTTAATTCCTTGAACATTGTGTTACTGATATAAACATGGAGGTAAATCCAGGCTCTTGATTAAAAAAAAATCACCTAAAATCTTGTCAATAGTAGACTCTTAGGCATCAGATTTTACTTTGTTGTGGATTGTTTTTTTTTCCCCGTGATTCACCTGTAATATTACTGTAGAGCACTGAAAAGACTGAAGCAAATCATGAAAGTAATGCAAACTAGTCTTTAAAAGCCTATGAATCAATTTGATATGTGATGAGTTCTATGCATCCTCCAAATACAGGCTGCTGCTTATGTTAAGATGCAGAATTATCAGTCTGTGTACTGTAAGTTAGTCAAGAAATGCAAAGGAAGGAGTCAGCTCAAAAGGAAAAGGAGATTTGGATGAGATGGCTTCAGAAACATCACATTGGCAACAGCACTTTGATGTAAGGAATATTAAAGGACAAAAAGTCAAGTGAACTGCAGGCTTGAAATAAGATAAACAAGGAAAAGAGAAAAAAAAAAGAGGATTTACTTTTTTCAGTTGAGAATGTACATCATGGATGGAAAGATTATTTTTTTTCCTCCTCTAAAAAATACAGGAACTCATAAGCTGGACCGACTACTTGAGAGCAAAGAAGTTTGCAGAGAACGAGTTTCTGCTAGAACCTAATGCACAGCTGGTTACGACAAAGCCTTCAGACTGTATTTTCTCTCAGACACTAAAGGGGCAAGAGGTAAAGACTTTCAAAGCATTTGAAATAAATAAATAAATATCTAAGGTTAGTGGAAGGACATTAAAGGTAGTACTACTCTCCAAATTCAATAGTGGCAGATAAGAGAAGTGGACTTCCTTGGCTGGTGGAAAAGATAAAAGACATCAGCATCATCATAGTGGAAGCAATATTGTTTATGTGCAGTGACTTCCAGCAAACTAAGACCAAAATACTGTTAGGACAGGTGCTGATGAATATAAAGGGAAACAGACTCTAGTCCTAACAGGTTGTGTATTGAATAGATATCACCAAGAGAATCTAAATTATCTTGGGATTCAGACAAACTTTACAATTCAGAGGGAACAGACACTGGATTGTTTTATCATGAGAGTCCTGTGTCATTACTTGTATTCTTTATAGCTCAAATTGTGGCTGGATCAAACAATACCACTTGAGAATCACATTTGTACTACAATTCTGGCAGAACTAGAGTTCTGAACTTCACCAACACTTAGCAGAAAACTTCTGTCTCTCTTCTTAGATGCTGGGAGCATCACATCTTCTGCAGGACTTTCCCCTCCATGTTCTGCCATACCCCACACATCCAAAAGGTCCCAAACACAGAGTGACCAGGCACAAATTACTGCTGATCCGGTAATAAGTAATTGCTAGCAAATTACAACAGCTTTTCATCAGGCACTTCATGGAGCAGTGTACTGTGATAGAAGTCAAAATGTTGATAGTGTGAATTTCTGCATGTGTACAATAATGTATTCATAGTCATTTTTTGAGAATGTGCTCACACAGCTAAGACATTTCTGCATGCATGACTCTGGCAATTTTTTTCTTCCCTAAATGAGTAAGTCTATGATCAAATTGTAATAGTTTTCTACTTAGCTTTCTTAATGTTTAGACTGATTGATAGAAGAATATATTTTACTCCACTTGAAATGCTCTCTTACTGAAAGTAAACAGTGATTAAAGAAAGTATAAACATTGCTTCAGTCAGAATTAAAGCTACTTCAGCTACTTCTTTCATAGAAACTACAGAAAGAAGTGAGACAGACAGGGTGCTGTTACAGCATGGAATTTGTTCATGGCACAAGTATTTTTTAAGTGTCTTCATACTTTCACAAGAAGTAGAACAGGCCTGGATCTCAGTATGTTTTATTATCCCCCCTCACTGCCATTGCCAACCTGAATAACAGAAACCAAGCAGAGCGAAACTGAAATAAGCTCAAACCACGATCGAGTTGCAATTAGTTATTATGAAAGGCTCCTTTGTTATAATATCCTTTATTCTAGACCCTGCTTGTCATTAAAAAGGGAATTGATTATTACTATTACAGAAGGCAGCAAGGGGCTTAAGCATATTCTGAATGAAAAGTAGAAATCTAGAGAGAAAAGCCACCACTGTTTTTGCCAAGTAGAATTAGGGGAGGATGGTATTTGTCTATGTTCATGTTGCCTTTCTGTTAAGGCATTATCTTATTCTCTTTGAAGCTGTGTTAGTTTCATCAGTAACAGGATTAGGCTCCAATTTTTAATTCATGCTGGATTTTATTTCTGTGATTCTTTTCTCCCCATCCCTTTTTCATGTTTGGAAAAGATGTTAACCACATAAACAGATGGGATTTTGCTACACTAGTTAACATGTTGATCAATCACATCATCTGCTGTGTGAGCCATCCTTCCCTTCCCTCCTTCCACAAACACACAAGAAAAATCACCAGACTGTTTGTATATCCTTGGTCCCAATGATAGGCAACAATTTTCCCACTCTGCTCCCTGCTTAAAACATATAAAGGTCTATACAAGGTCTTTGCACCTAACTTAACCATGGATGCACAATGCTCACCAAAACCTCCTGGTGCTGGCTACTGCTGTGTGGAATAAGGTCTAGGACATGTGTCCACAGCTTCTGAGAAGTCTTCCTCTGAGGCTGGCAAAGATTCACATAACAATTGCCTTGGGACATCTTCAGTGATGGGATGTCTCTTTATAACATGGCTGTTGCTCTTCAAATGTATTATGTCAGAGACTTTTAGTCCTCAATAATCAAGGCTTTTCCTGAGCTAGGCACCATATGGTTATATAAAATCCTTCTGCAAAAGCTGCTGTAATGACAACAGACAGGATAGGAAAAGAAACGGAGAAGCAGCACAAAAACCCCCAGATGACTGCAGCAATGATAAGCCACAGGAGAATATATAAAAAGCAACAGTAACAGCATACTCACATACATTACTAATTATATGCCTAGTGTTTGCCAGTAGAAAAACATGATATGGTCTGAGGGTAGAAAAGAAAGTTTGCAAGAAAAGGTGTTTTTGTTTGTTTTTTTTTTCAATTGGACTGTCTGAATTGGCTTTAAAAAAACAAAATGCCTTTGGGCACAAAGTATTTTCACTGGTCCTCTCTTTGTGGCTGAGTTCCACCGGTGAGGTTTGGAACTGGATTTTTCAAGACTTCATTACTTCTTATGAAAGACTTGGAACTACACAAAGGGCAGATGAAAGCCATTGTCCAGACTACTGGGACCAGAGCTGATCTGCAAGTGAACATCTTGATGAAAATGAAGAAGGGCCAGAACACTCCTCAGAATGGGCATACTTCTGCATGCAAATGAAACTCTGAGACTGGACCCCATTTTTTTTAAAGGAACCCCACATAGAATCACACTTACTTTGTCCAGAAACTATTTATCAGCAATTATCACACATAGATGGCAAAGCCCTTCTTGCAGCTGTGATGCTGCTGTTCTCCAAAAACGCTTAGGAAAGACATGGCACCGTTCCCTGCCTCGTAAGCTGCTGCCTAATAAAAGCAGACATTAATTTTAAATTTCATTCAGAGCATGTGGAGGAGCAAAATCAATGTTTTGGCCAAATGGATCAAGGAAAACAACTCCTTGACAAAGTAACTGTTTTTCGTACTCATGTGGCCAGGTCAAATGCTACTGAATTCAATGTGAAAACTCCCTTGGAGTCTTGATAGAATAAAAAAAGATGAGAAACCTCCTCCACAACTAATCAAATATAAAGCCAAACCCTTGAGCATGAAGCACATTTAAAATGCAAGCAACATACTTCATACTCTCTGTGAAAATCAGGCAAAGACACACAAGGTCCTTTCAGAGGGCATACATATTAGTGAAATAATTTTGTGAGCCTTCAAGATTCGAACTATCACTTCTGTTTAATGTTGTCTGAAAGAGCTATAGCATCTACTGTTTAAACATCAAAGGAGCTGAACATAACACAACAAACCTATAAATCCTTAAAGGCAGAAGACACCCAGTATTTTCAATACACTGAGAGACTGAAGATTTCTCTGCATTATCTTACTATTGTTCAATAATCTATGTCCATTCAGAGGTAGCAGCACATGCTTAAAATGTGCTTAAAACACCCCAACATTCCAGCAGTGGCAACAATATGGACAGGACTGACTTTTGACTTTGATACTTTTGAGTGAAAAAGGCTGAAAAATGGGGGTTTATATATAGCAAAATAAGAGAAAAAGCAGTTGGAGAAAGGGAAGAATCAAAATATGCTAAAGCTTTTATTATGACATTTGAACTTGAATATAAACATTGAATTATTATCTGTAAAATTGTGGTTTTCAATAGACATTTTCATCAAACCCATAAAGGAGCAATTCCAGAATTAATCACTGATCACTTGCATTTCACCACTTTTACAACCTTTATGAAGGGTTTACCAATAGGAAGATTTCAAAAACCTGTATTAATCTCTAAATTCATTGTTTGTTTGAGTGCTTTTTTAAATAAAATCACACTCTANGTTGTAGACAGCAATAAGGTCACCCCTGAGCCTCCTCTTCTCCAGGCTAAACAATCCCAGCTCCCTCAGCCTCTCATCGTAGGGCTGTGCTCGAGGCCTCTCACCAGCCTCGTTGCCCTTCTCTGGACATGTTCAAGCATCTCAATGTCCCTCTTCAACTTGTTCAGAAAGTCCATGGATAAAGATGGAATAAAATAGCTTGAGAAAAATAAGTGAAGTTTGGGATCCCCTCTTCTCAGATATCACTAAACGGGTATTTTCAGAGCAGTTTTCAGAGCAGCAGTTAGCTATCTATTAAATAAATTAATCAATAAGCTAATCATGACAAACCCAACTAATTGTCTAAATTAATGAAAAATAGGTCATGCTTACAATATCACCAGTAAACAATTAAATACACATATATGTAAAAAATGGGGACAAAGGACAAGTATTGATACATATTCAAGAATCAACAAATATATTATTGCCAGACAAACATTTTATAGATGATAAAACCAGAAAGGAGCATCATGAACATCCATTATAACTTGTAGCAGAATGGAGTCTACAGCCCAAAGTAAAAATAGAATAGAATAGAATAGAATAGAATAGAATAGAATCGAATCAATCAGGTTGGAAGAGACCTCCAAGATCATCCAGTCCAACCTAGCACCCAGCCCTATCCAGTCAACTAAACCATGGCACTAAGTGCCTCATCCAGGCTTTACCTGAACACCCCCAGGGATGGTGACTCCACCACCTCCCTGGGCAGCCCATTCCAATGCCAATCACTCTCTCTGTGAAGAACTTCCTTCTAACATCCAGCCTATACTTCCCTCAGCACAACTTGAGGCTGTGTCCCCTTGTCCTGTTGCTGGTTGCCTGGGAGAAGAGACCAACTCCCACCTGGCTACAACCTCCCTTCAGGTAGTTGTAGACAGCAATGAGGTCTGCCCTGAGCCTCCTCTTCTCCAGGCTGAACAAGCCCAGCTCCCTCAGTCTCTCCTCATTGGAGAGTCTTACATAGAAACAATGGTTCTGTGAAGAGCAGAACAAATGAAAATTGTTTTCATACTGTGATGGTTTGGGAGTTACTTGCCCACTCACTCTTAAGAAATCACCCAGACTAGACTCAGTTAGCTGACAATTAAGGAATGAAGCTTTATATTTAGAGATAAGCACAATATGCAAGCAGATATTTACAATATATACAGCTATATACAAAAATATACAAGTTAAATGTAATACAGAAACACAACAGCCCTCCCAGAAATCAGAGTCACCAGGATGGGTTCCCGACCACCCTTCTACCTTCTTTCCACCCCTCTACCTTATCCCAGACTTTGCCTTACATGCAAAGGGAGTTTGGAGATCAGCAAGGGGGGTTAGAAAGCAGAAGGATTAGTTACACAGAAGCAGCCCAGGGAGAAATCACAGGCTCCAGAGACACACCCACACACACTGTGTTATCTGTGTTTTGTATTCTTGTTTTTATGCATCTCAGCAAGCCTATGAGTGAAGTAGACATCACCACTGTTTCCTTTTCAGAGCCTATAATCTAATTTCTCTCATTAAAACATTTGAATTTGTCTGAAATTAACACACATTCTTGCTCAACTTCTGAGATATTTTGTTCTCTTCACATTTCTCCTTAAAAATCTTATCCCATAGACCACTCCAGCCAACAGGTCTCAAAGACTTGGTGCCATGGTCTAGCCTTGAGCTCTGTGGTAAAGGGTTGGACTTGATGATCTGTGAGGTCTCTTCCAACCTTGGTGATACTGTGATACTGTGATACTGTGACATGGCTGCAGTATTTAACTGTCAAATTCAGGATCACAGAATCATAGAATCAACCAGGTTGGAAGAGATCTCCAAGATCATCCAGTCCAACCTATCACCCAGCCCTAGCCAGTCAACTAGATCATGGCACTAAGTGCTTCATCCAGTCTTTTCTTGAACACCTCCAAGGATGGCGACTCCACCACCTCCCTGGGCAATCATGCTCTTTGGTTCCTTACAGGAAAATACTACTAACTGGAGATGTCACCCTGCTTGACTGCAGCAGCAATGTGGAGTATATATTCATGGATCAGATTTCTTCTAGACGCCTCTAGGGATAACGAGCAAAACTAATTAAAGCTGCCATGAAAAAAAAAGCAAGAGCATTCTTTCTCCACTAAATTCAGACATGAACTTAATTCTTAAAATGCTCAAAGATGTTCTCTGAGAAGGACTAGTAGCTCTTGTTGGCTGCATAGGATGCAAGCAGATCTCAGGGACTGTACAAGGTATTTATGTTAGCAATCTTTCAAGTCAGCAAAACAGTGAATGGAAAAGGAATGCAGAGGAGTTCTCAGATGCATTAATTTCTAGCCTTGTCCTTTCCCAGAAATTACTATATAGCAAAGCAGTCAACATCTTTCCTTCGGCTTCAGCCAGGGTGACAGTGTATTCATGTGTCTGACAGATAGGATGATCATTGCTTGTCATCATTCATTATGGATCCCAACTGCATTTCCCACATTGTGCTTTGAAAGCACCCACATTTTGAAAAAGCAGAGAAATAGACGAGCAATTATATCAATTTATTCCACTCTGAACCCTAAACACTGGAAAGGAGCATGTTTGTCAATGCTCATTCAGTTGATGGAAAAGGTCAGCGTGTAGAAGAAAGAGTTGCTAACAGAATATAATGTGATCTTTCTATCATAGGTAGTTTTTATGTATCCTTCACATGGAATCTGCTTTCAGAAAACTGGGTCACCTGAACATAATAGGGCAATTACATTATTAGGTAAAGAAAGGAGGATCAGAGTAAATAATCTATCTGTTTCAGTGGCAACACTAAAAAGGTTTGTGCAATCTAGAAGATGTCTTAAATCAGCAGCAGTAGCAGCAGACATGCAATCAGGACATCCATTACTGTAAAGGGAGGAAGGTTTTGATTGTTGTTGGGGTTTTGGTTTTGAGGCTCTTTTTCTCCAAATCCTCAATTTTAAATAAGTAAAGCAAAAACTGCCAGTTTAGAAAAAAGGTATGTACAATTATAGGACAGACAGTTGTGATGGGTTAGGAAGTTCCTTCTCCCATCCCGCTACTGAAATTTACCAGACTAGCTCAGATGGCTTGTAAGTAAGATAAAGCTGTATTTACAGCAGAGCAAATTCTACAAGCATATATACACACACAATATCTTCACAAGTATTTACAATTACATACAAATTAGAAATAATACAGAAATCCAAACTCCCTCCTGGACAAAGGAAACTGCTCAGAAGGGCCCCAAAGCTACCCCCTCTGTCTACTTTCCCAGACAGACAAACGAAACAATCAGCAAAGCTTACGTTGTTATGTGTTAGCCAAGATTATGGCTAACATAATAACATATGGAGAGATATTAGAGTGGAGTAAGGAGGAAGCAAATAAATCCAGCATTCTCTACCAGAGTGGGACAAACGTTGACATTTTGGCTTTTTATCCCTCTCAGCAAACCAGTGAATAAGATAGACTTCATCATTACTTTCATTTTGCAACCAATGATCTAATTTCTTTCATTAAATCAGCCTCACACCAGCACAACAGTCTTCTGTTACCCTATTAAAGAAGAATTCCAAGAACCTTGTAGGATTTTTCATTCACAGCAGCAGCTTGACTTTATAATGTAAGTCAGAGAAAACTGCTATGGGATCTAACAACTGCTCCTTGAGATTCTGAAGGCACTCAGATTTTATTTTTTTTTAATAGATGCTTCCATTAGTTCATATTCAACAAAGCATCGCTTTTGAATCTGAGAGGCAGCTATTCGCAGGGCTTCATCTATCCTCTGGCAGAGACTGAGGTGAAGAGAGTTCCTGCCATTTGCAAAAGAGATCTGAAGTCCTTCAACAGCATTTGGTACAGTTGCTCATGTCTCTGATGTGGATCTATACGCTTAGAAGAAGACAATCATCACTGTTTGCTTTCTAATAAGCATGCATAATATATGCAAAATTCACTCCTTCCTCTTTCAGCATTATCTGTCCCAGCAGATATAAGGTTGTGCTTACTTGATTGTCAAAAGCAAGGTGTAGTGGAGAGTCCCAAGGGTCACAAAATGGGCCTGAGTATGTCCTGTCTTGTCCAGACATGTTTACCTGCCTGTCTGCATTGCAGCCAGAGACAGGAAAACAGGACAAAAGAAATCCAGACAACCTGGTCTGGTTTAGTCCGGCCGCACGAGAGGGGTTCATAAGACCACGACCCTGTCGCGTGCAAGGCGTATGTGCCCCCCATTTTTGGAAGAGAACAGCCTGTGGGTTCTTCTTTTTTTGGGTATATTTGGGTGATTGCCAAAGGTGATTGGGTCATAGTGTGGCCAATGTGTGGCCGCTCGCCACAATGCCCTGGTTCAATAATGGCAGCACGTGGTCATCAGCATGCAAACACCAATGTGGTGGACAGCAAAATGGCGTTTATTAACGTGTAGCATGGGATTATATAGGATAGGTAGCAACATCACTTCCTTCTGCTTGCATCACAGACAGGAAGCTAAGTATAACAAAGGAATCATAGAGAGATCATAGAGAGCACAGAGAAGAGCCCTATCTTTCCGTACCATCGCGCCATCTTCAGATCGCCAAGTCCAACTTATAACCCTATTCTACGAGATTCACCTTAAACCGCATCCCTAAGCACCACATCCAAACGACCCTTAAACACATCCAGGGTTGGTGACTTCATCACCTCCCTGGGCAGCTCATTCCAGTGCCTGACCACCCTCCCCATGAAAAACTTTTTCCTAGTGTCCAATCTAAACCTTCCCAGTCTCATCTTGAGACCATTCCCCCTTGCTCTGTCTCCAAATAACCACGATAAGAGAGCAGTCCTGCACACCCACATCCATACGCACAGAAAGCAAACTAGACTTAATAGCAGAAGTAAACATTGGGTTGGCTTTGACTCAAGAAACTCTGGTATGCTATATTTATTAAAAAAAAAAAACAACAAAACCCAAACAAAAAAAACCCAAAACAAAACTAAGAGTTTTCTAAGAGTTTTTCAGAGCTACATCACAAGGAACAGTGTTTTTTCAGGTAAGAAATATCACAAAGAAGAGGATCCAATTTTATGATTTAAGGAACAAATACGACCTTTATGGAAGCCTTCCTTTGTTCATAAGGTAGAACTCTAATAAAAATGACTTCAAGTTTTATTACTAATGTAAGTCCCTTAGAGGTACCATAAAAGTAAAACAAATGACAATCACTTATTATAAAAGGCCATGCTCATGGTTTTCAGGGGCAAGAGTCTGAAATTCCTTGTTTGCTTGATATCCCTTTTTCAAGAGTAAGTTGCAGAGGCAATAGTGTGCCATGCTAACAGGGCATCAAACTCCTTAATGATGCAACAGCCACAAACCCTGCACAAGTGCCATACCTTTGAGGACTGAAAACATTTTGCAACACTAAAAAGGAAGACAATGGAGTACATCACCAAACCAGACCTCATCACAATATTAACATACTTCTCTGCATAGTTTTCAAATAACCTGATAGCAGTCATTAAGAGACAGTCACTGTCAGGCAGAGGGACATCAAACATTTACTAAATATTCAAAACCTGGGATAATCAATTTCAGTTAATAGTTGGTAAATGCTGAGCTTCACCGTATCCAGGGAAGTCCAACATCTATGGCAAAAGAAGTACTGATACGAACAATAAGACATGGATAGTCTCTTCCACCTCATTTATTGGAGTCCCATTACCATATTTCTGGTCTAGACAGCATTTTCTCACTCCAGATCCTGTATTTGTTATATCATGCATAGGAGGTATTGATTCTGTCTGGATAATTGGATATAGCCTTTCAGAGACATCTGGATAGCTGGAATGTATCTTAAACTGTCATTTCTACTTGGATCGCAGGGATTGGTGAACTATCCATACCCATCCTGAAACCTCATGCAGACATCATTTCTCAGGACCATGCCTTTGACCATATCATCTCATATGTGTGTCACTAACCCACTCAGCTGTGCTGTATCAAACATAAAATACTTGTCCTGACTTTCAAAGCCTTTATTATGACTTAATCATAACTTCTGTGCGTTTCACAACAACCATAGTTAGTCTGCCACTTACTTTTCAAAGACTCATCTCTTCATTGGACCCTGAGGAACTCATTTATGCTTTCTTATATTCTCCTGCACATAATACCTATGAAAACTTTATGATGGCCAGGTCAGTCCAGCTGCTGCATCTTATGCTAATTTGTTTTAAAATCATAAAATCATAGAATAGTTTGGGTTGGTAGAGACCTTTAAAGACCATCTAGTCCAACATCCCCATGGACATCTCTCATGGACTTCAAAGCCCCATACAACGTGACCTTGAACACTTCCAGTGAGGCACACCCATAACTCAAGCTACACCAGGGGAAATTTAGGCTTGAGGGGAGGAGAAAGTTCTTCACTGAGAGAGTCATTGGCTACTGGAATGGGCTGCCCAGGGAGGTGGTGGAGTCGCCGTCCCTGGAGCTGTTCAAGGCAGGATTGGACGTGGCACTTGGTGCCATGGTCTAGCCTTGAGCTCTGTGGTAACGGGTTGGACTTGATGATCTGTGAGGTCTCTTCCAACCTTGGTGATACTGTGATACTGTGAACTTCCCTGGGCAACCAGTTCCAGCATCTCACCATCCTTATCATAGGAAATTTCTTCCCTACATTTAATCTGAACCTTTCTGTCTTTCTCATAAACTTTATATACTGAAAGGCCACAGTAAGGTCTCCCTGAAGCCTTCTCTTCTCAGGCTGAACATCAAATCTCTCAGGAAAGGTGTTCCATGTTTCTGTCAGTTTTTGTGGCTTTCCTCTGGACCCACTCTGACAGATCCATGTATTCACCACATTGAGGAATCCAGAGCTAAATTCAACACTGCAGGTGAGGTCTCACTAGAACAGAACAGAGCAGCAGAATCACCTCCCTTGACTTGCTGGCTGGCCACATCTCTTTTGATGCAGCCCAGGACAGCCAGCTTTCTGGGTGGCGAGTACATGTTGCCAGTTCATGTCCAATTTTTCATCCACCAGTAGCCTCAATTTCTTCTCTGCAGGGCTCTCAACCATTTGTGAACTTAGCCTGCCATTGCTTGTTCTGGACTCTGCAGTCAAAGTAATCTCTTCATTTTCATTGATGCAGCACTGGGGACAAAGAAGTTAACAAACTATACTGTTGGCAGTGAATATGACTGGGTTTTTCTGGGGAGTAAATGCGACCTAAATAAATTCAGGCCTAGAATGTGAACGTGTTGAACAGGGTCGTGTCTTTAATTTTTAGCTGGGTGAAGGTATGGCACCTTACTAACTCTGCCACATAGGCTCCATTTACATTTAGTAGATTCAGAACAGCTGACAGGAACAGATGAATTGTCACAAAATTAGGATGGCCATCATTTGGTATGATAATGCCCACATTGTTGTAAAAGCAGCAGGCAAAGGCTCTGGCCTCTAAGTTTCTCCAGCCTCTCTCTGAAGACCCTGGGGATCACCTGCACCCACCCACTGAGGATCTGCTCACACTTCAGTTCAACAACCTGCAGTAGCTTCCTAATTTTAGTCCTTATCATAGCCAGGTGCTTCAACTGAGACCATGACAGCATCTGGTCTCACCAAGAGGGATGAGAATCTCAGGGACCACTGCTCTAAGTCTTAACCAGCTACTAGAATTTAACATCATCTCTGTAATGACAGCATCTCAGATTCAAAGACAAACAGAATGGCCTCCTGCTCTGTCTGCCCTACTGTCAATATGCTGCCCTTACTAGAGTACCAGGAACTTACACACCTGGTTTGTATTAAGTTTTAGTGAGAAGCAGAGAATTGAAACAGTCTGGGACTACTTTGGTCCTTCCTAAGTGATGGTGGTGGAGGCAAGGAATGAGAAAAAAAAAACCAAAACCCTTACTGTTCTTTTTTTATTTGTGAACAAGACTGTATGTTTGTTTTTTCGTTCTTTCTGTTAACTCAAAATCATAGACACAGCACTCATGTGCCTCCAGCAGACTTGACATCAGCTGCTACACACTGCAAGACTTGAAAACACTGACAGCTTTACCTGATGTTGTAGGAATGTGTTGTTTCCACCTCCTTTTCAAAGATTGGAAGGTTTGACTGATCTTCATACCTCACTTGTAGGTATTTATTTCTCCTTGTTCCTTACCTAAGCTCTCCCCGAGCTAGAACAGCTTAAGAGGAATAAAAAGGTTAAAGACTAGGACTTGATTTAATTTCTTTTTTTCCCTGCCATCATTTGATGCTGCTGTGGGACCAAACAAACCCTGGCTCTCTGGCCCTTTTTTAATAAGGATAAATGTGACTGCCAGCCCCCACACCACATGATCATCCTTTATATAAGAAAAAACACCATCTGCATACATTTACACTTCATGAGACAAAGTGCCTGGCTCATCTAAAGTCTCTCCAGGGGTGTGCATCAGCTTTACCTCACCCTCGATTGCACAGCTGTAGATAAAGTTGCTAAGCACTTACACAGGTTAGAAACAGACCTAAACAAAGCACACACACAAAAAATGTAGCCCCTGACTGTTAGTGACCACTGCTGGCTGTGTTTAATGACAGGAACATGATTTCCAACTTCATGCTGCTAGTTTTCGGTATTCCAAGTACTATGAATCTAAAGTCATGAATCTGTGAGTGAACCACAAAACTCAAGTGATGTAGCAGCCAATGCTGCATGAGCGGACACTTCTGTTCACATGTGGGAGATGGCATATGTGATGCAAGGCTGCATATTACCCACTGCTTTGAGATGGAGGATCAGAGCATTCCCTCTTGAGTAGTCCCTTCCTCCTGGTGTGTATTGATAAATATGGTACCTCACTTACACAAATGAGTGGTTCTCTAGGTCATGCAGTCAGTGGGATGTCATGAGAAGCACATGCAGCCCATGTTCCACGTGGAAGCCCTGCCACCATGAGGCAAAGCCTTCTTCAGCCTAGACCACGAGGTGCTCCACAGGGCTGCATTCAAAGAAGATCTGAGGAGTATTCTCTAAGAACAGACAAACATATAGTTTTTTCTTTCTAGTAAGTGTAGAAGGAGCATGTCAAAAATCACTCTCTTATCGGAAATTCAGGTCCTTATCCCTACCACAATGTCCTGACAAATTTCAGGTCTCCATCAAAACAAAGGAGTTACAGCTACTCATTTAATCCCCCTAAATTTATCAACATCAGAAAACAAACATTTTCTTCTCCTGTTTTATTCCCAAAAATGCCTAAAATTTTATGGCCACCATTTTCCCAAAGAAAATAATTAAAATAATATGGCTTAAGGCAGATATGCATCTTGGAAAAACTCATTACAAGCTGTCAAAGTGTTGCTTAGTCATTAATCTCAAAAAAAAAAGGAGAGGAAATTAACAAGATCTTCGTAAGAGATGTTATTCCTGCTCAATGGGACTGTGAGAAGAGCTAATCTGACCCAATCCTTCCTCCCAAAATGCATCCTGCCATACAGTTTCAGGTCAGTTCCAGAGTGTGCTCACTGGCATCTGCTACCACTTGCCCTGTGGGGCACGACAGTCAGCATGTAAGCTCTCCCTTCAGGCCATGGCAGTGAATTGATTCTAGCTTTAAAATCAGATGGATGTAATTAATAACCCTATAGATTTGCTTTTAAGAGCACCATAAATGTTCTCAAGGAGCTTCCCTGATCCATCTCTAACATGTACCCCATCTGCTTTGGTGTGACATCAGGGTTTATCAGCACTTGTCCAGGAAAACTGCATTACTGTGTTATGGCTCATATCCAGTAATACAGCCAGATGCTGAAAGGATCACAATAAACCCCTTATCTCATATCTCACAGTACACTGTTTCATCCCCTCAACCTCGTTTCTCCCTCTCATCCTTCTCTGTACCCATACAACTCAGAGAGCATTTCTACACACACAAGCATAATTTTATATAAAATATACACATTCTGTTCATTAAATCTGAAAAAGTCACACAAATTAGTACCCTGAATTTCGCTTAAATGAGAGAAGACCACAATGAAATGCTTACTACATTATGTAATCTGGATTTCTCTAATTAAAACTGACTATATACACACACAAAGAGAAGGAGAATACACATGCTGACAGAGAAGACATCTTGTAAGAAAACTGCCTTCACATTTTGCTTCCTGCAAGGATATATTTCTAAATGTTATAAACAGAAAA
Organism: Tricholaema leucomelas; assembly: GCA_013400475.1. Lineage (NCBI taxonomy): Eukaryota > Metazoa > Chordata > Aves > Piciformes > Lybiidae > Tricholaema lacrymosa > Tricholaema leucomelas. The sequence continues at coordinate 90,033 of WAAF01019548.1, forward strand.
ATCTGCATTACTAATATACTTCAATTACAAATTATTCTGGTTTTGAAACACCAAGTCACTGATGCCCTAGAAGGTCAACCATTTAAAAAGGCAACATTTTGCCTTTTTAGAGTGCTATATATCACAAGAAGTGTCGACAAAAGAACTTCACTGAAAAGCCCTTGATGAAACATTCCTCTGGAAAAAAAAAAAAAAATCAATAAAATCTTTGAAGTGTTGTTCTGAAGTACAACCGGTCTCGTTTTCTGATGTGTGTGCTAGTTTGAGCCTAGCTAGAATGTTTTGGTGAGAAGAATTAGATAATAGGCTATAAAATGAAAACAATGGTGAGGTCTACTTCCCTCACAGTCTTGCTGAGATGTGTAGAAAGGAAAAGCAAAACATTAGATAAAGTCACTTTGCTTGGGCACTTCACTCTGAGCTTTGCTCTCGGTGCTTCACCTGCTGGGGACCTGAGGCTGCTGGCTGAACTCCATCTTGCTTTCTAACCTCACCCTCCATTTGCTTTGGCTGATTCACTTTGCTTCTTAATCCCCCTGGCTGAACCTCCATTCTTCCTTGGGACTGGGGTAAGGTTGAGAGGGGTAGGGGGAAGGTGAGGGGTGGTTGAGAGCCCCTCCTGGGGACTCAGGTTTCTGGGAGGGCTGTTGTTTCTGTATTACCTTTTTTACCTTGTATATTTCTGTCTATATCTGTATCTACTGTAAATATCTGCTTGTAAATTGTGCCAGCTGTAAATATAAGCTTCATTCAAATTTCCAGAACTGACTGAGTCTAGCCTGGGTGATTTCTACAGTGTGGGGTGTGGGGGACAACCAAACCATCACAATGTGCCAGCATAAAAGTGACTTCTGAGCAATTTTTGCAGGGGAAAAAAAAAACAAAAACCTAAAAGCAGGAACTGTCTCATTTCAAATGGAGGACATGATAAAACCAACAGAAAATTCAGATAATCTGTCAGAGAAATGCCTTGAAAGGAAAACTAAAATAAATAAATGCAGTATTTTTTAAACGCTCGGTGACAGTGCCAAATGCTTTAAATCAGTCAGGTATGTATTCAACATCTACCTGGAATTTTGGATGTAGGAAAGAGGGATTTGAGATCCCACTTCCCAGAATCCTGCCAATTTTCTCGGAAAGAGCTGAAGAAGTCTGCTGGTAGTGCCTGCGACCTCCCCTGCAATCCCACTGAGGCCAGTGCAGCTCAGGAAGCTGAAGTTCTAGTGGGAGATGTCTCTGCCTATGGCAGGGGGTTGGAGCTGGATGATCCTTGAGGTCCCTTCCCACCTAAACCATTCTATGACACACATCCCAGAGGAGAGGGCACACCCAAGCCCACAGCAGTCTGCTGCAGCAGACATAGATGTCTGTCCGGGTTTAATTAATTACAGTCTTTAACTACACGCATCATTATCCTTCATTGTACTCGAACCCAGCAGAGTCCACACCCATGCCACATTCATCAATGTGTACAAAAGGCAACAAGCCTCAGCTTCCGCCCTTGCAAATACACACCATGTACCTGCTTCAAACATACTTTACGTCAGCACTTAGAATCACAGAACCACAGAATCAGTCAGGGTTGGAAGGGACCACAAGGATCATCTAGTTCCAACCCCCCTGCCATAGCCAGGGACACCCTACCCTAGATCAGGCTGGCCAGAGCCTCATCCAGCCTGGCCTTAAACACCTCCAGCGATGGGGCCTCAACCACCTCCATGGGCAACCCATTCCAGGCTCTTACCACTCTCGTGACAAAGAACTTCCTCCTCATGTTCGGTCTGAATCTCCCCACCTCCAGCTTTGTTCCATTTCCCCTAGTCCTGTCACTACCTGATAGCCTAAAAAGTCCTCCCCAGCTTTTTTGTAGGCCCCCTTCAGATACCGGAAGCACAATAAAGTCACCTCGCAGCCTCCTCTTCTCCAGGCTGAACAGCTCCAACTCTTTCAGTCTGTCCTCATAGCAGAGATGCTCCAGCCCTCTGATCATCCTTGTGGCCCATCTCTGGACACACTCCAACATGTCCAACATCCCTCTTGTAATAAGGGCTCCAGAACTGGATGCAGTACTCCAGGTGAGGTCTCATGGGGAAGAACTTCCTCCTCACGTCCAGTCTGAACCTACCCACCTCCAGCTTCACTACATCCCCCCTAGTCCTGTCACTATCTGATATCCTAAAAAGTCCTTCCCCAGCTTTTTTGTAGGCCACTTACGTATTTCTTCTGCCCTTCACTAGAGTGCTATGACATCTATAGAACTGCATAACTGAGGTTAATCCTAACCAATTATTACTGATTTCAAAGCCCACAAAAACTACTAGAGTAATTTGGGCCCACTGGATAACCGTATTACCGAACAGAGCTGCAAAGTACTTTGTCATCCTTTCTTAAGTAAAAACTTCTACGTTACAACATGCAGTGAAAGGTGTACAGCTCACCATTCTCTTCAGATACTCAGCAACACCCCTGTTTTCAGGGACATTAGAACACTTAAGGAACACTCATAAGCATCAAAGTAATGTTTTAGCTGATTCAAATATCACTGCATTTTCGTGTCACATTGGTTTGAAATATTTTTTACTTAACATGACATTTTTTATGCACGTCACTGCCTTAACACATTTTCACACAGTTGTTATTTTTTTTCTTTTTTTTTTTTTCTTTAATACAAAAACTTATCATAGAATCAGTCAAGGTTGAAAGGGACCACAACATCACCTAGCTCCAACCCTCCTGCTATGGACAGGGACATCCTAACCTAGATCAGGCTGGCCAGAGCCTCATCCAGCCTGGCCTTAAACACCTCCAGCGATGGGGCCTCAACCATCTCCCTGGGCAACCCATTCCAGGCTCTCACCACTCTCATGCTGAACAACTTCCTCCTCACGTCCAGTCTGAATTTCACCATCTCCATCTTTGCTCCATTTCCCCCTAGTCCTGTCACTCCCTGATAGCCTAAAAAGTCTCTCCCCAGCTTTTTTGTAGGACCTCTTCAGATACTGGAAGGCCACAATAAGGTCACTTCGCAGCCTCCTCTTCTCCAGGCTGAACAGCCCCAACTCTTTCAGTCTGTCCTCATAGCAGAGGTGCTCCAGGCCTCTGATCATCCTCGTGGCCCTTCTCTGGACACACTCCAGCATCTCCACATCTCTCTTGTAATAAGGGCTCCAGAACTGGATGCAGTACTCCAAGTATGGAGTGTTTATGTGTTAAAATACCTTTCTGAATTGCTATTCAAAAGAAGCAGTCGGAACAGGCCATTGTGTCATTTTCCCCCAATATCCTTCAAAAGCAGAACAAAACAAACTATCACACTGCTTCCGAGAAATGATGGGCAATGCTCACACTGCTCCTGCCCTGTCGTTGTCTCACAGCTCACACTTCTGAATCTGCCTGAAGAGCTTCTTCCACTTCCCCTTTTACATTCCACATCTTGTTTCACTTGAAACATAATTCAGTGTCACTCACAGGCTGCAATGCTGTGTGCAACCTCAGAAATACATTATTTGCAGTATACAAACACGCTGGCAGCACTGACATGCCTGTGCCATGCCAGGCGTCTGACAAAACACAACACATCTCTCACTCAAACCAGACTTACGTCATTCTGACCTTCAGGTGAACAGGAATGTCAGGAAGTACTGACTTTTCTAAGTTCATTATGTATTGAGCATTTAACTTGGAAATATTCTCATTTGTAATCTCGTGTCGCATAATGGTGGAGTCGCTGTCCCTGGAGCTGTTCAAGGCAGGATTGGACGTGGCGCTTGGTGCCATGGTCTAGCCTTGAGCTCTGTAGTAACGGGTTGGACTTGATGATCTATGAGGTCTCTTCCAACCTTGGTGATACTGTGATGTTAAGATCAGGATTATATGACTTTCATAGCAGTATGGAATCAGATCTTGAATATTATTACAAAACCACAAAAGCCATCTTTGTATTTCCTTAATTCTGAGACAAATAATTGCAAATAATAGAGAAATAGATGGTCAGCCGCAACAAACACAAGCAGATTGTGGCTGACTTGTCACCAGATCAGTGCTTGAGCAAAAAAATGAGACAACATCCTACTCTTCCATGAACCACAGTATTTTATGTAACTAGATGAAATGGTAGGGATTATGTCAATGTTAACACTGAGTCTCAATATTTTAAATAAAAAACTTAACTAGTTTCCTGACTACTGAACTAGTATAGGGCTAATCTGTAAAACAAAAGAAGTGTCCACACAGGCAACCATGGACATAGCAGAATATTCAGGGCCATGCAGGTCACTTTCAATGCCTTCTAAATGATCTTTAAATGTCTCATCTTTAAATGATTTTCAAATGCCCTTTAAAACTTCTGCAATATTAGAGCACAGTTAATGGGCAATAGCTACTCTGAAGTAATGTGAAAGACCTTTCAACATCTCAGTTACAGTTCGTTCATAATAACAAGCTCCAGACTACACTAACAATTCTTTTGCCTAAGAGCAGTTTGTAAAATATTCAAAATAATCAGTGTGATTACCCTCCAGATATAAATATATGTGGGTGATATATGGAGTCTTAGTGCCTTTCACCCTTTTTTCATACTCCTGTGAGGAAAAATCAAGCTTTGGCATCTTCATTGATATTTTGGAGGCCACTAATATGTGCTATGAAATGCAGCCTCTCAAGTAAGAAGAGAATAAATGAACTTCCTGAATCATTGGCAGTTAAGCTTGAAAGATCATATAGATCTAGTGAGCTCCTGAAGGAATTGTGAAAGGAAAATAGGGCCCTTGTCTTTCAAAAAAATAGAAATAACAACTACCCAAAAAGCAAAACAATGTGCCTCCTTCCATAGGCAGAGCAGTCAAGTCTCTTGCCTTCTATGCACAGAGTGAACATGCCACTCGGATATGTTGAAGGAGCATCAAAAGAGGGCAAAATTGTTAACTACCCACGGGACAGTGATGAAACTGACACGAGAGCAACAGCTTTCTGCAGGAAGAAAACAACAAGGAACTTGAAGGTTCATTTTCAATGAAGAAAAGCACAACCAAGCAGAGAATACTATCTCCTTAAGGAAAATGCTCCTTGTGACATGTTTGACTTTGCTTTTAACCCATTTAATCATTTACAAAGACTATCTACAAAACACTCGATCAGAATTTTACATTATCGGAATCACAGAGTCAAAGAATTAACCAGGTTGGAAAAGACCTCTAGGATCATCAAGTCCAACCTATCACCTAACTCTTCTAATTAACTAAACCATGGCACTAAGTGCCTCCTTTTAAACACCTCCAGGGATGGGGACTCCACCACCAACCTGGGCAGCCCATTCCAATGGCCAATTACTCTTTTTTGTGAAGAATTTCTTCCTAATGTCCTGCCTAAACCTGCCCTGGAGCAGTTTGAGACTGTGTCTTCTTGTTCTGTCATTGGGTGCCTGGGAGAAGAGACCAACCCCTGCCTCCTTTCAGGTAGCTGTAGACAGCAATGAGGTCACCCCTGAGCCTCCTGTTCTCAGGGCTGAACAACCCCAGCTCCCTCAGCTGTTCCTTGTTAGGGCTGTGCTCCAGACCCCTCACCAGCCTTGTTGCCCTTCTCTGGACATGTTCAAGCACCTCAACATCTTTCTTAAATTGAGGGTCCCAAAATTTGACACAGTACTCAAGGTATGGCCTAACCAGGCAGAAGGACTTCCCTGGTCCTGCTGGTGACACTATTCCTGATACAGGCCAGGATGCCATTGGCCTTCTTGGCCACCTGGGCACACTGCTGGCTCATGTTCAGTCACCTGTTGACCAGTACTCCCAGGTCTCTCTGCCTGGCTGCTCTCCAGCCACTCTGTCCCCAGCCTGCAGCACTGCATGAGGTTGTTGTAGCCAAAGTGCAGAATCCAGTATTTGGACTTGTTAAAACTCACGGTGCTAGACTGCACCTGTATAGCCAGCCTGTCCTTCTGCAGGGCCCTCCTGCCCTCTAACAGATCGACACATGTTCCCAACTTGGTGTCTGCAAACTTACTGATGGTGGACTCAGAAACCAGCAAGTGTATCACTGCAAACTGTATGTTGGACACAGCTGGCAGTTCCTCTGCTTATAAATCTGATGCTGGCATTTACGAGCCCTTGCTGAAGTCATGGTGATGAGGTTGTTACTTCATAACTGAATACTGCAGTTTTATGGCTTGTAAATTCTCTGCTGAACTGTGGAAAACAGAAGGCGGCAGAATGGCTGTAGAGGAAGATTGCTGCAGAAATCTGCCATCCAGAGGAGAACTCCACACTCTCCAAATGCTGAGCCTACAGCTTCAGCAGGCACCAAAGATTCAAAAAATATTGCACAATTCATGGCAAAAATGGTGAAATGTCTTTTGTCTCTTGCTTTCTGCAATAGTTCAAGAGTAGGATGAGAGCACACAGAGGTTGTGCTGACCATCTTTAGTCCACCAAGTACCATTTTGCTCCCAAAGTTATTTCAGTATACCTGAAGTTGCTACAAGTCACATCTGAGAGTCTGGAATTTCTTGCATTATATTTATTGCAAAAGACAAAGGAGAGAAAAAGAAACTGCAATACAGCATTGCAGCATAGAAATGCACAAAGCAGAAGAAAGAGAAGAATTCACAGAGAAACATAGCAAAGCAGATTACAAAATATAAAAGCTACATGCTCACCCCCAGGACATTTCAAGGCATACGTATTCTCAAATACTGTGCCTAAGCAAGTCTGGAGGAAACTGTTTTTGTCAATTAAAGGCAGATATTTCTGTCACCAATGCTGAAGTGGTCATTTGATTCCCTGCCAAACTAGACTGCTTTGAAAGAAAAAAAAAGGTTTCTTCTTTATTATGATGATTCTAAACCAGTTACAGCTGTCTAACAAAACAGATGTGGGACGGCAGAAGTAGAGGAAAGTTCACTGGATCAACTCTAAAGGAAATAATTGTGAGACAATATGCTATTCTGGAATCCTGTCAGTGCAGAAATGCTAACAGCACTCATGTGGACCCCCCCCTTCCTTCCCAACAGCACGATCTGCTGACAAATGTAGGCGCTGTTGAATTGTATTTGCTTGCTCCTGGAAGGTACTGATGCTGTGTGTGCTGCAGTGATGCTCAGAATTTTAATGCTGCTCTATCGCAAGAAGGAAGAAACACATCACATCCTTACCAGGATGGTATCCTGCCCCTCCCTCCCATAATTTTCCTCATCTTTTTCATTTCATGCAGTCAAACTGAGTATCTGCAAATGAGGAAAAGCAGTCTTCCTTTTCCATTTTCCATTATCTTGTAGGGTATACCCTATATATTATATGGAATACTCACTCACCGTGCAATCAGAGTACTTATTCACAGTCAACACTTCAGCCACTAGAGCTCAAGGGAACATATTTGAGCTATCTTTAAATTAGCTATCTCAGTAGTGATAGCAGGATAGCTATCATAACACACAGCACAACACAGCATGCTGAGTATTGCAGCTGCCTGAGAGTTACCACAGATATTTCTTCTAAGAGAGATGCAATCTCAGCAGCATTTGCAATGAGGGACTCTTTTATATATATTTATTGTAACTATCACAAGTTCAGAAATGAAGAAGGGAGGATAATGAAATACAGAAATAGAAGGAGGGATGAAAAGCAACCTCAAGCAGTTGAATAGTAAATAAGCTTGCCTACTTCATCCCTTAAATTATTCAGCTTATTAAATAATATTATTTACCAGATTAGAATGTAAAACAATATGTTTTTTTTGCCTAGATCTGCTCAAATTGAAGGCAAGACATAAAAAAATGAAGAAAAAAAAAAAAAAGAGAAAAGTAAAAAGTAAAATTAATAGGATAAAGCTATCAAGTAAAGAGACTCCCCCAAGGCTTAAAGATACATAGATATATCATGATAAACACAATGAGTTTTGGAAGTCATTACCTTTACTAAAGTTTAGGACTCTGATGAAAGCTAATTTTGCAGATGAACCATTACATATTTGGGGAAATTTTCTCTCTGGAAAGTGAAAAAACATAGTCCTTCCTTTGGGTGAGAGAGAGACAAAGTCCTGGTCAGTACAGGGGGAAGTCCTCGGATACGATGCACATGCAACATCTAACTTTCCTATTTGTTTCTTCAAGATAAGGAGATTTCAAAGTAATTAGTGCTGGGAATTAGTTCACATTTTGAAAGTCACATCAGACATCAGGTGCACAACAGAAAGATCAGTAAAAGGAAAACATGACTTAGAAACCTTGAATTCTGTTACTGGTCAACCTTGGTTGACTGAAACCATCACCTGAGCAACACAATGTTCTGGATCAGAGATCTTCACTCAAGGTAGTACACAGAGATAGATGAGCTGTCAGTCAGCTATCTCTCCTCCTGTATTGAGACTTATGATCTATCTACACAACTTAAAGGAACATTCATACTGATGGATTTTCAGTATTTCATGAACCTAACGTTCACTTTCAACCAGTTGGTTTAACCAGATCAATACATTATGAAGCCAAGAATCACCAGAACATATTATGAATGATCTGGAGGACTTGAACAAAATGATACTGAGAAAGTTTGAATCATATTCCAAAACTTGCACAAAGCCCCAAAACTTGTGTAAAGCTAGAGTAAACTGAATCTTCTTCTCTTATTCCAGTGGATTACTGCATGTCAGAGGTCCTGTACAACCCAAGTAGAGATATGGAATAAAAATGAGCCCAAAAGCCAAAGTCTATCAAGAAAGATTTAGTTTACAAAAGAAATGGTGCTATAAATACCCACAAAAAGCATTCCTGGCAAGTACTCATCAGAGGGAGTGCCACAGATCTAGAAAGAGATACTAAAGATAAATGCTGAAGCTTAATTTTCCAAGAGATATCAGATTTTTAGTATCCAGCCTCTAGAGATAGAAACATGCAAAAAAAAAAAAAAAGTGATCAAAACCTCAGATAGTCATAAAAACACTCTGGAGAAAAGGGATGATATTGAAGAATACAAATGTTTAGTGTTGTACTATGATTTGCACAGCTTCTTAACAGCCAAAAAAATTACCTATCTGAATACTACCTTGGGAAAACATTGCCCCCAGCTTCACCAAGGCCACTCAACTGAAGTCCATGAGCTCAGACAGATGAAGAAAAAGGCAAGATTGTGTTATGTAGTGTAACCCATTGTTTCTGAACCATGCTAGTGATATCCACTTGCAATAAGACACATACATGGAAATAGCTAAATAGGTTGTTACTGGTTAACTTCTGATATTAAATTATCTTTCCCTTTTGGAAAAAAAAAAAATCTCTTTTCAGACTAATGCAGCAAATTCATGGGTGACTATATATGTCTTCAGAGAAAAGTAACATTAGAAATAATTATGAGCCATCTTAATTAATTAAAGCTGTTTTTCCACCCACTTAAGTTTTTAATCTATTGCTGCACTAGCCAACTGAGAATTGACACACTACCAGTAAGGAACTGATTATACCACCACTGGCATTTTCTGAAAAAGCTAAGAGCCAAACACTGGCTCATCCCTGGGGAAGAATGCAGCTCTAGGAAAGAAAGTAGAACTAAATCTGGTAAAAGCAGTATTAGATGCAAGAGTCGAGGCATTTCTGTACTGGAACCTCTTCCCAAAGCCCAGTTTCAGGAAGGTGTGTGCCCACACTGGTACCAGTGATAGGCCAGAATGAAATCAACGTGCTATGCACACACAAAAGTCAACTGAACCAATCTAACATCCCTGCAATATAAGACAACAAAAACATTGCTTTCATTATGTCCTTAATTTTGGTCTGACTTTAAAATGTCTTTTCAACTTGAAAGGTGATTGCATGCTCCACATTAAAAGCCACATTATCTTCAAAGGATGTTTTTGCCAGGAATAACTCTGCTGTAGTTCTGCTACTGTAGGTGAATCTGCACAGAAGGGTAGGATAATACTTAGTGGATCAGAGAAGAAGTGTTCATGCAATAGCACCTACAGAATCAGAGATCACACTACAAACATTCTGGACAAAGTCTTGTGGGAATGATGTGAATTTTCACTCATTCATTCAAGAAAAAAAATGTGATAAAAGCTACCAATGGCTCAAGAAAATCTGACTCATTTCACAGGTAAACTTTTAAACTCTTACGTATGAGAGTGTTTTATTAATGTCCAGTGCTGTGGGGCCCAAGATTCATCAAGTAGAAAGAACTGCTTAAAAATATGACAGCTATGGGCAGCCTTAGCTGCCTAACAGTGGAGGTCAGGTTCCTGAGGGGATGGGATAAGGTAAATTGTAGGATCACAGCTCTGAACTTCAGGAGAACAGACTGTGCTGAGTGGTATGAAATCCATTTAGAAATCCAGGCACTAGTGGTGCATCCCATAGGTTGCTACTGGGACCTCCCAAATACTGTTTAACATCCCCATCAGTTACCTGGATGCTGGGACAGAGTGAGCCCTCAGTAACTCTGCAGATGATACCAGCAACTAAACACATGATAGAAAATTGTGAGGAATGGCTTATACATTAGATAGATGTGCTGACATAGAGGGAGACCTCAAGGGGATGGAGAAACGGCCTGATAAGGATCTCTTGCAGTTCAACAAAGGGAAATGATAAGTCTGCATCTGGGAAGGAATAACCTCAAGCACAAGGACAGGCTGGGATCAAACAGTAATGTGTCCTTATGGCAAAGATGGCCAACAACCTCCTGGGCTGCATTAAGCAGAACACTGCCAACAGATCAACAGAGATGATCCTTTGATCCTTCCCTTTCATTCAGCCCTGAAGCCACATCTGGAGTGCTGTGTCCAGTCCTGGGCTTCTTAGTGCAAAGGAGACACAGACATAGTGGGAGCAGACCAGCAAACGGCCATCAAGTTGATTAAGGTCTTGAAGCATCTGTCATATGAGACATGTGAGCTGTCATGTGAGCTGGGACTGTTCAGCCCAGAGAAGAGACAGCTCATGGGGATCTTATCAATATATATAAATATCTAATGGGAGTGTAAAGAAGATGGAGACAGAGTCTTCTCAGTTGTTCACAGAGAAAAAGAGGTAATGGGCATAAACCAAGATGTACAAATTTTCATTTAAACATCATAAAACTCATTATTTTATTCTTGAGGAACATCAGATGCTAGAAAGGCTTGCTTGCAGAGACCTGCTCTAGCTGACCCCATTTTGAGCAGGCGGTTTGGACTAGATGAACTCCAGAAGTACCTTCCAACCTCAACTATTCCATGATTCCATGAATCTGCGATTTTGTTTTTCCTAGTATCCTGATACTTGGCTTCATACAGTGTGAAACTGCACAGTATTTTAAGAACACAACAGCAAAAAAACACATAGATGCTTGCATATATATACACAAGTTGAGTAGCAGATCTCTTTATAGGCATGAAATATTGTGCATTGCTGATTGTGTGGAAACTGTTCCACAACCTCTGTTCTTTGGCCAAGTAAGAGAATTGACACAAGCTCCTACACAGCAGAAAAGCAGTTATTCCCTTGCTCATCATTTTTCAGTCAAATCAAAAGAATAAAAGAGTGATGGGCATGCTGCATGGATCAGGAATGTCGGGAAGCAAAGTGCCAGTGAGCAAACCACATCTGTAGTCCTGGAATATCATTTTACACTGTTCATGGCTGGAATGTGCTAAAGCAGCATGGCCCAACTGGCAGCCAGTGAGTCAAACCCAGTGCCTCCATTCAGCCTGCTGCCTTTTCCCCGGGAAGCACAAAGAATGGCTGGCTGAGGAGCCAAACACCTCCTCTCATGCTGGCTCACAGACCTCAGCACTCTGCTTGCTGGCTCTGAAGGAGCAGATGGGAAGAGGCTGCTCATTCTGGGGGAGAGAAGGAATAACCTTTGTTTGCCAGTGGTGTAAGAAGCCTACCGAAGGGAGGAAAATGTGAGAGTGGGTTGCTGCTGTTCTGGAGTGGTTGGGAAGGCAGATGCTTGTGTTGGGAGGGTAAAGATAGGCAAATGCTGTCAGAAGAGCAGATGATGTTTGAGATGTAACACACTCTGGGATCATACAGACTGGATCCAGATAGCCAAATCACTCAGAATCAGAATCTCTGAGGCTGGAGAAGACCTCTGAAATCATTAAGTTCAGCCTATGACCTAACATGACATCATCTAAACCATGCCACCAAATGCCACATCCAATCTTCTCTTAAAAATCTCCAGGGATGGTGACTCCACTACCTCCCTGGGCAGACCATTCCAGTGCCTAATCATCCTTTCTGTGAGGAAATGCTTCCTAATATCCAACCTAAACCTCCCCTGGCACAGTTTCAGACTATGCCTTCTTGTCCTGTCACTAGTTTCCTGGGAGAAGAGCCTGGCGCCCACCTAACTACAACTTCCTTTTAGGTAGCTGTAGAGAGTTATAAGGTCCCCTCTAAGTCTCCCCTTTTCCAGGCTGAACAACCCCAGTTCCCTCAGTCTTTCCTCATACAACTTTCCCTCCAGCCCCCTCACCAGTCTTGCTTCAAATATCAGGTTCCCCAATCATCCTAGTGGATTTACCTGCACCTAGTCTCATTTAAATTCTTTTCTCGACGGCAATATGCAGTATTCCAAACCAAGGCCTGCTGAGTGGCAAAAGTAAAGTCACATCAGCTAAAATTCTTTTTCAGACATGAACCACTTGAACATTTCTTAATCATCATTCAGTCAACCCACCCACCCTAATTTTTCTCTGCTTCTTCAAACTTGTAAGTCCACAGTTTAGAGCAGAAGTTGTTACTCTTAGTGCATTAAGTGTATGACCTAGCATTTTATGCAGGCAAGCTCCAGTTAGAAGTGCATTTAATTCTGCTTAAAAAGGAATTTGGTTCTTCTTTTATGGTCAAAAGTTTTCCTACTTTGTTTCATTCTTCCATTGACCACCATATTCATTCTGTAAGTCTAAGAATTTCTTTCATAACAACTTTGTTCATTTGAGACTGTAAAGTCCAAGATTATTGGGATGTAGTCTTTCATTACGGGGGACAGACTCACATTCAAGGCCTGGGC